>CM068962.1:10177875-10196379 GCA_035128595.1 Eptatretus atami
ACATTCTAATATTGCGTCCTTTATACATGTACTCACATTCTAATAGTATATAATGTAATATATAAAGCTCATTCTAATCACTCACTGACTCACTGACTGATATTAAAGATCAGCACCTTCCAGGTAACTTTGAAAGCTGTAATTTTGTGTTCTGTTGGACAGTGAAGCTGGTACACCAGAAAAAAAAATCAAAGAACCATCAGAAAGCATCTGTGGATGAAAATATAAATAAATGAAAAACAATAAATGAAAATAAATAAATGGAAAAAATGCAGGTGAGAGACCTGAGACAATGGGGAAGCATGGTTCGTTATTACTTACAAAGTCTAAGCACACCCCACTAGTATAAATGTATCATTTTCAACAAACCCTTATTTTTTAATAAGGGAGAACTATGGATGAAACTATGGAGAACACCGAGCAATAAAATTTACATTTTCAACCTCCGCCATCTTCGAAGATGGATGGAGGTTACTGTTTTCACCCCTTTCTGTTTGTTTGTTTGTTGTTTGTGGTTGGTTTGTAACAGTGTGACGGAAAAACCCTCGACGGATTTCGACGAAAACTTGGTGGGGGTTAGGTATGGTCCAAGGATCATGCCATTAAAATTTGGACTTGGTCCCCCCCCCCCAAAAAAAAAAAAAAAATTGTTAAGAAATTTTTTTTTTTTTGCATTTCACATGTTTTAAGTGATATCCAACCCCCCCCCAAAAAATTGTTACCCCCCCAAAAAAAAGAGAATTGGTTTTTTGCATTTCAACATGTTTTAAGTGATTTCAACCCCCCCCAAAAGAAATTGTTCCCCCCCAAAAAAAAAGAGAAAAAAAAAATTTTTTATTGCATTTCTACATGTTTTAAGTGATTCCAACCCCCCCCCCCCACCAAAAAAATTGTTAGAGAAAAAAAATTTTTTGCAACTTTTTTTTCAACAAATTTAGATTCTTTTGATTCTACATGTTTAAGTGATTTCCAACCCCCCAAAATAAATTGTTCCCCCCCCCCAAAAAAAATGAGAAAAAATTTTTTTTTTGCATTTCTACATGTTAAGTGATTCCAACCCCCCCCCCCCCAAAAAAAAATTGAGAAAAAATTTTTTATTGCATTTCTACATTTTAAGTGAATTCCAACCCCCCCAAAATAAATGTTCCCCCCCCAAAAAAATGAGAAAAAAATTTTTTTTTTGCTTCACATGTTTAAGTGATTCCAACCCCCCCCCCCCCAAAAAAAATGAGAAAAATTTTTTTTTGCATTCTACATGTTAATGATTCCAACCCCCCCCCCCCCAAAAAAAAAATTTAGAGAAAAAAAAATTTTGCAACTTTTTCAACAAAATTAGATTCTTTTTTTGCATTTCTACATGTTTAAGTGATTCAACCCCCCCCCCCCCCCCCAAAAAAAATGTTGGAGAAAAGAATATACTGTCAGCACTGTTGAACATCATATTAATGAATAAGATATAAGGTTCACTGAGTGACCCAGCAGTATGGCGCGGAGGTTTGCACCTCCCGAGTGCACCCCCTCGTATTAACTCCGCCATCGAAGAGGAATGAGGTTACTTGTTTCACCCCTTCTGTTGCTTGTTTGTTTGTTGTTTTGTGAACAGTATTACGGAAAAACTCAACGGATTCGACGAAACTTGGTGGGGGGATTAGGTATGGTCCAAGATCATGCCATTAGATTTGGACTTGGTCCAAAATCCAATATGCCGCTATGGCGCCATTTGAAAAAATATTTGAATTTGTTTTTGCATTTCTAACATGTTTAAGTGATTTCAACCAAAAAAAAAAAAAAATTAAAATTTGCAACTTTTTTAAAAAAATCGATTTATTTCAAAAATATTGAATTTTTTTTTGCATTTCTACAGTGTTAAGTGATTTCCAACCCCCCCCCCCCCCCCCAAAAAAAAAATGTTGAGAAAAGAACTATATCTCTTCAGCACGTTGACATCATATTTATGAATAACATATAAGGTTCACTTGAGTGACCCAGCAGTATTGGCGGCGGAGTTTTTGCACTCGCCAGTGCTCCCCTCTAGTTTTAGCTGTTAATTAATTTATTGTGAGTGCAAAGTAGATGTGGACAGGCTTGCATTTTAGAATGCTTTCAGTTGTTATTATTACACTCAAAGCACCCACTTCCTAGGGAGTCGTCAGGTTGGGGGGGGGGAGTATCATGTTATGATATTAGTAATCTAATGATTACTAATACCACAGCAGAGTCCACCCGATGGGCAATCTTGTACCAAGCATACTGTTGTAGTTTCCGCCACTCCGGCGTGCGGGCATCCGCTTTAGCTAATTCATGGCCGCACGCGCCACACGGATGGCAAACAGAGTCGCAGCTTTCGGATCAATGCCGAAATCAGCACGGGTGTTTCTTAATCACACGTAAATCAGCCAACTATTCTGTCCGCACGCAACAGGGTCCGATCGCCGAATTGTCGATTAACCTAATTATGCGCGCAGACGAAATGCCGGGGATTTACACCTCAACGGGACCGGCTTGGAGACGAGCCGCTTAAGCAGCTCGCTCCGTTCGCGATTTGCCGAGCGGTGTATATCGCCAAGCCCCGCCGATCCGATTACTTTATCGCTATTTAAAAGCCAGCTAATATCCCGAATGCAATACGGCAGCTCAATTAAGGGAAAGGATGCAACGAACAGGTGGACATTCAAACAAGGGCATTTATTTATACACAGGCACGTATGCAATGGGGTAAGGGCAAAACACGAGCAAAAAGACCCACGTTGTCTATTTATTATGTACACTTATTACAATTCAACTTAAGGACATGGCGCCACAACGTTCATACAAAGAAAAACCCAGGAAAGAAAGGGCAAGAACTGGACCTCGTGGGCCTTTAATAGTTCACGGAGCCGTGGAGACCACAAAGGGCTCCGAGAGACCGCGCAGGCACCTTCACCCTGTGGTACTCGCCGGGCCTTGGTTCGGTGGCCCTGCCCGCCATCCGCTGGACTCCACCCGTGCCTTCAACGGCGATCCGGCTGGTGACTCTCTCCGGCTCCTCCGTCGACCAAGGAGAGAGACCAAGCAGAGGGACTCTCTTCTCCCCTCGCTGACAGACTCCGCTGCACTCCCAGACTGCAACTCCCCGACTGCAGACGATTGCAGCTCGACTCTGCTCCCAGACTCCCACTCAACTCCACGGCGAACGCAGACCGACCGACCGACGACTTGGCGTTTTCAGCCCGCCTTTTATCGTCCGGCGCCTCGCCCTCCCGCGGGGGGGGGGGGGGGGGGACATTCCAGGGTTTCGGCTCGGCTTTGGCCCGCTCTTCTGGCCCGATCACGGACATTATGTTCTTTCGCCCTTCTGAGGGAAAATTCCAACAGAGCTCGGCTGGGTCAGTTGTTGTTTTCCAACCGTCAATCCTGTTTACCCGTTCTGATGGATATCGGGCGGGAGTTGTTGAGATGTTGTTTTGCACCGTGTGGTTAGCGCTGTGGTGGGGATGGCGTGGTTGTTGAGATGGTGGTTGTGGTTGGTGGTGGGGATGGCGTGGTTGTTGAAAGGCGGTTGTGGGTGTTGAATTAGTGGTTGTTCCAAAATAAAGATAGCAAAAGAATAATGGCTGACTCAAATATCACAGCCCGGTTACACGAATAATTGCCCGTTAAACATCGGTGGGGAAATCTAATCTGAACACACACTTATCGACATAACTGATCTCTGGGAAGCCTGAATGGTGTTCTGTGAATTTCCACAACCGTAACAATACAATATGTTCTTCTGACACATCCTTTTTATCTGGGTGGTGTATAGGCAACAGCCCGTTGCCTGGATTGCTTCAGAAAATAAAACTAATGCAGGTTATACGTATATGAAGCGAAAACATGTGAACTGCTTAAGTGCATATATAATGCATTGTGATTATGGTTATATAGCTTGGATAGTTTCATTCGCACCCACCCCCCTCCCCAAGGAAGAAAATCCCAAGATTGTCCAAAGAAATTCTTTTCAAAACTTGATGGAATCAAACGAAACTTTCACATGCATAACTTCGGGGTGCTTTCATTAATCCCTGAAGGTTTCATCCTCATATGTCAAATCCTCTCAGAGGAGTAGACGAAACATACATACATACATACATACATACAGACACATCTATACTAATAAAAGGCAATTTGTGTGTGTTTGTGTGTGTGTGTGTGTGTGTGTTCCTGTGTGTGTCCTCCATAACTCCAAAACAATAAAACCTAGCAGCCTGAAACTTTGCATGCACATGAAGAGAACTCCAAGGAAGTGCAAGAGTGAAAATTGAATGTTTGGGTTAATTAAAACACCACTTTTGAAGATACATAACAACCTTATTTAGTTATATCCTTCATCTGGTGTGATGGACATCGAAGCCAATACACTGGGAGAAATCACAGAACCGTCGGAAAGCGTCCGTAAATGAAAATAGAAATGAATGAAAAAAATTAATGAAAATAAGTAAATGAGAAAACAAATGCAGGTGAGCGACCTGAGACAATGGGGAAGCACGGTTCGTTATTGCTTACAATATGTAAGCATACCCCGTGAGTACATACATACACTTGCTCCATTATATATAGATTGTGAATATCCAGTTCCAAAAACATTCTGAACACTCCCAAGTATTACACCCATGTCATTGCTGGACAATTTTCGACTGTCACCTGCAATACTTTGGTGAACAGAAAGTACATAATTGGAGGGATACTGTTAAGTTTCATTCATAACTTGGCTTAAGCATTACATTCTCATTAATCATTTGCTTAATTTACCTATTTTACTGTACAATCAGAACTTCACTTGTTAAGCACAAGGTTGTGGCATTCATAACAATTCATTTTCTCTTGGACTATCTCAACTCCATTTTCTCTTTTTATCATCCCTTCACTATTTTATATCACATCTTAAAGCAACCTTTTACCTTCAAAGAAACAAAATACTCAAAATAGTCTTGTAAAAGATCCATTTGAACACCTGGATCACGTCACAGGGAACTCAGGTTCAAATCCCAAAAGCCATATGTGTTTATCCATCCGTTGGGACCTTACTCTGCACAGAGCATCGGTGCTGCCACAGCAGTCTCCGAGGCTATTGGGCACAATCCTGGACAGGTCGCCACTCCGACACAGGATACTCAAATGGCACAATCATCCCAGCAAGCTGGTACTCATTTTGCTGACCTCAAAAGGATGACAGGCTGAGTCAACCCCACCTGGTATTAATTCAACAGCCAACAGGATTTGAACTCAGGACCCTAGGATTCCAAGCCCACCATTCAAAGCATTAAGCCAACACCAGGCATGTATGTGTTTATCCATTGTCTCCTAATGCCTTTGTAATTCAAATAAAAGTACATTGATGTCTACCAACGACTTTGTCCTGTGTGTGATCGATGTTCAAGGTCCTCCATGAGTGTGAGATCAATGTAGAAAGAAAAATTATAAAAAAAATAGCAACCACAGCATTAATCCATTGTTTTTCCTCGTCCTCACAACAGCGTCCACCCCCTCTCATTTGGCCATCTAAGTGTCCAGCACAAGCCGTCCTCATGCTATGGAATTAATAATTGCAAACCCCCACCATTATTTCATTCTCCCCCATTGTTCGTCCACCTTTGTGATTTTATTATTGTCTCAAGTCCGTTTGTCTGGTCACCTTTTTTGTTGTTGTTTATTGTCTTGTCGCCAATTTCTACCTCTGTTCGTCACACTCTTCTGCAAGTCTTACTTCCAATTCTGTTTGGTCCCAATGGTATCCCATGTTCTGTCTCCATGAACCTCTCTCCCTCATGTTTGCTTTGTTCTCCCTTCTTATAACTTGACTTTCCCCTGTTCTTACATGAACACTACCCCCCTCCTGCACCCATAGCTTCCCACACTGCACATTTACCATCTGTCTCTGCATCCTTTAACGTCTTTCCGGCTTTGCCACATCTCTTACATCATCACCATCCCATCTCACGAGTCACACATTCCTGAGTTTCCTGTAGATTATGATCATCTCTTACGACTTACATCATAGAGATGCTCGAGAGTCGAGCTCAACTTTTCTACAGGGTGTCCCAAAAGTAGTGTCGTGTCGTGATTTTGAACGTTTTGTAAATGCCGAACAATGTGATTCATTTCCATGGACAGATCAAGGACGAGCTGCAATTGTTGAAATGTTCTTTGCAAAATGGAAATTCAATTGCTCAAGCGCAGCGGGCCTCCAGACAAATGACGACAATACTTTTGGGACACGTGTACAAGTTAACAATACTGTACTTCTTTTTCTTCTGAAGCATTATTAGCCCACTTCAAGTGGAGTAGCTGACACGGATCCTGCTCTACCATCGGAGTCGGTCGTCCACAATTCTTTATATCCACACCTTTCTCCATCATTTCCGCTTCCACGCAATCACTCCATCTCCTCTTCTGTCTGCCATTACATCCCTTCCCTGGTGGTATCATTCTCATCATTCGTCTGCCCACGTAGCTCTAGTGTGCCCTTCTCATAACACGTGCCAAGTCTGGTGTTGGCTTGGTGGTTAGGGTGGCTGCCTTGGGATATTAAGGTCCTGAGTTTGAGCCCTGTTGGCTGCTGAATTAACAACAGGTGGGGTTGACTCAGCCCGTCATCCTTCCGAAGTCGGCGAAATGAGTACCAGTGTACTGGTATAGGGTAAGAAGATAGAGGAGGAGGAGGATGAGGATCCTCACGTGATCTTCTCCCGTCACACCACACAACCATCTCAAGTCACATACTCACATCTGTAGTCTTTGCTCCATGGTTTCTCCCCCCGGGCCCCGTACAACAGTGCCAGCCTCACGACCGTTCAGTACACCTTTCCCTTCAGTCTAACCGAGGTCTTTCGAACACAAAACATACCTAAAACCTTCATCCATCACCTCCAAGCTGCCTGTATCTCCTCCCATCTCCCATCGAACTCACCATCTCACTGCACCACTGATGGAAGGGTACAGGTGTAAAATCACACTTGGCCCACCCATATCACACCTGTGCTGTATCCACAACGAGCAGCAGGTGATTTACCTCGTGTAAGGAGCAGGATGGCCTGGATTAGAGCTACGTATGCTTCGCCTCGAAGCTGTCTAACCTGGGTTCGAATCCCGACCCGGCTATAAACCCTCATCCTGGTGTTTCACAGGTAGGCTGGTTTATCGAAGTCACCGTCACATCGGATGGACACTAAACTGGACGTGCCGTCTGCCGATACGACTTGGTGGATGTTAAAGAATCCACGGTGTTTCGCGAAGAGTCGGCGAGCTATCGCCGGCACTTTGAACAAATCGCAAGTTTCTGCTGTAACTACTGCTGGGGACGGCAAGGGCAAAGCCACCTGGTGCAAACCTTGCCGTGAGCCCGAGTTCCAGCACCGAATCCACCTTTGGGCAGAGTTACCGAAGTTCGTAGTTATAACCGACGGTTCTGCCGTACAAGGACAGCGTCCTCCGCGATGCAGCGCCCCCTGCTGGCACATCAGGATGACAGGTTTGGTCCGTGATCCGTCTGTTTATTACGTACTCAATAATTGGTGTAATTATTTCGATTCGACCACGTGACTCGTCATGATTGCTGATGACGGACAGAGTCGTCGTCATTGCGGATATCCAGCATCGGAGGGGGACGTCATGCGTCCTCGGACAAAAAGCTTCCTCGACTTTCACTTGTAAATCGGAAAGTTTTCACGGATCACTGTGACGTCACCGGCCTGTCGGCTAACCCAACTCATTAAAACCGCGAATTTTACTTTTCATGGGTCTTTGGACAACGCGACAAATGTGACGACGACATGTTGTTCTGTTATCTGCACCCGGTGATCTGTCTGTCTGACTCTGTTCCCCGACTCATCCATCTCCCTTCTCCCCCACTCCTTTACCCTCATGTCAGCGCCGCCGCATACCTTAGCTCCAAATTTGGAGATAACTACAATGCTGATGATGTCATCACGGCAATCAACCAATGGGCGCGGGGAACGCCTGTCCTGCGCCTCCCCGAATGGATATAAGGACCTGGGGGAGGGAGAGAGAGGGAGCGTTCCGCCGCCGCCTCCAACGGTTTTGCCGGTAAGTTACCGGAAAGTTGAGGCTGCAAACTTTGGGAACGATTGTAATGGCCGCACAACGTTGGGCAGAGTGGATGTGCTTAAAGGGAGACCGTGTCGGAGGAGCAGGGCGGGAGGGTTAGTGATCGTGGTTGAAGGTGGTGATCGTGGTGCCGCAGTTGTGGGAACGTTTTATTGGTTGTGAAAGTTATTGGGCTCGAGTACTCGTTGTGTGGACTGCAGTGGTGGTGGTGGTGCTGGTGATGTTTTCACCATTGCATTGAATGTTTCATTTATTACCTGCAGCTCGTGTGCTTTCTTTGCTGGATGTCTCTGCGTTGTCCAAGCGCGTGCGGCGTGTCCGCCTGTCTGTTCCCCCCCCCCCCACGTGACACACCCAGCTCCCTTCTCCATGGGTTCTGAAATCCTCAGCATTTGCCCTTACAAGGGCAAGGAAAGTGGCTGCCGCATGATGTCATCAGGAGCGTGTTCGGGGTGCTTGGGGGGGGGGTGGGAGAGGGCCAGCTTGGAATGTTAAACAGACATAGGTGGGGGCGATGGGTGATGTCTGAAAAAAAACTTACTCACCCTGTCTGCCCTTACGAGACCCTTCCCAGACCTGCCAGGATGTGCAGTGTGGGTTGTTGGGCAACATACTGTCCTGTCGAGCATTACGTCATAATTGCATCAATTTATAGCTGGATGGTTGAAAAGCTGAACATTTTCAATTGGTCTGCTGAACCTTTGGTCGCATGTTAGGTTAGGTTAGGTTGCCAGCTGACTTCAGGACTCCATTTTAAGGGAATGGTAATTACGGTTGTTTTTGATCAGATTGTTGGAAATCGATCATTGCCAGTAGGAGGTGTCGGGCACACATTAGGCTGTATCTTGTTGATCTGTACATTCTGTGCTCTGCAGGTTAGGCTGTGTAGGACTTGTACACACCATGGCTGCACCACAGCGTGATGTCCCACTTTTCTACAAGCCAGTGAAGAAGTTCAGCTCGGTTGCTGCACCTCGACCTAAGGGGTCTGATGGAGGGGTCCCAGTGGCTCTGCAGGCTGGACAAGGTGAGGCCATTGATCTGAAAACCTATTTATTTTAATGACATTGCTCCCATTGAAAGTGATGGTCATCGAGGGTGCAGTTACCTCCACATTGGTCTACCTTTCTTTGGATACTAAGGCTGGACTCGTGGATGGGTGAGGCATCGTATACCTCCGTGGACTTGCAGAGAAAGCTTGTCTTGATTGCTCGATTCCTTCCAAGAGAGCTGCTCGGTGGTGCGTTGGTCACTTTGTCTTCCTTTTACGGTGCGCCGGCAATGTCGGTGATAGATCATCCACACATGCCCTCCCTCAGGAGGATGCCATGATTCTACATCCAATAGCCCTGGGGTAGCATTGTACAGTGTACATTGTTTGTGTTAAGTTGAATGAAAAACTCAAGGTTTTTATCTGTCACGAGGGAGTGTTCGACGGGCTCCTTGCGAACATTTTATCCTCGTTCAATTCCCAGGCCGAGGTGGCTGGACGGTTGTCCCGTGTGAAACCACGCGTCTCCTATTTTCTCTTTGGAGAATCCATTCCTTGCTCATGGAGTAATTTTTTATTTATTTATTCCATGCATCATTTCATTGGTTCCTGTCCAACCTTGCTTGTCATATCTTGTTTGAGCCCTGACTTCAATTTTGATCTGAAGGACTTTAATTGGCGAACACCCGTAAAGTCAAACGCAAATGTAAAAACGGTTCCAAGAACTGACTGTGATCTAATGATTTGCTTTCTGTCCTGAGATGAGTCATCCCACAGTCAATTGACCTCCCTCCACCCCCCTCCCTCCCACTCGTGACTGAGTACAGAAACCTTCCATCCATCTTCAGTGTCCTTGATACAGGAGATGTGGATGTGTGGATGGATGGATGCAAAATCCGGTGAATATGTTGGGTGAGAAATTCTCCTTCCAGCGCTTTAATAGGCCATGGTCTTGCCATTTCGTATTTTGTGCAGCATAGTCACGGAGTCGATGGCATCGTTCAAGAGTTCCAGTTTTTGTTATTTAACTTTTTTTTTGTTTTGTTCATTGCAGGTCTCGGACCATGAAAGCCATACGGTCACGATCTCCATTCACTGCTACACCCTGTGGAATTCCCCAGTTTGGCATAAAGTGAAGCACCTTGATGCTCCCTTGGAGGTTTGGCCCTTTCGACTCTGAGTGAGGCTTCAGTTGTGACTTAGTTGAGGCACCAAGGTTGGTCAACAGCAATGATGCGTTCCAAGAAATGTCACCTTCCCAATGGAAATGCTGAAGATGCTGACAGCCAAGCGGTTTGGTCTCTGCTCCTCAGTGAGGACGTGTCCCAGCAACTATGCCATCGCCATTTCTTTTCCCCAGATCCTTGGCGACGACGTGATGCACAGTTGACTTTAGTATCTCAGACTGTCACAAGTTATTGAATTGTGATACACTGATGTTGAAGTAAGACTGAACGACATTGACATTGTCCTCGCATCGTCTGGTGGAAAGCATGCAGTCCATCATGCACATACTTTTCTTCCCAGAATGGATGATTCCTGAACAGTTCTCGAGAGCGGACAACTGTAAAGAAGAACAGTGTTGGTGGATTTTGTTTTTGTTCTGTATCACCATGATTTTGACGATTGTTTGGATGTCGCCATTGCCAAAGATTTTCACCATGACCTTCATGCAAGATGCCATCATTTCGATTTCTGAAACAAGAAAAGTGTAACAAACTTTATTTACAAGACAAATCATCAAGTGGAGACTGTGCACAAAGACTTTTTAAAGTTCGAGTGGGGATGGCAACTTTTGGGATGACTTCATACTCGGTGGCAGGGTTGGGTGGGCTTGTCGGGGGTGATTGAGGTGGTAATTGCAATATTAAAAAAGCAAATGCTGATTCAGTGAATCTCTGAATGTAGCCATATCTTTATCATGATTGGCTGAAATATCTGTCATTACTTCAAATCGATCACAGAAATTGTTTGTTGCTTAATAGTGCATTGTTTTTCACTAGTACGGGCCCGTAGGTGCGTGCCCGTAGGTGAGTGCCAGTATGTGCAGCTCTCTCGCCCCCACTCTCGCCCCCCACTCTCGCCCCCCCCCCCCCCCACTCTCGCCCCCCACTCTCGCCCCCCCCACTCTCGCCCCACTCCTCCCCCCCACTCTCGCCCCCACTCTCGCCCCCCACTTCTCTCCCCCCCCACTCTCGCCCCCCCCACTCTCGCCCCCCCACTCTCGCCCCCCACTCTCGCCCCCTCCCCACTCTCGCCCCCCCCCCACTCTCGCCCCCCACTCTCGCCCCCCACTCTCGCCACCCCCCACTCTCTCATGCCCCCTCTCTCACCCCCTAGTCTCGCCTTCCCTCTCTCCCCTCCTCTCTCGCCCCTCTCTCTCGCCCCCACTTATCTCTCCCCCCCTCGCTCTCGCAGATATTGGTCGACAGATAAATGGCCGTAACTTGGGAACCGCTTGTCCGATTAATATCAAACCTTGAAAAGGAACATCAGCGGGTCCCAGAATTATTCCTGGCAAGTTTCAATCAGATCGGACCGTCAATCGTGCAAAAAAAAATAATAATAAAAATAAAAAAAACTAATTGTGACGTCATTCGCTGACGTCATAGCACCGTGTCCTGTCATTGGTCGACAGATAAATGGCCGTAACTTGGGAACCGCTTGTCCGATTATCAAACCTCGAAGGCACATCCGTGGGTCCCCGGCAATATTCCTGGCAAGTTTCAATGAGATCGGACCGGCGGTCGCAGACAAACAGACAGACACACACACACAGATTGCTGGAATTATAGATAGATGATGTACAAAGTGAAAAAAACTGCCGATCTACTTTTGAAATTTTATCTTGATTTTAAGCAGACATTTTAAAATGACCATGTGATTTCAATGCCCCCCCCACCCCTTTCTCAACAGATGATCTACCATTGCCCCCACCTCCACCTGCATCTTCATCTTCATCTTCAGATGATGCCACTCTTTTTCCTCCACCTCCAGACCCTGTTCCATTTCCACTGCCACCCCCACTTGATGACCAGGACTTGCCTTTGCCACCCCCTCCTCCTCCTGCACTCCAATCCATAGCAGCTGTATCTCCACCGCCTCCACCTCCACCTCCACCACCACCGCCACCACCACCTCCATTACCCCCTCCAGCCCTAACTATTAATCGACCACTCGTGATTCAGAAGCAGGTGCAGCCCAGTCATTTAATTATCTCCATATCGGCTAACATTTGGTTACTGCGTTGCTAATATCCTGGTTACTTGGTGTTGCAGGCAAAGGGATCAGGCGTCGGTGGTGGAGCAAAACCTCCAGCTCGAGGTCGAGATGAGGGTGGTGATGCAATGAGTAGTATGATTGCCGAGATGAAAAAGAGTTCGCCGTTTCAGCTACGCAAAGTGCAGGTAATTATGGGGGTGGATTTGGAGAATCGGTGCTTTTGATCATTGAACTTGTGCAATCTTACTTCAGTTGCTTTGTTTCTACCCATTCAGGAGGCTGAAATGTCTGAAGTTACTCCCATTACCCACGTTGGACAGTCAACAGTCACACTGACATCTGCACCTACCCCTTCACCGGCTGCTCCTTCGATGAGACCCAATTCGGCAATGCCTTCTGTCCCACGACCTTCGACTCAAACCATTAACAGTACTCGGTTTCAACCACGTTCAGCTTCAATGACCCCAAGCCAAGCTGTACTTCGACCAGTTGGTGGCTTAGCCCCCACCAAAGCTTCCCAGCCTGCAAACAACACAACTTGCTCTGTAGCATCAGTTCCTGTACAAAGTGGGGGGTATAAACCTCGCTCGCCTCGTCCTTTTCGTTCTACATCTCCAGCCATGGTTGGGCAACAACCATCACAACCACCAACATACAATCAGATGCAGATTGGGAGCTCGACCGGAGGCAAATGGGGCATAAATGAAAGTGCTGTGCAGAAAGTTGTGCCACCTGCAGACCAATATCGTCCCCAAGCCCCAGCTCCGTCGCCTTATCGTCCCCAAGCCCCAGCTCCGTCGCCCTATGTTCCCCAGGCCCCGGCTCCGTCGCCGTATGTTCCCCAGGGCCAGGCTTCCGATCTCCCTATGTTCCCCAGGCCCGGCTCCGTCGCCCTATGTTCCCCAGGCCCGGCTCCGTCGCCCTATGTTCCCCAGGCCCCGGCTCCGTCGCCCTATGTTACCCAGGCCCCGGCTCTGTCCCCTATGTTCCGAGCCCCGGCTCCGTCGCCCTATGTTCCCCGAGCCCCGGCTCCGTCGCCCCATGTTCCCCGAGCCCCGGCTCCGTCGCCCCATGTTCCCCGAGCCCCTGCTCCATCGCCCCATGTTCCCCGAGCCCCTGCTCCGTCGCCCCATGTTCCCCAAGCCCCGGCTCCGACGCCCCATGTTCCCCAAGCCTCAATTCCGACGCCCTCTATCGATTTACTAACAACCCTGCCACCGACAGTGCCACCGGTGACTGGGCAGCCTGGTAAAAAGGGTACGTTACCCATTTTGATTCAACCTTCTGATATTGCATGCACTTGTGCTGTTACAGTGACAGTTACCAGGTGGTAACTGATGCCTAAAATTTTCCTGCAGTGTTGTGTGGAGTTTGTCAGGGGGATATTACTGGCCGATACTGTACCTTCAATGACACTCCCTACCACTCGACCTGCTTCGTATGTTCCACATGCTCTGCTTCACTTGTTGAAACTCAGTTCTATGAAAAGGATGGAATATTCCTTTGTGAAAACTGTCACTTGGTGAGTTGAATTTCCTTTCTGTCACCGTTGATATCGAGATAGGTTCCCGTTTGTGGTTCTCGCACTGCAGGACCTTACGTAACCAAAACTTTTGATTTTTTTGTGGCAGAAAACTCTTGCCCGCTGCGCTGCCTGTGGAGAGATGGTACGAGAGCGCCTGCTCCAGGCTGGTGACCTGACCTTTCATCCGGACTGCTTTGTGTGCTCGGCCTGCCAGAAACCACTCAGCACAACACCGTTTGCATTCGGACCTGATAAAAAACCACTGTGTCTTCCCGACTACCATCGGTGCGTGCTTGCGGGTCGTTGCGGGTAGACATATCGCTTCGAGGTGCTGTTAGGGGTGACTGTGCAAAATCCCCAATTTTCTTTATTCGATACAAGCTTTGGCCGTCTGTTTACTGAACCAACCTTGTCCGGTTGCCGTCTCATTTTACCCACAGGAAGTTCTCTCCGCGGTGCAGTGCCTGTGGAGAAGCCATTGTACCAGGGCCTGGTGAAGATAAAGCTTTGAGACTGGTTATACAGGATCGAAACTTTCATCCTCAGTGCTTCTGCTGCCAGGTAAGGTTGGAGGGGGTGGTGTTGCGAAGAAGCATTTCTCATCCAAAGTTATATATTTCATGAATAGCTGCATGTACAGTGGTTTTAATGGCAAGCATGATTCCATTTTGAAGTCACATGTTTGTGCCAGTCGAGACGTATGTGGAAATGAGCCTTATAGTCTTGAATCTACCCTTCACCATGAGCCTGAGATCGATGTTAAGAAGGAGCTGGTTGATTATTATTATTAATTTGTATGCAGCACAAAGCTGCGGGGTAGCATTATTGGCTGAGGGTATGGTCGTTCTGCTGATGCAATGCCCTCTGCTGGTTAGGGTAGGAAATTTGGAATTTGTTCATGGTGCCGGCGATACCTTGCCTACTCTTCGCGAAGGACACCGTGGGATCTTTAAAGTCCACCAACGAATGCTGGCAGACGGGGAACCTGTTTAACGTCCTTCCGAGAGACGGCACACATTGATGAATTGCCCAGCCCGTGAAACACCGGGATGACAGTTTATAGCTGGGTCGACAGTCTAACCGAGGCTAGACAGCTTAGAGGCGAGTGTATGTACCTCTAGGCCATCCTCCCAGCCAAGTAGGTTTATTTATTTATTTTTTAAATCTTTCTTGTATTTGGTAATAAATAATTTGTACATCAACGTTTAATTCATTTTAATTTTGCAGTCAATCGAGGCCCATTGCGGAGCTTGTTTGTATGTCGTATCGTGCGCAGAGCAAAGGCATTGAACGACATCAGTGTGACTTTAACGTAGATTACAAGTCGATGTTTGTAAACGGTAAATAACACAGCTTGCGGGATTTGAATCCGGTATCCCAGCATCGAGCCGTGGACGTTGCATCGAATGCCCTAATAACGGTGCCTCTGACCATTCCAGGGCTGTGGATTGCTGTTGTCGAACACAGAGGGTGGCAGTGGATGTTACCCCGTCAGAGATGGAATCTTCTGTTATCAGTGTGCCAAGGAGCAGGCCAAAGCTTCGGCCTAGTTGTCGGCAAGCAGCTGCTGAAACGGCACCTTCGATGGTGCATGCCAAAGCCTCGGCCTAGTTGTCCATCTGCGTGCAATGTACACGAGCGCATGTGGCCTTGTTGTATTTCATTTTGTGCTAGTAAAGCTTTTGATTCCTTTGCCATGGATGTGTTGCTCAAGTCCGCAGTCAAAGTGGAGGGGAGGATTGAAACCACTTGCGCCGTAATGCCACGATGCTGTTGAGATTACGTATTTAATAACCAACTTGCCGCAGGGATTGACCTTATGCTGGATATCTGAAGTTGCTCGCAATATTCGGGGTGCATGTTGTACTTTGTTCCGTTAACCCTCGTCCGCACGGTGTTTCATCGTGGAGCTTGGCCATGCAGCTTCACCACTGCTCCTCGTCGTTTTGTGCACCAAGGAAAGGTTTTGATACGAGTCATTATCTGGTCCTTGTATTGTTTGTTGTGTCGTCGTTAATTTGTACTTTTCTCCTGTATTATTCTGCGATGCATTTTATTACTGGTGCAATAAAATTGTTCGCTTTTACTTTGCAGTGTTTGGCCTCCAGTGCATGTTGATGCATAGGGGAAGGCTTTTTTGCTGTCATGGGGTTTGTTTCCACAATTAGCACCCCCAATTTTAAAGGTACCACAATTTCTTGGAGCCTGAGGAGTACGAAACCACAATTTAGAAAATTATTATTGTTTCTTTGATTCCTGCACTCCCAACACTCCAAATTTCTGAGCTGTATCTCGGAATGACTTTCAGAATGGAATTTTGCATCGATAATGTGAATAGAAAGTATGTAGTTGACATTTTGACCTTGGCCTAATTTGAAGGTCATGACCCAATTCGACATTTTAATATTTTTTTTTTGTCCAATCTGAACTAAATTGCCCTCGAGATAGCCCAAGGCAAGTCCCACATGCGCTTAATTTGCATCATACCCCTCCAATGTTAAGGTCAAATAGCAGTCTGAAAACAACAAAAAAAACTTTTTGCCAATATGGAATCTCAGACTGCTTGGCCGAGAATGTAGATAGGGAGACATTTTCTTAATCTATAAAATATCTCTCAATGGTCAAGGTTATTTGCTCGTCAGAACCAAATGTCATCATGGGTTTGCGGGCCAAGCCACGAGCTATCGCCAAGGTCATGCACCTGATATTGAGCCCATCTGCGCATATGCTGCAAACTTTTATCCCTTCTATGAAACGAGGAGCAGCAGGGGAGGCTTACCCTTGGCGATTGCTTTGTGATTGCAGATTTCTCATTATATTATGTGGTTTGTTGGACCTGCAATTTCAAAGCACCTCACCAGACCCCTTTCTGATGCTGGGTTGCTCCTTGGACCCCTTTCTGATGCTGGGTTGCTCCTTGGACCCCTTTCTGTGCTGGTTAGCTCCTTTGGACCCCTTTCTGATTTGCTGGGTGCTCCTTGGACCCCTTTCTGACCCTGCGTTCTCCTGTGGACCCCTTTCTGACTGCGTTGCTCCTTGGACCCCTTTCTACTGCGTTGCCTTCCTTTGGACCCCTTTCTGACTCTGCGTTGCTCCTTGGACCTCTTTCTGACCCTGCGTTGCTCCTTGGACCCCTTTCTGACCCTGCGTTGCTCCTTGGACGTTTCTACCTGCTCGTTTCTTGACCCCTTGCTGACCCTGCGTTGCTCCTTGGACCCCTTTCTGACTCTGCGTTGCTCCTTGGACCTCTTTCTGACCTGCGTTGCTCCTTGGACGCCCTTTCTGACCCTGCGTTGCTCCTGGACCCTTCTGCTCCTGCGTTGCTCCTTGGACCCCTTTCTGACCCTGCTGTTGCTCCTTGGACCCCTTTCTGACCCTGTGTTGCCCTTGGACCCTTTCTGACCCTGCGTTTGCTCCTTGGACCCTCTTGACCCAGCGTTGCTCCTTGACCCCTTTTTCTTCGTTTGCGTTTTTGACTCCTTGGACCCCTTTCTGACGTTGCGTTGCTCCTTGGACCCCTTTCTGATGTTGCGTTGCTCCTTGGATCCCTTTCTGATGTGTTGCTCCTTGGACCCCTTTCTGATGTCGCATTGCTCCTCGGGCCCCTTTCTGACGTCGCGTTGCTCCTTGGACCCCTTTCTGACGTCGTGTTTCTCCTTGGATCCCTCTTCTGACGTCATGTTGCTCTTTGGACCCCTTTTTCTGACGTCTGGTTGCTCCTTGGACCCCTTTTTCTGATGTTGGGTTGCTCCTTGGACTCCTTTCTAACGATTGCACGTGCCGTTTTTGAAAATACTTGGTTAGTCTTGTCTGCAACTGTCGGTATTTTGAGACCACATCTCTTTCACAAGTGAGCCTTTCAGACTGATACTGTGGTCACATTAACCCTTTTGTGCCAAAAATTTCAACCACAAACCAATGTCGATGCAAATTCACATTCCTATCCAACTATTGTTATACAGTATTGTGAGTTGGAGAGTTACGAACACACAAAGCTCCATCTTGTGGTATTACAATATGTGATGGGACTATGCGGAGATTGCGCACTTACCTTTGAGCACACGAGTCTGGGTTTGGGTTCTCACCCTGAGTATAAACTATCCAATCAGTGCTAATTGCAGGCTCGGTATTGCATCACAAAATGTGCCGTCCTTGCGGATGGCCGTTAATCTGTGTGTCTCTTATGGTGGACCTTGAAGACCTCATGGTCTTTTTCACGAAGAGTTGAGCTACCACCTGCACTCTGGACAAATTACAAATTACTGCTGCCAAGGAAAAGGCAAAGCACCCGTTGTAGTCCTTGCTTTGGGATTTCTTTGAAACTTTTTGTATGTTTTTGTCTCCGCGATCCTACGAGAACATTTACTGTAATCTCGCAACAGCTCGGATATGGCATTCGGTCCACCATGACCAGAGTGACCCTCAAGGCTCAAACCAATGAAACGACACGTTGTGCTGCCTAATGGAGTTGGAGTGAAGCCTGAATTGCCTGCTGGGATTTCCAGGAGAAATGGGTTTAATGTTTAGCCGAAAATTGCTCGGGATAGTGACGTGGAACGAAAAGAGCACGTATGCAGGTAAAGGGCCCCACGTCACAACAACAACACTCGGGTTTCGCTCAACACATCCATTCCCCATCCAATCGGTCCATGTTTTTAGATCCTCGTGGAGGATCTCTAAG
>CM068962.1:10206234-10217370 GCA_035128595.1 Eptatretus atami
GGGAGAGCCAGCTGTGAGCTCACGGAAAGACCTCACGGAGCCGCCTACGAGCAACGGACGCAGGTCAAAAGGTCAGGTGTCAGGTTTGTCCCTTCCAAAAACACTTGCGGCCATACATTTATTATGTACGCAAATATGGCCGAATCTGAACTTCTTGCCCCCAGAACGAATGTAACAGACCCCTTTCCCTCTACTCATCTCTTTCACTCCCAAATTGTTCCCCTTCTCTCCCCCACTCCTCTTTCTTCTCCAATCATCCTCCCTTCTCTTTTCTCAATTGGATCCCTTCTGAGTCCCTGATCCCCCCAGCCTTTCCAGTGACTCACACAACCCACTCTCACTGCTCACCATAACTTTATTACAATACTCACCTTGCCTTTGTTCCAATTCTCACCATTCCTTTGTTCAATTGCTCACCTTGCTTTTGTTCAATTGCTCACCATTCCTTTCAATGCTCACCATTCCTTTGTCAATGCACACCTTGCCTTTCTTCCTCCAATGATCACCTTGCCTTTGTTCCAATGCTCACCTTGCCTTTGTTCCAATGCTCACCATTCCTTTGTTTCAATGCTCACCTTGCCTTTGTTCCAATGCTCACCATTCCTTTGTTGCAATGCTCACTATTCCTTTGTTCCAATGCTCACAATTCCTTTTGTTTTTGACGTTATCTACATATTACGTACATTAAATGGTGAACCTACTCCCACAGTCCTCTCGACCTCCCCCCCCCCCCCCCCCCCCCCCCTCCCCCCACCGATTCCATTTTTCCATTCTCCCACCTTTCCTCCCAAACTCCACCAGGATCTTGTGGTTCCCAGCAGGGGTCGCTGTACAGCTTTGACAGGAACAAAAGGTCCAGCATTGTGCATGTCGCGTGAAACCAGCACCTTTGTTTTTTTGGTGGAGGTATTGGGTATGTGGAAAGGGTTCGAGCGATGTTGGAGTCGGGAATCAAATGGAATCCATCATTGCAGCAGAACCTCAAGACTCATCTCTTCTCCAACCCTGTCATCTCTGATCATCAGATTGGGTTCCACCAAGGTCATTCATTCCACCTTGGATATGCTGTTTCTGCGACCTCAGCAATGGATGGATGCCCTCAATGCCACACAAGGTCAGGGCTGTCTCACTGGACATCTCCCATGTATTTCACTCTGGAACCACCACTCTCATTTTCAAACCTCCACCTGATGGCAATCTATTGGGTTCCCTCCAAGACGACTGTGGAAGGAGTTCTAATAACTATACTTCCAGATGCAGGTGACCCCAAGGTAGTGAACTGGGGCTAATACTGTTCTCGATATCCATCATGACCTCTCTTCATCACTGGAAAATCCATTGCATCACCTTGTACGTGACCCCATTCTGTGCAGGATACTTGCGCACCTTTCCACCAGACGGACTGACACAGCATCCTACCTGGAACGTCTCTTTTAGTGCAATAAAGATCTATTATGCTCTCACTTGGTACCTGCATAAGGACCGGCAGGTAAATCCTCCCATTTATTTCTATGGTCAGGCCGTTGGAGATGTATGGTCACTGGAGCTCCTGGGCCTATCAGGTATAATCGGTCTTGAGCAGGTGACGCCTCCATGCTGCCCTCCAAAGCCACCACCTTGGAATTATCCACAGGGCCAAGTAGCTTCGGCCATATCAAGAATCTTCTTCTTCTTCTTATAGTGCTCCAGTTAGGGTCGCCAAGCGGATCATCCGTTCCATTTCGCTCTGTCCTCACACTTCTTCATTGACACTCCAAACACCTGCATGTACCACTCAGCAATCCATGAACCTCTTCTTTGGCCTCCTCTTCTCCTCCTGCCTGGAGCTCCATCTGCAGCATCCTTCTCCCGATAACTCCGCTTCCCTCCTGTGCACATGTCAAACCATCTCAATCTCGCTCTCCTCACTTTGTTCCAAACCGTCCTACCTGCTGCCTGTCCTCTAATATACTCATTCTTATCCTGTCCATCTCTCATTCCCACGAGAATCGAGCATCTTTAACTCTGCCACCTCGCTCCGCTTCCTGTCTTTTGTTAGGCCACCGCTCCAACCATACAACATAGCTGGTCTCACTACCGTCTTATTACTTTCCCTTAACTCTTGCAGCTCCTTCTGTCACAAATCACTCCTGCAACTCTTCTCCAACCACTCCATCCTGCATCTCTTTTTCACTTTCTCTCACACTCTCCGTTACCTTGGACAGTTGATCCCAAGTATTTAAACCCATCCACCTTCCCCACAACTCCTTGCACTCGCACCAACCACCACCTCCCTCTCATTTAGCACATGTACTCCATCTTATCTACTGACTATCATTCCCTTCTCTCCAGTGCGTACCTCCACCTCTCAAGGCTGCCTCAGCCTGCTCCCTATCTCCCTACAGATCATGATGTCATCCGCGACATCATAGTCCATCGAGACTCCAGTCTGATCTCGTCGTCAACGTCATCACCATTGCAAACAGGAAAGGGCTCAGAGTTGATCCTGGTGCAATCACTTTTACCTAAAACCGGTCGTCATTCCCACGACAACTCACGCTGTATACTGTCCTCATACATCCTATGCACATCACCCGCACCCCTCACATCTTCTTGCCACTCCCGACTTCCTCATACAATGCCAAACTCTCTCTTGGCACCTATCTAAGCTTTCTCTAATACACAAACACAATGTAACTCCTTCTGGCCTTCCCTATATTTCTCCATCAACATTCTCAAAGCAAACATCGCATCAGTGGTGCTCTTTCCTGGCATAATAAGCCTATTGCTGCTCAAAATCGTCACCTCTCTAACCTAGCTTTCCACTACTCTTTCCACAACTTCATGGTGTGGCTTAACAACTTTTATCCCTCTGTAATTTCCACAGTCTGCATCAACCTTGTTCTTGAAAATCGGAACCAGTAACTTGATCTCCACTCCTCCGGCATTCTCTCACTTTCCAAGATTTTATTAAACAATCTTGTTACAACCCCACTGCCATCTTTCCCTAAGCACTTCCATGCCTCCACTGGTATTCATCTGGACCAACGCCTTTCCCCTCTTCATAGCAGTCCTCATCATTATTTCTGATCCACCCCACTTCTGATTCACTATCTCAACCTCTTCAACTTCTCTCTCTCTTCTCTCTCTCTCATTTCATTCATTCATCAGCTCCTCAAGTACTCCATCCAACCTTCTCAAACACTCTCCTCGCTCTGTCAGCACATTCCCATTTACGTCCTTTATCCCTAACCTGCAGCACATCTTCCCAGCTCGGTCCTCTGTCTGGCCAATCGGTAATAAATCTTTCCCCTTCTTTTGTATCAACTTCTCATACAGCTCGTCATATGCTCTTTTTCTTAGCCTTTGCCACCTCTTTTTTGCCTTTCGCCGCCACTCCTTGTACTCCTGCCTACTTTCTTCATCTCTCTGACTATCCCATTTCCTTTTCGCCAACCTTCTTCTTATACTTTCTGTACTTCCTCGTTCACCACCAAGTCTGCTTATCTTCCTTCTCGTCCAGATGTCACCCAAGTACTTCTAGCTATCTGCCCACCACTTCTGCTGTAGTTGCCCAATCATCCACCCATCTTTACCACCATCCAACACCTGTCTCGCCTCCTCCCTGAATTTCACGCAACAATCTTACTCCTCAACGTTGCAACCAATCTGGTTTGTTCAGCTCACGTCTCTTCCATCCTGCACTCCAATATCATCTAAGACCACCAATCGATGCTGTCGATGCTGTTGAGACCACCAAAACGCACACGTTTTACACTGAATCGGCCATATCAAGAATATTAAATATAAAACTGCAAGACATTCCCTGATGCAGTGCCCCCCGTTACCAGAATGCTGGTACTCATTTTGAGGACCTCAGAAGGATGACAGGCTGAGTCAACCAACCTGGTGTTGGTTCAACAGTTGGACAGGGGTTTGAACTCAAGACCCCAAGATCTCAAACCAGCCACCTGAGCCATTAAGCCAAGTATCCAACACCAGGATTTTCAAGTATCGAAGGGGTAAGGAAAGGGTTAAGAGGAGCCCATTGAGGAATAGCACTGGATAATTGGTGGATGATGAGGGTGAGATGGCAGGATTGTTAACTAGCTCTCTCCTTCAACGTTTACACGGGACACAGTCAGAGGAACGTTGGAGTTGGGACAGGTACAAGAGGATTGGAGAATGGCAAATGTAGCATCGTTATCTCCACCGTCGAAGGTGGACGGACGGAGGGTATGTTTTCACCTATCTGTCTGTCTGTCTGCACACAGAATATCTCAAACACCGTATGGACGGATTCGGACAACACGAGGTGGATGAGTTGGGTTGGTGACAAAAACGATCTGATTCGATTTTGGTTCAAGGCCAGATCTGGATCTGGCCTATCAGTGGGATACAAAAGGTAAACTGTTCACCTGGTAGAGGTATGTGCTCTACCAAGTGTCGTTCTAGTTTGTCAAACCCCAAGTCTTCGGCCTCACCCGCCTAACCTTTAGGCTTCAATCCCATCCACACTCCAAGCCTTCAAAGCCCCTCCCCACCACAACTCTCCAAAGCCCGCCTCACCCCGACCGCACTCCCCAAAAGCCTCACTCCAATCACCCTGAAAGCCTCAACCTCCCTTTCCCAACTCCATCCTCCCCTCCCCCCTCGGCATTCCCACATCAATCATTACATATTTCTTTATTACCTCATCAAAACAGCAAAATATTTACCTCTTTCCCCTCCCCTATCATGCTATCTATGAAAGACCAAGAAGGAACCCAAAGAAGTAAAGAGCAAAGATTTGGACAGTGTATAAGCAACAGACCGCTGCCACGATAGCTCCTGAAAATCAAAAAATAACCCTGTTTGAAGCAAAAGCATGCCCACTGTCTAAGTGCATACATAATACATTGTGGTTATATAGCTCGGATCGATTCCAATTACACTGGCATCTGGCCCATAGGTGGACATCAGAGGCCTGAAGTCTGCGGCATATAACTACAGTGGCCTTCATAAGGCCCATGATGCCAATCGGCTCCAACCTTTCGATATCTGATTATCCTTTTAACAATCGCTTTAGTCGTTTTACACTGAAGGGAAAACTTATAGGGAGGGCATGGAGATGATGAATATGACAGCTCCGAGGATGTCTCTGGCTTCGCATGTCACCTAAAGGCAGCGTATAATTTAAGCTCACCTGGAACGCGTCACAGGGAGCTTATGGGATTGTGGGTCGTCCATCCGTCCGTCCGTCCTTCCGTTCACAAACGCCTTGCGCTTCTTCTCTGAAACAACATACAATTCTTCGATGAAACTAGACCACAACCTCATCACCCGATATGTATCAAAGTTTGTTCATAGCATTAAAAAAAATGTGGTCTAAGTGAGTCCTGGGCGGGGGGGGGGGGTTGGTCCCGCCAAAATATATTTGCTTTCTTCTCAAAAACGCACACACCACAATTTCGAATGAAACTTCACCCACACCTTCACACCTGTGATGCAGCAGCTTGTTCATGACACTTAAAAATTAAAAAATAAAGTAAAATAAAAATCGGGTCTGGGGGGGAGGGGGTTGGAGAGGGTCGCGGCCCTCCCGCCAATATTTGCTATAATATTGGTTAATTGGTGCATTTTGCTAATTCCGTCCCACGTGACTTCCTCCTCAGCAACATTATTTTACAAGGTAAGCGCCCAGGGGTATTGCCCCTATTTTTTAAGATTACAATTGTGTGTGGAGTCAGGCCAGCTATCCAACCAATGGGTGGAAACAGTTTGGGCCCTCTTCTACCGAACACCGGAATTGAAAGGGTCGTCACCCGGCATAAATCTCGGATGTCGACGGGTCACATTAAAGGACGTGGTCGCCCAATATTTCGAGCGTGAGGGGGTCACTTGCTATTCCAATTATAACCAGTACTTCACGCCGTTAGTACGGGAACCACACCTCGGCCGACTCCTGTCGAACCGGGACTCGCATGTCCGAATCGGGTCCGGCGAAACCGAAGCGAGAATTCGGAACCGCGCGGGACCAAATGAACACTTAGCAAACTCAACGTTCACTTTTTAAGCCGCTACCGTGCTGGGTCATGTTAGAAACGACAGGCAACGAGTGGTACATTTCAAACGGTTTATTTACAATAATCGGGAAGGGAGACACAGAGCAGTGACTTACACGAATATATATGCAATGTACAGTGGGAGGAAGCACTTAACAATTTCTACTTAAAGACTGGCCACAGGCCACACCCACACACACACACACACAACACACACAACACACACACACACACACACACGACACACACACACACATAAATGGGCCGGTTGGCCTTATTTTCGGCCCTTCAGCCGGGCGGAAGCGGAAATGGAGGTCAGAGTCTGGCCGGGTACCTGTCCGCCTCGTGCGGTTTCTTGAGACGAGCGAACCAGGATGGGACCAGCCGCGCGAGCGAACCAGCAAGCACAGGACCACGGAACACGAAAAGAACCCGAACCCAGACACTCCACAACGAAGTGAGGACCCCGGAAAAGACCGCAGACCAAGACCAAGAATGACGACGACTCCTACAATGACCGCAACAAGCAGCAATGGCGACCCCTCCTTCTCCGACAATTCCAACCCAACTCCAGCGAACACTAAGGAAGCCGGCGCATTCTTATCCTTCCGGGCGGGGTGGGGTCATCGGTCCTCTGAGGTAATCTTTTGCCCTGATTGGACAGGGTTTCGTGGGGTGATGTGCTGGCCATCCGTGATTGGACAGGGGGAAACCTCCTTTCCTGGGTGGAGTCGGTGCTCTGAGGTGAGGAACCCTCCGCCCGCGTGGTCGAACGCATGTCGGGAATGGCGTAATGGTGCGAAGAACTGAAAGCGGGGGCGGGTGAAAGCTGTTTGTTCCTAGGAGTGGGAGGAGGAGTGAAGCGAGGGTTTTGTTGGCATTGTGCGGCTTCAAGATGTAAAAAACCTGACTATAAAAGAAACCGCAGCACACATAATGAAAATTCCAATTAGACATAAGGGACGGAACCTAACTATAAACACATACTTATCGAAATAACTGAACTGCGGGACTCTGGCTGTTTGTGCAAATGGCTGCCAGATTTCGTAAAGTATTATGTACACAGTTTGCGTCCCGACCGCGGAGGTCGTTTACATAGCACAGAGGTAAGTAGATAGCACACACGGACGTGGTATAAATGGGTAGTTTTTGGATTTGTAAAAGGACTTTTACAAGGTGTGGTGTGTGTGTGTGTGTGTGTGTGTGTGTGTGTGTGTGTGTGTGTGTGGTGTGTGTGTGTGTGTGTGGCGCCCCGGCGCGCGCGTGTCATGTGGTTACATGTGCTGCGGTTTCGTGGATTTTGTGGACACGAGACCAAACTCGCCCCCAGACCCATGGTGCGTGGCTCCATGCGTGCGTGTCCGTGTGTTGTGTGGCGCCGTGGTGGAGGTTTCAACTTTCAACCTCAGCAGCACCGTCTTTGTCCTTTCCTCGCAGGCTGTTTTTAAAGTAATTGGCATATTTATATGAACCGAGTGTGCTTTATAAAGGTTATATGATTTCTCTTTGTAAAGTTTCCAATGCTATAATATGATAACACCGAATTTCCGAGCTGTTTGCCGTTTAACTGTTTTTTAAATTCCAAACCAATTTTTTTTCCACCCATCACATGAGATTGGCAGTTGTTTAATAATTGTTATTGTTTATGCACATCTCCTGAACGTCTTTAAATGCAACATTGTTTTTATAATTTGTTTATTGAAATCCCCCAACACAAGGGTGAAAGCACAGCAAGCGTTTCAGGTTTTATACAGTACATACTGTAGTGGTAATCACACTGACTCCAATCTGCCGACTTCCTCGAAGAATTGCCCAATATCACCAAGCACTAATACTGTCGTGTGTGTGTGGTCGGTGTGGTAGTGTGTGTGCTGTGTGTGTGTGTGTGTTGGTTGGGTTGTGCATAAAGCATTACCACTTTCTTTTCACTAACTCTTCCACTCCCAACCCTCTCTCTCTTTGTCCATCCTCACTACTCCCTCCTAATGGTCAACCTCCGTCATCGTCTCTCTTCTCCCACCTCCTCTCTCTCTCTCTCCTCTCTCTCTTTCTCGGGCCGTGTCCGGGACAGTGGGTTATCGCCGCACCGGATTCTTGAGTAGTTTTCGCACGATGTACCTCCCTCTGATGGTGTTCCTCCAGCGAGTCCGGATGTGGTTATGTCTCGACTGGTTTACTCCAGATCATGGTTTATCTCCAATAACGTGTTCAGGTGGGGTTTATGTTGGACGGACCCTCTCCTTCTCATTGCCTTCCCTTCCCC
Source organism: Eptatretus atami (assembly GCA_035128595.1). Classification (NCBI taxonomy): domain Eukaryota; kingdom Metazoa; phylum Chordata; class Myxini; order Myxiniformes; family Myxinidae; genus Eptatretus; species Eptatretus atami. The sequence goes on from CM068962.1 coordinate 10,214,521, forward strand.
TCACTAATTATGCCTTCCCTTCCCCTCCCCCCACACTTCCTTTCCCTCCCCTCCACCCTGGCTTCCCTTCCCCCCCACACCTCTTCACTCCCCCACCCCTCCTCGATCCCCTGCATCTTGCCCCACCCTTCCTCGTCTCTCCTCCCCTCACCCCACTCTCTTTCTCTCCTCCCATCTACCTCCCATCTTTCTATTCCCATCAGCGAAGCGCGAAACGGTGGTATTTGCTATAGTAATAAAATATGCTTGTTCCGTTCCATCCACACTGTGTGTAATGCATTCTTCCACCCATTGGTTGGATAGCTGGCCTGACTCACACACAATTGTATCTTAAAAATAGGGGCAATAACCCCTGGGCGCTACCTTGTTAATGTTTGCTGAGGAAGGAAGTCACGTGGGACGGAATTAGCAACATGCACCAAATTAACCAATATTATAGCAAATACTTTGGGAGGGGGAAACCTCTCCAACCCCCTCTCCCCCAGACCCCCGTTTTTATTTTTACTTTCTTTTTATTTTTAAGTCGTCATGAACAAGCTTGCTTGCATCAAGTGATTGAAGGTTGCTGGTGAAGTTTCTGAAACTTGGGTGTGTGTGCCTTTTGGACGAAGAAAGCAACTTTTACATAAATTTGGGGACAACCCCCGAGACTACTTAGTAAATTTTTTTTAATGCTATGAAACAAAACTTTGATACATATCGGGTGATGAGCTTGTCTAGTTTAATCGCAATAGTATATTTGTTTTCAGAGAAGCAACTTGAAGCGTTTGTGGACGGAAGGAGGAAGGAACGATGGAGACCCACAATTCCCAATAAGCTGCCTGAAACCTCGGGTTCCAGGTGAGCTAAAATTAACAGCGCCATTTGGTGACATGCGAGCCCAGAGACATCCTCGGAGCGTCTACTTCCATCATCTCCATGCCTCCCTATAATGTTTCCCCTTCAGTGTAAACGACAAGCGATTGTTAAAAGGTAATTCAGTATATCGAAAAGGTTGGAGCGCCGATTGGCATCATGGCCCTTTTATGAAGGCCCATGTAGTTATATGCCCGAACTTCAGGCCCTGATGTCACCTATGGGCAGATGCCAAGTGGTAATTGGAATCGATCGGCTATAACCAATGTATAGTTATGCACTTAGACAGTGGGCATGCTTTTTGCTCCAGAACAGGGTTATTTTTTGATTTTCAGGAGCGACTCGTGGCAAGCGGTCCTGTTGCTTATACACTGTCAAATCTTTGCTCTTACTTCTTTGGGCGTTCTTCTTGGCTATAGATAGCATGATTAGGGGAGGGGAAGAGGTTTAAATATTTGTGCTGTTTTGAATGAAGGTAATAAAGAAATATGTAATGATTTGATGTGGAATGCCGAGCGGGAAGGGGAGGATGGAGTTGGAAAGGGAGTTGAGGCTTCAGGGTGGATGGAGTTGAGGGCTTTTGGTGGGGAGTGGGCGGTGGGGGGGGGCTTGGAACGAGTTGTGGTGGGAGGGGCTTTGAAGGCCTTTGGATGTGTGAGGGATTTGAAGCCTTAAAGTGTTAGGCGGGTGAGGCCGAAGACTTGGGGTTTGAAAAAACTAGAACGACACTTGGTGAAGCCATACCTCTACCAGGGTGAAAGTTTTACCTTTTTGTTCCCACTGATAGGCGCCAGATCCAGCATCTGGCCTTGAAACAAAATCGAATCAGATGTTTTGTCACCAACCAACTCATCACCTCGTGTTTCGCGAATCCGTCCATACGGGTTGAGATATTCTGGGTGGCAGGGACAATGACAGACAGATAGGTGAAAACAATACCCTACCCTCCGTCGTTTCCACCTTCGACGGTTGGGAGATAACGATGCTCCATTTGGCCATTCTCCCACAATCTCTTGTACCTGTCCCAACTCCAACGTTCTCCTGACTGGTGTCCCGTGTAAACGTTGAAGGAGGAGGCTAGTTACAATCCTTGGCATCTCACCCATCATTTCCCTCAACGCAATTGATCCAGTGCTAATTCTCATGGCCTCCTCCTCTTAAAACCCTTTCCTTACCCCTTTCGATACTATGAAAATCCCTGGTGGTTGGTACTTGGGCTTATTGGCTCAGGTGGCTGGTTTGAGCTCTTGGGGTCTTTGAATCAAACCCTGTCCAAGTGTTGACAACCAGTTGGTTGACTCAGCCCTGTCATCTTCTGAGTGTCCTCTCAACAATGATACAGCATCTGGTAACGGGGGGCATGGCATCAGGGAATGTTTGCAGTTTATATTTAATATTCCTTGATATGTGCCCGATTCATTGTAAAACGTGGTGCGTTTTTGGTGGTCTGCAAACACATCCGACAGCATCGAGGTGGTGGTCTGGGTATGGATGAATCTTTGGAATGGTGAGGTTGAAGGAAGAGAGTTGAGGGGGCTTGAACAAGGGACAGATGGTGGAAAGTTTGAATGGAGGAAGATTGTTGCGTGGAAGTTTAGGGAGGAGGCGAGAGGTGGTTGGCTGGTGGGGTAAAGAAGATGGTGGGATGAATTTGGGAACTACAGCCAGAAGTTGGTTTGAAGGACGAATAGCTAGGAGGTACTTGGTGTGAATCTTGGAAAGAGGAAGGAAAAAAGCAGACTTCTGGTGGTGGGAAGAGGAAGTATCAAAAGCGAAAGTATAAGGAAGTAGAAGGGGTTGGGCCGAAGAATGGATTAGTCAGAGAGAATGAAAAAGTAGGTCAGAGTAACAAGAGTGGCGGCGAAAGGCAAAAATAGGTGGCAAATGGCTAAGAAAAGGCTAGAGAGCTGTATGAGATTGGTACAAAAGAAGGGGAAAAGGATTTAATTAAGATACCGATTGGCAAGACAGAGGGACGAGCTGGGAAAGGATTGG
>CM068962.1:10217395-10240031 GCA_035128595.1 Eptatretus atami
CACACAGCCATATATATGTATGTTAATAATATACTAAACTATCAACTCACGACATACACTACACAAACACGATTACAACACACACATAACTAGCTGTACAGCGTATAACACACTGTATGTAATTGACAACTACATACGGAGAGTTCGGTACACTTGTAACATATACTTACATGACAACACACCATGAGAATCACACTTATACATACACACAACATACACTAGCTAGTCGTATTGTATGATAATTATGCATACATATACAGAACTTTGCACACAACACTGTAGTATACACACATCTATACAACACACACATGTTCTCAATTAAAACACCATATCATGTAAAAACATATTACACACAACATATGCAACTTAATTATACACACACATACACACATACCCACACACACATATACACACACAAATACACACATAACACACGTATCAACATATACTCACAACATATACACCACACATTAGCAATACACACACACATATATACACACACATTATATACCACAGATATACACACATATACACACACATATTACACATACACACACACATATACACACATTATACACACCACAAACACACCATACACACACATATACACACACACACATACATTACATACTCACACATCAACAAACGTTATACACACAATTCAACACAACATAAACACATACACAACACAATATACCACACATACACACACATACCCACACATATTCACACACACAGACACACACAACACATATACACACACACACGTACACCACACTATAATATATATATATATATATATATAATATATATATATATATATATATAATATAATATATAATACACACACCACACATAAATACACACAAACATAACACACCAACATACATACAACACACACACATATACACACACATACACACATGTCCACACACACATACACACATATATTACAACACACACACATACACACACATAAACACATACACACACACACATATACACACACACGTTACACATACCTATATACACATATACACATACCAAATACACACATTTACATACACATATACATACATCACACACACACAACATATAATACACATATACACACATACACACACATAATATTACACACACACACATATATATATATATATATTATATATATATATAATATACACATTACACACATACACATACACCACACCATTTACATACACATATACCACACACACCACACATATACACACATAAATATACACAATACACACACACATATATATAGTGGCACATATACACAATACACACACACACACTATATTATATATATATATATACACTATACACACACATATATACCCACACAACCAACATAACACATCCAACATGCACATTATATATATATACACACACACACTCATATATATATATATATATAAATATATATATATAGATTATATATATATATATACACACACACACACACATACACACATATATATATAATATATACATATATATAATTACACACACATATATATATACACAAACATATAGATATACACAACACACACACACACACACAACACATATATACACACACATACAAATATTTCATATATATACACATATATACACACACACATACACATATACACACACATACACATAATACACATAATTATACACAACACAACATACAATATACATATAATATACACACACATACACACATATACAACACACACATTATACCACATTAATTACCACACACACCATACACATAATACACACACATACACACCATATGATATATACAACACACACACACACACATACACAACAATCTACCACACACAAACACATACACACCACACACACCACACACATAGACACAAATATACACACACATACACACATATCTACACACATACACACCTACACACCACATACACAACATATACACACACATACACATATACACTTTAATATACACACACATACACATATACACATCATATACACACAATACACACATACACACATACACACATATACCAACACCACATACACCACACACACACACCACATATATATACCACACCAACACATTACACACACAAACACAGTACACACCACACACACATAGACCACAAATATACACACATACACACATACACCACACATATCTACACACTATACTCACATGGACACACCACACACACATACACACACACATTATACACACACATACAACATATACACTTAATATTACAACACACATACACATAACAACACATCATATACACCACATATACACACCACATACACACACATACACACACTTATACACATACATATACACACACAACACAACACACCACATATATATATATATATACACACCACACATACACACACAAAAACACTACACACACACACACATACACCACACATACACCACATACACCAACAACATATCACACACCATATACTTACATTGGACCACAACACACACATACACATATACACAAATACAACATATACATACACACATTACACACACGTATATACATACATACAAACACCACACACACATATACACACACATACACACAACAACATATACACATCCATATATACACAACATATGCATACTTATAATACACACACAATACACACATAACACACACCACATATACACACACCCAAATACCACACATACACACTTACACACATTTACTCACACATATTCACACACACATATATACACACACACATACAAACACACATAAAACACATACACACATAAATACACACCACATACTACATACATACAAACCACACACATATATATACACACAACACACATACACACACACATATACACACAATACACACACATACATATATACACATTACATATATACCACATATACACACACACACAACACACACACACATATATATACACATGCATATACACACACACATACACACAACATATACACAGATATAACACACACACACATCCACACAACATATACACATACATATCTACACACAACATATTCACACACACAGAACACACACATACACACACGTACCACACACATCCACACACACATACATTACACACCACACACACACCACACATATTATATATATATATATATATATATTAATATATATATATATATATATATATATATACATACAAACACACACACACATACACACACACATATACCACATACATACATACACATATACACATACCATATACACATATACACACAACAACACACACAACACACACATTATATATACACATACATATCCACTACATTATACACACACATATATACACACATAACACACACACCCCTCACACACATCTTAACACCACTTTACACAACATTCACACACACACAAACACATACACACCACATATACACACCAAACCACACATATAGACACACATACACACACATATTCACACACACAGACAACACACGTACACACACAACATATATACACACACGTCCACACACACACAATATATAATATATATATATATATATATATATATTATATATATATTATATATAATATATATATATATATATATACACACAAACACACACACATACACACATATTACACACATATATACTACCACACACACACACATTACCACCACACACATACACCCACACGCATACACCACACACACACATACACACACACACATACACACACAGATTGCTTTGGAATTATAGATAATGAAGGGTGTGGACAGATAGGTGTGGTCAGTTTTTCATCAGAGTGGACAGTGTGAGGTCCAGGGGACACCAGCTTGAAGTAAAGAAGATACGTAGTTAGGGACAGTTTTAAGGTAAGGCGGTCTTTCAGTCGGAGAGTGTTAATGAATGAAAGGTAGTTCGCAGCAGGGGGGTGTATAGGTTTAAATGAGATTAGCATCGGTACAATGGATGTTTAGAAGATCGAGGGGAATGGCAAATCGGTTTGTTTTTGTGTTGCTCGTGGCCTGTTTGTGCTGTGTGATGACTGCGGTTGTGCAGCGCAGGCATCATGGGCGAACGACTCCTCCTACGCTGAAGTAATGTGTGTGTGTGTGTGTGTGTGTTCGTGTGTTGTGTGTGTGTGTTGTGTGTGTGTGTGTCTGTGTCTGTGAACCGCTGTTTCTCGACAACCACTGGTCGATCTAATTGAAACTTGCCAGCGTATATTGCTGGGAACCTGAGGATGTGGGCTTTTCAAGGTTTGATTTAATTCGGACAAGTGATTCCCAAGTTATGGGCCATTTATTTTACCAAAACAATTACAGGACATTGGTGCTGCGTAGGCGTGGCCTGTGTGGTTTTTTTCTGGCACGCCGTTTGACAATGTATTTTTCTTTGGTTTTTTGTTTGTTTGTTTGCTTTTTTTCAACGTATGGCCACGGCTTCTCTCTTCTCTTTGTGTATTTTCCTTGCGATGACATTGCGAAAAGTCAAAATACGTTGGCCTAATTGAATAATTGGCCATTAAAACTAAATTGCGATAATCGTAACTGCGATAATGCGAACTTCCGCGATAGTTGAGGACTTAACTGTCGGGAATAGTGACGAGTACTGTATCTTTCTCGGATTTTTTTCTCGATTTCTTGACTTACTGTTATTCTTTCTTTCCGATTTCTGTACTTTTCTCGATTTCTTTACTTTCTCGATTTCTGTTACTTTCTCGATTTTCTCATAAATTTATAGAGAGGATAAACACAATGCCCCAATTCCAGTCGCGTTTCTGAGAGCGAAGGAACGAAAGCCTGCGCGTCGTGCACGCGCAATGGAATCTGACGAAGCACGAGCTGCTTGTTTGACCACCGCGACGCTACGCGCGTCGACAAGGCGTTCGTGCAGCTGAAGCGATGAGAACGAGCTGCTCGCTTGGCAGACAACACTGACGCGAGCAAGGCGTCGTGCAGAAGAAACGGTATGAAGAACGGAGAGCTGCTGCGCTTGGCAGACAAAACACTGATGCGAGGCAAGGCATTGTGCATGCTGAAACGGAATGAAGAACGAGCTGCTCACTTGGCAGACAACACGACGCTGCAGGCAAGGCGTCGTGCAGAAAAACGGATAATAAAGAACGAGCTGCTGCTCGCTTGGCAGAACAACACTGGACGCGAGGCAAGGCGTGGTCTGCTGAAATGGATGGAAGAACGAGGCTGCTCGCTTGCAGGACAACACTGAACGCGAGGCAAGGCGTCGTGCAGAAGAAATGAATGAAGAACGAGCTGCGTCGCTTGGCAGACAACACTGGACGCGAGGGCCACAGGCGTCGTGCAGAAGAACGGATGAAGACCGAGCTGCTCGCTTGGCAGACAAACACTGAACGCGAGGCAAGCGTCGTGCATAAGAAATCCCTACCAGCGAGAAGGACCGGCAAGTAAGGGATGCCCGCACCATCATGGACGGTACACTGTGCCGAGACAGATCAGGCTCACCGTGAAGATCGCAACCTTGCCCGATACGATGATACGATTTCTTCCGAGAGGAACTTCATGTTGAGTTACAGGACGCGTTGAGCAGGACCTCATCCATCGATAATTCCAAGCCAATCTGTGTGTGTGTGTGTGTGGTGTTGTGTTGTGTGTGTGTGTGTGTGTGTGTGACCGCTGTCTGACAACCACTGTCCGATCTAATTGAACTTGCCAGGTATATTGCTGGAAGACCTGAGTATGTCCTTTTCAAGGTTTGATATTAATCGGACAATGCTTTCCCAAGTTATGGCCATTTATTTCCCAAACCAATGAACAAGACACGTTGGGCTCGCGGCCAAAATTTATCTTACCAAAACCAATCAAGACACGTTACTGCATAGGCGTGGCCGATGGGAAAGGGCGCAATTTAGTTACCGTGGCGTAGGAGGAGTGGCATTGGTCAATGGCAGCGGAATGTTCATGGCAAAGCAAAGGACAGGGAGGTAAACTTGATTTAATTTGGATTTTAATTAACCTGTGTCGCTGTGCAAATATCACAACAGTTGATATATCAATCCAAGCGATAATTCGTGGAATGCATTGTGAACATTCCGTACGGCACGCACCACTTCCGGATAGTGATGACTTACTGTATTCTAATAATTTCTCGATTTTCTTATGCGATTTATAGATAAACACAATGCCCCAATCCAGTCTCGTTTATGAGAGCGAAGGAACGGCCTGTGTGGTTGTTGAAAGTTTTTTTTCGGGGGGTGCACTGTACGGCCATGCGAGAGCGAAGAACGGCCTGTGTGCGTTGCTTTCTGGCACGCGATTTGGAAAGTTTTTTTTTTTTTTCACGTACAGCCACGCACGTACGGGGCACGTTACTAGTTACTACTTGTTGTTAGGTCACTATTAAAACAACTCTATCAAATACTCTCGTAACCACCTCCTTTCTAGTGGATAAAGCCCTGTCTCCTTCAAACGTTATTCCAAGCTGAGTCTAGCTAGGCCTTCAATCAATCTAACAGCCCAAACGCTGAACCTTCGCCTTGGTTGTTGTCCATTCCCGAGATGTGGTGACCAAAAACTGAACACAATATTCTAGCATGTGCCTCATTAAATTTCTCTACAATGTTAACACCAATCTTTTAGATTTATAATTGATCCCTCACAAAACAACTTAAAAAACCCTATTTTCTTTACCTATACCTACCTGGTATTTGCACTGTTCGCTGCCTGCTTACCTCTCTTATTCTACTACCACCCCCAGATCCTTCTCCGTGTGACACGCTCTAACAATTGCTCCTTACAATCATGTAATCTCTATTTTTATTTTCTTCCCATCCCCACACCTTACACTTGTTCAGTTGAATTCCAGTTCGCCAATCTTTTTCTCAATCCATGTAAGGGGATCAATACCTTCCTCAATTCTATCACCCAACCCCTCTGCTGTCCACCTGAAGCTCCCAGATTTGTGTCATCTAAAAGTTTGAAAGGCTACTCCTCACCCCACAATCGGAAATTCGTGATGTAAATTAATCTGTATCTTCTATAATAATTAAATGTGTGGTGTGTGTGTTGTGTGTGGTGTGTGTGTGTGTGTGTGTGTGTCGGTGTATTCTCGCCATAACTCCAAAACCATAAAACCTAGCAGCCTGAAACTTTGCATGCACACTAAGACAACTCCAAGGAAGTGCCAAGAGTGAAAATTTTTGTGTTGGCTGTTAATTAAAAACCCCTTTTGAAGATAATTAACGGACTTATTAATTATATCCTTCATCAAGGCAGTTATCCTTGTCCCCACTCTCTATGGGTGTTAATTCACTTTTTTTTTCTTTTTTTTGCCCTGTTCAACAATGCCTCGACTTGGAAAGGGCCACAGTGTTATTAAACGATAAAGCGTTTCAAATGTTTTTTCCCTTTCCTTCACTCGTATCGAATGCCTGTTGTTCAAACACGCGACAAATCGTTTTGTACATCGCTTTTGTTAAGTACATAGTTTACAATAAGGCAGCTTGGGTGATTCATGCATAATATGATACTGTTGCGGGCCGGGGTCGGGTGAGAAGACCACTGCGGGGGGGGGGGAAGCTATTCTCGGCTCCCAGACTCCCCGGAATTGTAGGCCGTCACACACGGATAATTCCGTGACCGCGGCGGGCGCTTTAACCGACCGTTGACGCCAATAACTCAAAACCGCGTTGACCTAGGGTCCTCCCGTCTATGGTTAATCGGGTTTACCTAATTAATCACGTGATTAATTACTGGGAAACACGCCCTTGGTACGCCTTGTCCGAACGCGGATCATCTCTACCGGACCGGATAACTTACCCGATCGGATGCAGCCGAGCGACACTGCCAAGACGTACTGGCTAAAAGGAACGGATCATTGGGAATAAAGTCCGGACTAAACAAGTATTCCGGACCCATGCTGTATGAAATAGGAAAAAAGACAAAAAACAGGGAACATTCCTAATAATAATTTTATTAAGCAATGGGCGAGCGAATGGTATGTGGCACGATCAGGATTTATTGGGGGTGTTGTTTGCAGAGTATACGGAGGAAGAGGTGTGGTGCAGCAAATAAACAAACGCAATCTTACTAAAAGTGGACCACAGAGCAGACTTAACAGCCGAAAATAAGAACAAATAATAACAATAACGTTCTTCTGCAGTCTTTACTTTGCAGCAGACAGGGCGCCAGGCACACACACGCACACACACAGGAACAGAAAACCCGATGAAGACAGGGAGTAATTGAACAAAGAAGGGAAAGGAGTTGAGGCTACGGATCTCGGTAGCCATTTGTTTTTGATCGCGACGAACGCGCCAACCAATATGTTCGGGGGGAAATGCTCCTAGTGGGGCGGCACCCGACAGCTGGTGCGTCGGATGCTCTGCTGGTCATGCAGAGCATGTGGAGACCTTGTTCTGAAGGAGGGGACTTGAGTAGAGAAGGGGCATAGTCCAGGGTGTGTGAAGAACGAGTGTAGGCGGACCAGGTTGGCGGGTGGGGTCGATGTAATGTGGGTGGATAACGAAGGAGGGCGGAGTCCAGGCTAGCAGGAGCGCGGGTTCGTGGACGATGTCGACGAGGGTGAGGCCAGAGAGCGAAAGAAGAAAGAGAAAGTGAGCAGGGACCACTCCACCTTTAATAGGTACTTGTAGCGGGGGGGGGGGGCACCCGAAGCGAAACGTCATCACCTGAATTTGCGTGGCTCGATTGGCCCCCGACCCCTCATGTGGCCCGCTAACTTTGGCCGGAAACCGCCTCACTTCGTTTCCGGCAAGGCCATCTAGACAGGCAACGGCAATACTATCCGCTCCGACCCCACGACATGACACGAATCGCCCACACCGAAATTGGCACAAGAACGTCCCGCAAAAAAACCCGGGTCACGCCCTGGCGATCGGACCGAGGTCCTGCATCGCCCGCTCAGGTGCCCAACCATCGCCGATCAAGCGCCCACTCCGCGCGTGCCAACGTGGCCTGCACTGTACATTCTCCGGCTCGATCGCAGCTTTGCTGGCCACAGAAGACGAGAGACGCCACCATCCACAGGGAATCCGCTGCTGCCAGCAAGGGATGAAGGTACGATGTATGGATAAATCCATGCATGTTTCTACGCAGCGGCGTACGTGTCTGCCTTCAAGCACATTCCCAGATCATCGGAAGCTCGAGTGGATAATCCCGCACTGCTAAGTTCACTGTATGACTCGCTGCACACGTTGTGTTAGGGCTCGCTTTGGAACGAGGGCTCTGTCGCTGCAATGCTCGCGCGTCATAATTCCCTGCTGCAGCGGGCCGCGCACACGCTGGCCTCGCATGAGGGCCCACCTCACAGCGTAGGCGGCACGTGGCTTAGATTTACCCCAGGAATATTCAGACAAAAAGAAGAGTAGGGACGAAATGAAGAAAAAAATGATGTAAGCAAACCTAGCTATGAGATCATCGCAACGCACTCCCCTGCCGTCCCGCCAGAACAAAGGAAAGGGACATCCACACGCACAACAATGGAACAACTGTTCCGGGACCACCATCCGCCGGATGCATGCGGCTCCAAGAACCGCAACAATACGATTTCCCACGATTTACTCTCACAGACTAAATAAAGATATAATGAAAATATTATTACTGTTTTGAGGATCGGATATCGTCCAGACTAAATAACTGTTGAAATCTGGAGTGGAAATCTGAAAGTGTTAAGAAATCGTCGGATTTATTTGGTTTTGCAGGCGTGTCCTTTACCAATCAGCTGCTATCGCTTGCCAAGCCAGCCGTCCTTTATAACCATTTTGTTGGAGTGTTGCTCGAGTGTTTCAGCCACTTGGTGAGCGCCCTAACAGTAGGTAGTGGTATTTTGTGGTGCCGGGTTCGGTAGCGAGGACGACCGCCAGATGGAGCCAGTCCGGCCGTCTCCTACAAACACCGGAATTGAAAGGTCGTCACCCGGCATAACTCCGGAGTCGACGGGTCACTTAAAGGACGTGGTCGCCAATATTCGATGCGTGAGGGTGGTCTACTTGTCTATTCCAATTAATACCTAAGTACTTCACGCCGTCTAGCTACCGGGAAGCCACACCTCGGCCGACTCTGTCCGAACCGACTCGCATGTACCGAACTCGGGTCCGGCGTAAACCGAGCGAGAAATTCCGGAACCGCGCGCGGACCAAATGAACACTTACAGCAACAAACGGCCTCACTTTTCTCAAGCCCGTACCGTGCTAGCGTCAATGTAGAAACGACAGGCAACGAGCTGGTACATTTAACAAGGGTTTTTACAATAATCGGGAAGGGAGACACAGAGCAGACTAATCACGAATATACATATGCAATGTACAGTGAGTGAAAAGCACTTAACAATTTCTACTTAACAGACTGGGCCACACACACACACACACACCACAACACACACACACACACACACACCACACACACACACACACACACACCACACACACACACACACACGAATAAATGGGCCGGTTGGCCTTTATTCGGCCGCTTCAGCCGGGAGGTTAGGCGGAATGGAGGTCAGAGTCTGGCCGGGTACCTGTCCGCCTCGTGCGGTTTCTTCGAGACGAGCGAACCAGGATGGGACCAGCCGCGCGAGCGAACCAGCAAGCACAGGACCACGGAACACGAAAAGAACCCGAACCAGACACTCCACCAACGAAGTGAGGACCCCCGGAAAAGACCGCAGACCAAGACCACAAGTATGACGACGACTCCTCGCAATGACGCACACAAGAGCAATGGCGACCCCTCCTTCTCCGACAATTCCAACCCAACTCCAGCGAACACTAAGGAGAGCCCGGCGATTCTTATCCTTCCCCCGGGCGGGGTGGGGTCATCGGTCCTCTGAGGTAATCTTTTGCCCTGATTGGACAGGTTTCGTGGGGTGATGTGCTGGCCATCCGTGATTGGACAGGGAAACCCCCTCCTTTCCTGGGTGGAGTCGGTGCTGCTGAGGTGAGGAAACCTCCGCCCACGTCCGTGGTCGAACGCATTGCGGGCAATGGCGTCGATGGTGCGAAGAAGTGAAAGCGGGGGCGGGTGAAAGCATTGTTCACCTGCCAGAGTGGGAGGAGGAGTGTGAAGCGAGGGTTTTGTTGGCATTGTGCGGCTTCAAGATGTAAAAAACCTGACTATAAAAGAAACCCGCAGCACACACATGAAAATTCCCATTAGACATAAGGGACGGAACCTAACTATAAACACATACTTATCGAAATAACTGAACTGCGGGACTCTGGCTGTTGTGGCAAATGGCTGCCAGATTTCGTAACAGTATTATGTACACAGTTTGCGTCCCGACCGGAGGTCGTTTACTTGAAGCACAAAGAGGTACGTAGATAGCACACACGGACGTGGTATAAATGGGTAGTTTTTGGATTTGTAAAAGGACTTTTCACAGGTGTGGGTGTGTGTTGTGTGTGTGTGTGTGTGTGTGTGTTGTGTGTGGTGTGTGTGTGTGGCGCACGGCGCGCGTGTCTGCATGCTGTGGTTACATGTGCTGCGGGTTCGTGGATTTTGTGGACACGCAGACCAAACTCGCACCCAGACCCATGGTGCGTGGCTCCATGGTGCGTGTCCCTGTGTTGTGTGGCGCCGTGGTGGAGGTTTCAACTTTCAACCTCAGCAGCACCGTCTTTGCCTTATCCTCGCAGGCTGTTTCTAAAGTAATTGGCATATTTATATGAACCGAGTGTGCTTTATAAAGGTTATATGATTTCTCTTTGTAAGTTTTCAATGCTAAATATATTGATAACACCCAATTTCCGAGCTGTTTGCCGATTAACGTGTTTTTTAAATACCAAACCAATTTTTTTTCCACCCATCACATGAGATTGGCAGTTGTTTATAAATGTTATTGTTTATGCACATCTCCCTGAACGTCTTTAATGCAACATTGTTTTTATAATTTGTTTATTGAAATCCCCCAACACAAGGGTGAAAGCTACGCAAGCGTTTCAGGTTGTATATACAGTACATACTGTAGTCGGTAATCACACTGACTCCAGATCTGCCCGATTCCTGAAGAATTGCCAATATAGCCAAGATTAATACTGTCTGTGTGTGTGTGTGTGGTAGTTGTGTTTTGTGTGTGCGGGTTGTGTGTGTGTGTTGTTCATAAAGCATTACACTTTCTTTTACTAACTGCTTCCACCCCAACCCTCTCTCTCTTTGTCCCATCCTCACTACTCCCTCCTAATCCGGTTCAGTCCCTCCTACTCTCATTTCTCTCTCTCCTCTCTCTCTCTTCTCTCTTCTCTCGTCTCGGGCCGTGTCCGGACAGTGGGTTATCCTCCGCACCGGATGTCTTGATGGTAGTTTTCGCAGCATGCCCCTTCCTCTGATGGTGTTCTCCAGCGTAAGTCCGGATTGGTGGTTATGTTCGACTGGTTTACTCCAGAAGTGGTTTATCTCAATAACCGTGTTCAGGTGGTGGTTTATGTTTGGACGGACCCCTCCTTCATCATTTGCCTTCCCTTCCCCTCCTAATGTATGCCTTCCTTCCCTCCCCCAACACTTCCTTTCACCTTCCCCTCCACCCTGGCTTCCCTTCCGCCCACACCTCCTTCACTCCCCCACCCCTCCTCGATCCCTGCATCCTTGCCCCCTTCCTCGTCCTCTCCCCTCACCTCCCACTCCTTCTCTCCTCCCATCTACTCCCATCTTCTATCCCATCAGCGAGCGGAACGGTGTAATTTGCTAATAGTATAAATACGTTGTCGCGTTTCCATCCACACTGTTGTAATGCTCCCTGCTCCATCTGGCGGTCGTCCTCGCTACCGAACCCGGCACCACAACAATACCACTACCTACTGTAGGGCGCTCACCAAGTGGCTGAAACACTCGAGCAACACTCCAACAAAATGGTTGATAAGGACCGGCTGGCTTGGCAAGCGATAGCAAGCTGATTGGTAAAGGGACACGCCTGCAAAACCAAATAAACCGACGATTTCTTAACACTTTCAGATTTCACTCCAGATTTCAACAGTTATTTAGTCTGGACGATATCCGATCCTCAAAACAGTAATAATATTTTCATTATATACTTTATTTAGTCTGTGAGAGTAAATCGTGGGAAATCGTATTGTTGCGGTTCTTGGAGCCGCATGCATCCGGCGGATGGTGGTCCCGGGACAGTTGTTCCATTGTTGTGCGTGTGGATGGTCCCTTTCCTTTTGTCTGGCGGGACGGCAGGGGAGTGCGTTGCGATGATCTCATAGCTAGGTTTGCTTACATCATTTTTTCTTCATTTCGTCCCTACTCTTCTTTTTGTCTGAATATTCCTGAGGTAAATCTAAGCCACGTGCGCCTACGCTGTGAGGTGGGCCCTCATGGAGGCCAGCGTGTGCGGCGCCGCTGCAGCAGGGAATTATGACGCGCGAGCATTGGCAGCACAGAGCCCTCGTTCCAAAGCGAGCCCTAAACACAACGTGTGCAGCGAGTCATACAGTGAACTTAGCAGTGCGGGATTATCCACTCGAGCTTCCGATGATCTGGGAATGTGCTTGAAGGCAGACACGTACGCCGCTCGTGAAACATGCATGGATTTATCCATAACATCGTACCTTCATCCCTTGCTGGCAGCAGCGGATTCCCTGTGGATGGTGGGCGTCTTCTCGTCTCTGTGGCCAGCAAAGCTGCGATCGAGCCGGAGAATGTACAGTGCAGGCCACGTTGGCACGCGCGGAGTGGGCGCGTTGATCGGCGATGGTTGGGCACCTGAGCGGGCGATGCAGGACCCTCGGCCGATCGCCAGGGCGTGACCCGGGTTTTTTTGCGGGACGTTCCTTACGTCTTTACGGTGTGGGCGATTCGTGTATGTCGTGGGGGTCGGAGCGGAGGTATTTTTTGTCCGTTGCGCTGTCTAGATGGCCTTGCCGGAAACGAAGTGAGGCGGTTTCCGGCCAAAAGTTAGCGGGCCACATGAAGGGGTCGGGGGCCAATCGGAGCAGCAAATTCAGGTGATGACGTTTCGCTTCGGGGTGCCCCCCCCCCCGCTACAAGTCCTATAAAGGTGGAGTGGTCCCGCTCACTTTCTCTTTCTTCTTTCGCTCTCTGGCCTCACCCTCGTCGACATCGTCACGAACCCGGCTCCTGCTGCCTGGACTCCGCCTCCTCGTTTCCACCCACATTACATCGACCCACCCGCCAACCTGGTCCGCCTACCTCTTCGTTCACACACCCTGGACTATGCCCCTTCTCTACTCAAGTTCCCCTCTTCAGGAACACGGTCTCCACATGCTCTGATGAAGACCAGAGACCGACGCACCAGCTGTCGGGTGCCGCACTATGGAAGCATTCCCCCGAACATATTGGTTGGCGCGTTCGTCGCGATCAAAAAAAAGGTACCGAGATCCGTAGCCTCAACTCCTTTCCCTTCTTGTTCAATACTCCCTCTTCATCAGGGTTTTCTGGTTCCTGTGTGTGTGCGTGTGTGTGCCTGGCGCCCTGTCTGCTGAAGTAAAGACTGCAAGAAGAACGTTATTGTTATTATTGTTCTTTTTCGGCGTTAAGTCTGCTCTGTGTCCACTTTTGTAAGTTGCTTTGTTTATTTGCTGCAACCACACCTCTCCTCCGTATCTCTGCAAACAACACACCCCAATAAATCCTGATCGTGCCACATACCATTCGCTCGCCCATTGTTAATAAAATTATTATTAGGAATGTTCCCTGTTTGTTGTCTTTTCTTCTATTTCATACAGCATGGGTCCGCGAATACTTGTTTAGTCCGGGACTTTATTCCCAATGATCCGTTCCTTTAGCCAGTCGTCTTGGCAGTGTCGCTCGGCTGCATCCTCGGGTAAAGTTATCCGGTCCGGTAGAGTGATCCGGTTCGGACAAGGCGTACCAAGGGCGTGTTTCCCAGTAATTAAATACGTGATTAATTAGGTAAACCCGATTAACCATAGACGGGAGGACCCTAGGTCAACGCGGTTTTGAGTTATTGGCGTCAACGGTCGGTTAAAGCGCCCGCCGCGGTCACGGAATTATCCGTGTGTGACGGCCTACAATTCCGGGGAGTCTGGGAGCCGAGAATAGCTTCCCCCCCCCCCGCAGTGGTCTTCTCACCCGACCCCGGCCCGCAACAGTATCATATTATGCATGAATCACCCAAGCTGCCTTATTGTAAACTATGTACTTAACAAAAGCGATGTACAAAACGATTTGTCGCGTGTTTGAACAACAGGCATTCGATACGAGTGAAGGAAAGGGAAAAAACATTTGAAACGCTTTATCGTTTAATAACACTGTGGCCCTTTCCAAGTCGAGGCATTGTTGAACAGGGCAAAAAAAAGAAAAAAAAAGTGAATTAACACCCATAGAGAGTGGGGACAAGGATAACTGCCTTGATGAAGGATATAATTAATAAGTCCGTTAATTATCTTCAAAAGGGGTTTTTAATTAACAGCCAACACAAAAATTTTCACTCTTGGCACTTCCTTGGAGTTGTCTTAGTGTGCATGCAAAGTTTCAGGCTGCTAGGTTTTATGGTTTTGGAGTTATGGCGAGAATACACCGACACACACACACACACACACACACCACACACAACACACACACCACACATTTAATTATTATAGAAGATACAGATTAATTTACATCACGAATTTCCGATTGTGGGGTGAGGAGTAGCCTTTCAAACTTTTAGATGACACAAATCTGGGAGCTTCAGGTGGACAGCAGAGGGGTTGGGTGATAGAATTGAGGAAGGTATTGATCCCCTTACATGGATTGAGAAAAAGATTGGCGAACTGGAATTCAACTGAACAAGTGTAAGGTGTGGGGATGGGAAGAAAATAAAAATAGAGATTACATGATTGTAAGGAGCAATTGTTAGAGCGTGTCACACGGAGAAGGATCTGGGGGTGGTAGTAGAATAAGAGAGGTAAGCAGGCAGCGAACAGTGCAAATACCAGGTAGGTATAGGTAAAGAAAATAGGGTTTTTTAAGTTGTTTTGTGAGGGATCAATTATAAATCTAAAAGATTGGTGTTAACATTGTAGAGAAATTTAATGAGGCACATGCTAGAATATTGTGTTCAGTTTTTGGTCACCACATCTCGGGAATGGACAACAACCAAGGCGAAGGTTCAGCGTTTGGGCTGTTAGATTGATTGAAGGCCTAGCTAGACTCAGCTTGGAATAACGTTTGAAGGAGACAGGGCTTTATCCACTAGAAAGGAGGTGGTTACGAGAGTATTTGATAGAGTTGTTTTAATAGTGACCTAACAACAAGTAGTAACTAGTAACGTGCCCCGTACGTGCGTGGCTGTACGTGAAAAAAAAAAAAAACTTTCCAAATCGCGTGCCAGAAAGCAACGCACACAGGCCGTTCTTCGCTCTCGCATGGCCGTACAGTGCACCCCCCGAAAAAAAACTTTCAACAACCACACAGGCCGTTCCTTCGCTCTCATAAACGAGACTGGATTGGGGCATTGTGTTTATCTATAAATCGCATAAGAAAATCGAGAAATTATTAGAATACAGTAAGTCATCACTATCCGGAAGTGGTGCGTGCCGTACGGAATGTTCACAATGCATTCCACGAATTATCGCTTGGATTGATATATCAACTGTTGTGATATTTGCACAGCGACACAGGTTAATTAAAATCCAAATTAAATCAAGTTTACCTCCCTGTCCTTTGCTTTGCCATGAACATTCCGCTGCCATTGACCAATGCCACTCCTCCTACGCCACGGTAACTAAATTGCGCCCTTTCCCATCGGCCACGCCTATGCAGTAACGTGTCTTGATTGGTTTTGGTAAGATAAATTTTGGCCGCGAGCCCAACGTGTCTTGTTCATTGGTTTGGGAAATAAATGGCCATAACTTGGGAAAGCATTGTCCGATTAATATCAAACCTTGAAAAGGACATACTCAGGTCTTCCAGCAATATACCTGGCAAGTTCAATTAGATCGGACAGTGGTTGTCAGACAGCGGTCACACACACACACACACACACACAACACAACACCACACACACACACACACAGATTGGCTTGGAATTATCGATGGATGAGGTCCTGCTCAACGCGTCCTGTAACTCAACATGAAGTTCCTCTCGGAAGAAATCGTATCATCGTATCGGGCAAGGTTGCGATCTTCACGGTGAGCCTGATCTGTCTCGGCACAGTGTACCGTCCATGATGGTGCGGGCATCCCTTACTTGCCGGTCCTTCTCGCTGGTAGGGATTTCTTATGCACGACGCTTGCCTCGCGTTCAGTGTTTGTCTGCCAAGCGAGCAGCTCGGTCTTCATCCGTTCTTCTGCACGACGCCTGTGGCCCTCGCGTCCAGTGTTGTCTGCCAAGCGACGCAGCTCGTTCTTCATTCATTTCTTCTGCACGACGCCTTGCCTCGCGTTCAGTGTTGTCCTGCAAGCGAGCAGCCTCGTTCTTCCATCCATTTCAGCAGACCACGCCTTGCCTCGCGTCCAGTGTTGTTCTGCCAAGCGAGCAGCAGCTCGTTCTTTATTATCCGTTTTTCTGCACGACGCCTTGCCTGCAGCGTCGTGTTGTCTGCCAAGTGAGCAGCTCGTTCTTCATTCCGTTTCAGCATGCACAATGCCTTGCCTCGCATCAGTGTTTTGTCTGCCAAGCGCAGCAGCTCTCCGTTCTTCATACCGTTTCTTCTGCACGACGCCTTGCTCGCGTCAGTGTTGTCTGCCAAGCGAGCAGCTCGTTCTCATCGCTTCAGCTGCACGAACGCCTTGTCGACGCGCGTAGCGTCGCGGTGGTCAAACAAGCAGCTCGTGCTTCGTCAGATTCCATTGCGCGTGCACGACGCGCAGGCTTTCGTTCCTTCGCTCTCAGAAACGCGACTGGAATTGGGGCATTGTGTTTATCCTCTCTATAAATTTATGAGAAAATCGAGAAAGTAACAGAAATCGAGAAAGTAAAGAAATCGAGAAAAGTACAGAAATCGGAAAGAAAGAATAACAGTAAGTCAAGAAATCGAGAAAAAAATCCGAGAAAGATACAGTACTCGTCACTATTCCCGACAGTTAAGTCCTCAACTATCGCGGAAGTTCGCATTATCGCAGTTACGATTATCGCAATTTAGTTTTAATGGCCAATTATTCAATTAGGCCAACGTATTTTGACTTTTCGCAATGTCATCGCAAGGAAAATACACAAAGAGAAGAGAGAAGCCGTGGCCATACGTTGAAAAAAAGCAAACAAACAAACAAAAAACCAAAGAAAAATACATTGTCAAACGGCGTGCCAGAAAAAAACCACACAGGCCACGCCTACGCAGCACCAATGTCCTGTAATTGTTTTGGTAAAATAAATGGCCCATAACTTGGGAATCACTTGTCCGAATTAAATCAAACCTTGAAAAGCCCACATCCTCAGGTTCCCAGCAATATACGCTGGCAAGTTTCAATTAGATCGACCAGTGGTTGTCGAGAAACAGCGGTTCACAGACACAGACACACACACACACAACACACACACACAACACACGAACACACACACACACACACACACATTACTTCAGCGTAGGAGGAGTCGTTCGCCCATGATGCCTGCGCTGCACAACCGCAGTCATCACACAGCACAAACAGGCCACGAGCAACACAAAAACAAACCGATTTGCCATTCCCCTCGATCTTCTAAACATCCATTGTACCGATGCTAATCTCATTTAAACCTATACACCCCCCTGCTGCGAACTACCTTTCATTCATTAACACTCTCCGACTGAAAGACCGCCTTACCTTAAAACTGTCCCTAACTACGTATCTTCTTTACTTCAAGCTGGTGTCCCCTGGACCTCACACTGTCCACTCTGATGAAAAACTGACCACACCTATCTGTCCACACCCTTCATTATCTATAATTCCAAAGCAATCTGTGTGTGTATGTGTGTGTGTGTATGTGTGTGTGTGGTGTATGCGTGTGGGTGTATGTGTGTGGTGGTAATGTGTGTGTGTGTGGTAGTATATATGTGTGTAATATGTGTGTATGTGTGTGTGTTTGTGTGTATATATATATATATATATATTATATATAATATATATATAATATATATATATATATATATATATATTATATATTGTGTGTGTGTGGACGTGTGTGTATATATGTTGTGTGTGTACGTGTGTTGTCTGTGTGTGTGAATATGTGTGTGTATGTGTGTCTATATGTGTGGTTTGGTGTGTATATGTGGTGTGTATGTGTTTGTGTGTGTGTGAATGTTGTGTAAAGTGGTGTTAAGATGTGTGTGAGGGGTGTGTGTGTTATGTGTGTATATATGTGTGTGTATAATGTAGTGGATATGTATGTGTATATATAATGTGTGTGTTGTGTGTGTTGTTGTGTGTATATGTGTATATGGTATGTGTATATGTGTATGTATGTATGTGGTATATGTGTGTGTGTATGTGTGTGTGTGTTTGTATGTATATATATATATATATATATATATATATTAATATATATATATATATATATATAATATGTGTGGTGTGTGTGTGGTGTGTAATGTATGTGTGTGTGGATGTGTGTGGTACGTGTGTGTATGTGTGTGTTCTGTGTGTGTGAATATGTTGTGTGTAGATATGTATGTGTATATGTTGTGTGGATGTGTGTGTGTGTTATATCTGTGTATATGTTGTGTGTATGTGTGTGTGTATATGCATGTGTATATATATGTGTGTGTGTGTTGTGTGTGTGTGTATATGTGGTATATATGTAATGTGTATATATGTATGTGTGTGTATTGTGTGTATATGTGTGTGTGTATGTGTGTTGTGTGTATATATATGTGTGTGGTTTGTATGTATGTAGTATGTGGTGTGTATTTATGTGTGTATGTGTTTTATGTGTGTTTGTATGTGTGTGTGTATATATGTGTGTGTGAATATGTGTGAGTAAATGTGTGTAAGTGTGTATGTGTGGTATTTGGGTGTGTGTATATGTGGTGTGTGTTATGTGTGTATTGTGTGTGTATTATAAGTATGCATATGTTGTGTATATATGGATGTGTATATGTTGTTGTGTGTATGTGTGTGTATATGTGTGTGTGGTGTTTGTATGTATGTATATACGTGTGTGTAATGTGTGTATGTATATGTTGTATTTGTGTATATGTGTATGTGTGTGTTGTGGTCCAATGTAAGTATATGGTGTGTGATATGTTGTTGGTGTATGTGGTGTATGTGTGGTGTATGTGTGTGTGTGTGTAGTGTTTTTGTGTGTGTATGTGTGGTGTGTATATATATATATATATGTGGTGTGTTGTGTTGTGTGTGTATATGTATGTGTATAAGTGTGTGTATGTGTGTGTATGTGGTGTGTATATGTGGTGTATATGATGTGTTGTTATGTGTATGTGTGTTGTAATATTAAGTGTATATGTTGTATGTGTGTGTATAATGTGTGTGTGTATGTGTGTGTGGTGTGTCCATGTGAGTATAGTGTGTAGATATGTGTGGTGTATGTGTGTATGTGTGTATATTTGTGGTCTATGTGTGTGTGGTGTGTACTGTGTTTGTGTGTGTAATGTGTTGGTGTGGTATATATATGTGGTGTGTGTGTGTGGTGTATGTGGTGTTGGTATATGTGTGTATGTGTGTATGTGTGTATTGTGTGTATATGATGTGTATATGTGTATGTGTGTGTATATTAAAGTGTATATGTGTATGTGTGTGTATATGTTGTGTATGTGGTGTGTAGGTGTGTATGTGTGTAGATATGTGTGTATGTGTGTGTATATTTGTGTCTATGTGTGTGGTGGTGTGGTGTGTATGGTGTGTTTGTGTGTGGTAGGTTGTGTGTGTTGTGTGTGTGTGTGTGTTGTATATATCATATGGTGTGTATGTGTGTGTATTATGTGTATGGTGTGTGTGGTAATTAATGTGGTATAATGTGTGTGTTGTATATGTGTGTATGTGTGTGTATATTATATGTATATTGTATGTTGTGTTGTGTATAATTATGTGTATTATGTGTATGTGTGTGTATATGTGTATGTGTGTGTGTATATATGTGTATATATATGAAATATTTGTATGTGTGTGTATATATGTGTTGTGTGTGTGTGTGTGTGTTGTGTATATCTATATGTTTGTGTATATATATATGTGTGTGTAATTATATATATGTATATATTATATATATATGTGTGTATGTGTGTGTGTGTGTGTATATATATATATATAATCTATATATATATATTTATATATATATATATATATGAGTGTGTGTGTGTATATATATATAATGTGCATGTTGGATGTGTTATGTTGGTTGTGTGGGTATATATGTGTGTGTATAGTGTATATATATATATATAATATAGTGTGTGTGTGTGTATTGTGTATATGTGCCACTATATATATGTGTGTGTGTATTGTGTATATTTATGTGTGTATATGTGTGGTGTGTGTGGTATATGTGTATGTAAATGGTGTGGTGTATGTGTATGTGTGTAATGTGTATATTATATATATATATAATATATATATATATATATGTGTGTGTGTGTAATATTATGTGTGTGTATGTGTGTATATGTGTATTATATGTTGTGTGTGTGTGATGTATGTATATGTGTATGTAAATGTGTGTATTTGGTATGTGTATATGTGTATATAGGTATGTGTAACGTGTGTGTGTATATGTGTGTGTGTGTATGTGTTTATGTGTGTGTATGTGTGTGTGTTGTAATATATGTGTGTATGTGTGTGTGGACATGTGTGTATGTGTGTGTATATGTGTGTGTGTTGTATGTATGTTGGTGTGTTATGTTTGTGTGTATTTATGTGTGGTGTGTGTATTATATATTATATTATATATATATATATATATATATTATATATATATATATATATATATTATAGTGTGGTGTACGTGTGTGTGTGTATATGTGTTGTGTGTGTCTGTGTGTGTGAATATGTGTGGGTATGTGTGTGTATGTGTGGTATATTGTGTTGTGTATGTGTTTATGTTGTGTTGAATTGTGTGTATAACGTTTGTTGATGTGTGAGTATGTAATGTATGTGTGTGTGTGTATATGTGTGTGTATGGTGTGTTTGTGGTGTGTATAATGTGTGTATATGTGTGTGTGTATGTGTAATATGTGTGTGTATATGTGTGTATATCTGTGGTATATAATGTGTGTGTATATATGTGTGTGTGTATTGCTAATGTGTGGTGTATATGTTGTGAGTATATGTTGATACGTGTGTTATGTGTGTATTTGTGTGTGTATATGTGTGTGTGGGTATGTGTGTATGTGTGTGTATAATTAAGTTGCATATGTTGTGTGTAATATGTTTTTACATGATATGGTGTTTTAATTGAGAACATGTGTGTGTTGTATAGATGTGTGTATACTACAGTGTTGTGTGCAAAGTTCTGTATATGTATGCATAATTATCATACAATACGACTAGCTAGTGTATGTTGTGTGTATGTATAAGTGTGATTCTCATGGTGTGTTGTCATGTAAGTATATGTTACAAGTGTACCGAACTCTCCGTATGTAGTTGTCAATTACATACAGTGTGTTATACGCTGTACAGCTAGTTATGTGTGTGTTGTAATCGTGTTTGTGTAGTGTATGTCGTGAGTTGATAGTTTAGTATATTATTAACATACATATATATGGCTGTGTG
>CM068962.1:10270842-10286997 GCA_035128595.1 Eptatretus atami
CCCCGTTTCCGGCCCCCCTCCTCGCCCGCTTTCCGCCGCCCCTTGTTGGGTGGGCTTCGTCTGGTCCCGGCCTGCCATTCGCTTTTGGCCTGGTCCCCCCTCCCCTCTGGCCGCTCTGGCGGCCCTTTGCCCCCCCTCTTTGCTCTTTTTTTTTTGCCTTCTCCCTGTTTTCCGTGCTTTCCCCCCCCCCCCCCCCCCCCTTGTTCGCGGCCCCCCTTTGCCCCTTTTTTCCCCCCATTTTCCCTTTTTTTTTGCCTTTCTCCTGCGTTTGCTTTCCCCCCCCCTGCCCACCTTCTTCCCTTGCGGCTGCTTTCGGCCCCTCCGGTGTCTCTCCACCCGTCCCCTCCCTTTCGTCTCGGCCTCTCGTTCTGCCGCCTGCCTTGCGTCTGTCCCCGTCCGTCCCGGCCTGCCACCTCCCTCTGCCGCCCTGTTGCCGTACCCTTGGCCTGCCTCGCTCTCCGGTTCCCTTGCGTGCCCTCGCCGTCTTGGCGGCCGCGGTTTTGCGCTCTCCCGCTGCTCTACCCTCTCGTTTTGGCCTGTTTTTTTGTGGCCCCTTCCTTCTCCCCTGCCGCCACTGCCCCCCGGCCTTTTGCCCCCCGTTGCCCCCTGTTTTTTTTCTCTCCCCTTTTTTTTGGTGGGGGGGGCCGGGGGTTGCCCCTCCCTCCCCCCGTCGCCCTGCCCCCCCCCCTTCCCCCCTTTTTTCCCCCTGCCCGCCCTCGCGCTCTCTTGGACTTTGGCCCCCAGTCCCCCTCTCCTGGCCCTGATCCTTGGCCCCTCCCCCTCCCCCCACTCCCGTTTTTCGTCGCCCTCCGTTCGCGGAGTTTTCCGTCCTCCTGTTCCCCCCCCACGCCGTGGTCCCACCCGTCCCCTCCCCCCTCTTCGCTGGCGGCGTCTCCCTCTCCTGTCCGTCCCACCGTCCTCCCCCGTTGCTCGGGGGGTTCACGTTCCCCCCCTCCCCGCGCTCAGTGCCCCTCCGCGCGCCTGGCCGCCTCCTCCCCCCCTCGTTCCTCGCCTGGTCTTGTCGGTTTTGGGCTGCTTGGTTTTTGCGTGCCTGCGCTCGCCTCGTCTGGTCTTGGTCGGTTTGCCCGTGCTTGGGTTGCGGTGCCGGCGCTCCGCCCGTCCTCGTCTGGTCGTTTGGCCGTGCTTTGGGTTGCGGTGCCGGCGCTCGCCTCGTCTGGTCCGGTCGGTTTTGCGGTGCTTGGGTCTGGCGCCGTGCTGTCCCCGGCGGCCCCTCTTTTCCTTCCGCCCCTCCTCGCCCCCTTTCCCTTCCAGCTTCTCCTGGCGCGTCCCCGCCCTTCCTCTCGCGCTTGGTTCTTGCCCGCCCGCCTCGTACCGGTGCCGGGGTTTGGGCGCCCTCGTGGGCTTGGTCCCCCCACGTCGCCCCTCTTCGCCGTTCCCCCGCGCCCCTTGGCTCGTGCGTGTGTGCTCGGTCGCGCCCCCGCGTTCCTCCTTTCTTGCTCCCTCCTTCTCTTTTCTCTCTCTTGGCGCTGTCTGGGGGCCTCCGCGCACCCCTCCCCGTTCTCGT
Organism: Eptatretus atami; assembly: GCA_035128595.1. Lineage (NCBI taxonomy): Eukaryota > Metazoa > Chordata > Myxini > Myxiniformes > Myxinidae > Eptatretus > Eptatretus atami. The sequence continues at coordinate 10,272,368 of CM068962.1, forward strand.
TACCCGGCCCCCGCGCTGCCGCCGTGGGCGCGCTCGGTGCCCGCGCTCCGCGGGGTGCCTTCTCTCGTTTGGCCCTCTCTCGCGTGGGCCGCCGCCCTTTCCCCCTTCCTCCTCTCGTCTCCCGCCCCGCTTCGGCTGTTCCCCCCCTCGCCTCCCTCGTCCTTGCGCTCCCCCTGGTCCCCCTTTTTGCGATCCTTGTGCTCTCTTCTCCTTTTTGGCCCGCTCTCTCCCTGGTGCCGCTCCCTTTCCCCTTCCCCGTCGTCGGCTTCCTCCCCCATCTCCTCTCGCCTTGTCCCCCCCGCCCTGTCCCCCACCCTCTCCTCCGGCTCGTCCCCCACTTTTTGCGCTCTCCTGTCCCCTCCCCGCCCGCCCCGGGGTGCCCCCCCCCTCCTTCCCCCTCGGGTGGCCGCGGTCCAGCTGGGCCCTCGCCTCCGGCTGGGGTGCCCCCCGCCTCCCCCGTACCCCCCGGCCGAGCGGCGCGGCCTCCGGGCCTTTGTGGCCCGCGCGCCCCCGACGCCCCCCCTGCCCCTTGGTGGCCTCGCCGCCTCCTGGCTCGGTGCGGTACGTCGTGCCTGGCCGCGCCGGGCTTCCGCGCTTTCTGCGCCCTCTGTCCCCCTCTCCGGGCCTCCCCCCCGTCCTCTCCCCTCTGTCCCGTGGCTCCGGGTGCGTCCCTTGGCACCCCGCCCCCCCCGGCTCTCCCTCGGCCCTGCCGCCCCTGCCCCTCCCCCTCCCGCGCCCTCCCCCCCCACTCCCCCGGACGCCTGATCCCCGCGCCTTGTCCCCGCCGTCCCGTTCGCTGCGGCTCCCCCCCGGCCGGTGGTGGTCCCCCCCAGGTCGTTCGGCCGCCTGCCCTCTTGCTGCGCCCCCCCCGCGCCCCGTGCCCCCTGTCCTGCCCCGGCCTGCGGCCGTTCGCCGCCCGCCTCCCGGCTCCGCGCGCCCGGCCCGACCGCCCCGGTGCACCGGCCGCCGCCGGCTCCGCCGGGCGCGTCCCGCCCTGTGTTCCCCCTCCCCCCGCTGTACCCGTCCCGGTGTTCTCCCTGGCCTTCTTCGTTCCAGCCACGCCTGGGCCGGTACTTCTTCCTCCGCTGCTCCACGGCGCCGCGGTGCTGCCCCTTCCCCGGCGGTCCCTTCCCCGCCCCTCCTTCCCCCCCCCCCCCTCCTGCTGCTGCCCCCACCCCTCCTTGGCTGTTGCTTCCGGGCCCCACCCGCTTCGCCCTTCCCCTCCTACCTGGGCACCCCCGCGGCGCCCGCTTCGTACTCCCCCCGCTCTCCGCGTTGGTGGCCCCGCCTTGCTCTTTCGGCCTGTCATATTGGCGCACCCCCCCCTTTGTCTCTGCCCGGCCCCGTCTTCCCTGTGCTGCGCCGCTCCGCGTCACGCTGCCGGCCCCGGCCCTTTGGCGCGGCCCCGCCGATCCGGCATCCCGGTCCGCCTTGGCCCCCTCTTTCTCTGCGCCCCCTGCCGGTCTCCTCCCTTCCCGGCCCCTATTGTCGTCCCTCCTCGCCTTTGTTCTTTGTTTTTTTTTTTTTTTTTTTTTTTTTTTTTTTTTTATTTTTTTTTTTTTTTTTTTTTTTTTTTTTTTCTTTTTTTTTTTTTCTTTTGACCCCGGCACGCCCGCTCGGCCATCAGTTCTGGAGTCCTAGGCGTCCCCGCCGTCCCCGTCCCTGCCGCTTTGCCGCCCCCCCCCCCCGCCCCCGTTGCTTTGTGGGCCCCCGCCACCTGAACTCCCTCTCTCTGCCTCTGCGCTGGGCATTTCCTTACCCCTGGCTGCGTCGCACCTTCGCCCTCGCCCTCGCCACGTCGGCCCTGGCTGAGCCGGTTGCCCCCTTCGTTGCCGCGAGCTGGGCCGGCCTCTTGCCCCCCCCAGGAGCCCCCGTCTGCGCTGCCTGTCTCCGGCCGCATCTTTCCTCCCCTCCCCTCTCGGCCCCCCCCGCGCTGCCGGCGGTGCTGTTCCCCGCCCGGTGCGGGCGGTGGTTGTGGGTGCCCCGCGCTCTCCGCCTGCCTGGCCCGGTGTGGGCCCCCGTGTGTCCCTGGCGCGGCCGGCCGTTGGTGCGGGCCCGACCCCCCTCCCTGGGGGCCCCACGCCCGGGCCCTGCCCCCTCCCGCGGGGCTGGCCGCCTCCACGGCCGGCGTGCTCCCCCCGCCGGCGCCGGTGGCCCTGCAGGGGCTGGGGGCTGCCTGGTCCGGGCGCTGTGGCCCTGCGGCGGGTGCCCGTCTGGGTCCGTGGGTGTGGCCGGTGCACCCCCCCGTTGGGCCGCTGCCGCCTGGACGGTGGTCACCCGCCGGCCGGGCGGTCGGTGTCCCCGGGGTGCGGTTCCCTGGCCCCTGGTTGGGTCGGCGCGTGGGTGGGTGCACTCCCCGTCGGCCGCTTTGCCGCGCCCTGCCGTCTGGGGGCCCCCCTTCGCATCCTGGTGGGCGCGCGTGGCGTCCGGGGGCCGCCCCCCCCTTGGTGGGTGCGTGGCCGTCTGGGCGCCCCGGTGTGCTCCCCGCCGGGTCGGCCGGGTCCTGGGGCCTTTCCCACCCCGGGTTCTGCCCGGCCCCCCTCCCGCCCCCGGCCTCCCTCCGCTCCCCGCCTCCTTGCTCTTCCCCTCGCCTCCCCTGTGTTTGTTCCACGACCGCTCCCTGCTCCTCGTGGCCCACGGCTGCCCCGTTCGTGGTGCTTGGCGGCTTCCCCTCCCTCCGCCCGCTGCGCCGTTTTCACTTTTGTTCCCCCTGCTCGCCTGCATGGCTTTGCCCTGCCCCCCCACCTCTCCTCGGTTTGTTCTTGTCCCTCCCCACTCCTCCCCCCGTTTGTGTGCTTCCTCTTCCTCCCTGCCTCTCTGCTCTCCTGTCTCCTTTGTTGGCCCCCATCTCCTGGTGCCGCCTCCCTCCCCTCCCTAATCTTATCTATTGCTCCGCACCTGCTTCTTCCCCCCCCTTCCTCCTTGGCTTTGTTCCCGCACCCCCGCCCCTCCGTTCGTCCCCCCCTCCCTCCCCCCCCGTTGCGCCTCTGACTCCCCCTCGCGCCCGACAGCCCCGCTGTGCACACCTCCCTCCCTCCCCCTTCGGTGGTGGCGGTCCCCCGCCTGTCCGTGTTGTCGCCGGTTTCCTGCCCGTTGGCTGTTTCGCTCCTGCCTTTCTGCCACTCCTCCGGCATTTGCCTTCCCTTCTCCCATGCCCCCCCCCCCCTTTTGTTTCCTCTCTTGTCCCCACCTGCCCTCCCCCCCACCCCTCCTTGCTACTTCCCGATGCCTGGTCCACCTGCCTCCCTCCCGGCGCTTCCTCTTCCCCTCTTCTTGTCCCCCTGCCGCGCCTTGTCTTGTGCCCTTTCGCCCTTGTCACTCTTGCCCCCCTTCGGCCCCGCCACTCCCATCCCGCTTACTGTTCCCTCCCCTTTGCCTTTCGCTTTTGCCCATCACTGCCCTCTTCCCGCCTCGTCGCTGCGGTATGTTTCCCCCTCCCCCGCCCCCGACCGCGCCTTGCTTTGCCCTCCCTGTTCCCCCGCCTGTCCCCTGCCTCCGCACTCCCCCCACCCCCCGTGTGGGTCTCTTCGTGCACCCCCGCCCCGCCCTTTTCTTTCCTGCTCTCTTTGTCGCTTCGCCCTGCCCACGCCCGCTGGCTCCACCCCGGTATCCCCTTCGTCTTCTTCCCCGCCACTTGCCCCCTCCCCGCCCCCACTCCGAGCCCTTTCCCCCCCCGTCTTTTTCGTTCTCGCTTCACCCCTGTCTCTTCCCCCTCGTCCGGGCCACCGCTTCGGCGCCTCCCTCCGCCCCCCCCGCCTGATCCCCGGCCCCTCTCGGGCCCTCCCTTTTGCCCATCTCCTGCGCCGTCTCCTTTGGCCCGCTCTTCATGGGTGATCCTCCCTTGCCCCTTCTTGCCTGCTCTGGCTCTGGCTTCGCCTCTTCCCCACCATCTCCATCATTCGTCCTTGTCCCCACCGCCCCTCCCCCTACCTTCATTCGGCTCCCTCCCCCCCTTTTGCGCTCTTCCCCCACACCGCCCGCCCCCAGCCCCCGCGGGGTGAACACCTTCCCTCCTTCCTCCTTCGCTGGCGCGCGGTCCCACCCTGCTGTGCCCCTACCTGACCCCACACATTACCGCGTCAGTCCTCCCTCTCCTCGTGGTTCTTCTTGGGCTTCCTTCCCCGGCCCGGGCCCTGGGCCCACCCGGCCTGTCGGCCTGCCACTCTGTGCTGGCCTCCTGCCCTGGTCGCGCCTGATTTTATGGGTGGCGTCCCGGCCGCGTCCCGGCCCCTGGGTGTCCCGCCCCGTGGGGGTGCGTCACAGGCCACGCTGCATCCTGCCCCCTGTCACCTCTTGTGCTCTTCTCGCAGTCCCCCCGGGCTCCCCTTTGCCCCCTGCTGCCCTCCTGCCCCTCCCCCTCGTTCTGTCCCTTGTCTTCCTCGCCCTGTCCCCGTTTCCTGCCACTTTCCGGTCTGCGGCCCCCGTTGCCCCCCCCCAGGTGGGCCCCACCGGCCGGCTGGGCGGCCGGCCCCGAGGAGCACCCCTCTTAGTCCCCCGTACCCCCGGTCGGGCCTCCTACCCCGTTTCCCCCCCTCCCTCCCGCCCCCTCCCCTTGGCCCTCACTCTTTCTGCCCCTTGGCCTTCTTTTGGCACTCCCCGTGCCCCCGCCCCTCACGCCGCACTGGTGGCTCGCTCCCCGCCCACCCCCCCCCCCCCCCCCCCGCCCCCTTCCCCCTGCTTTTTTCCCCGCACCCCCGTACTGATTCCGCTGGTCCGCGGCCTGTTCCACCGCTTCCTCCCACTTGCCGTTTGTCTGGCCCCGTCTGCTCCGCAACCCTGCCGCCTTGGCGGTTGCTTTGCCGGCCCCCCCGCACCTCCGGCTCGCAACCGCTCGGCTCCTTTGCCCCTGCTCCTTGCACGCCCACCCTTCTTGCCTGCCCCATTTGTTCTGCCAGTTGCCGCCGCCCTTGCTTCCCCCCTGCAGGATTTCTCTCTCCCCCGCCAGTCCTTCCCCCCACTCTTTGCCTCTCGCCCTTCCCCGTCGCCCGGCCACCTGCCTTGGGTGCATTGCTTCCCCCTTGCGCCCTGCTGGATCTTTCCCCCCTTCCTCAAACCCTTGCCGCAGCCCCTCTTTTGCTGCGGGTCCGTCCTACCTTACCTGCCCGTTGCTTTCACTCCGTTCCTTGGTTTCCCTGCGGCTACTCCCTTCGGTGGTACCGCGAGGCCTCTCCCTCCTGAGCCTTCTCGCCGCGCGTACCCCCAGTCTTGCCATCCGCCGACACCGAGAAAATTTAAATCATTGCGAAAAGCAAGTAGGTTAGTTATTCATTGCTTTATCACTAAAAATGAAATATTTCAAAACATGTTTGGGAAAGGCAATATCATACACAAGCAATCAGACCTTGCATGGTACAAATCGTCCTGGCTTAAGACCACATACACAGACGTCAACATCTGCCCATATTGCACAAGGTGTCAACCAAAATACAGCACTAGCACCTTTGGGAAGTACACATTACATCAGGAACTGATCCCATCGTAGCGACCAGATTCAAGTGAGCCAGCATTGAAGAGCAGCATAAAATATTAATTATTTATTACAAAAACAAAAACAAAAGAGGAAAAACGAGAGCGCATTAATAAGAGTGCATACCTCGTGCACAGGCCTGAAACAGTTTTACGTTTTGTTCCCTACGAAGCCCTGGATCTGAATCCAGACCTTAACCAAAATCGAATCCGCTTGTTCTTGTCCCCGAATTAACTCGCCACCAAGTTTTACTATAAGCTGTCCACAACTTTTGAAATATATGCATGTATCGTTTTTGTCCATCTCTTCAAGGTGAAGAACAAACATTAAAAATTTGTATCATAATAAGGGATCTCCATCAAAATCTAAACAATTCCCACACCCACCCTGTCCACCAACTTTCGTCCAAATCGTCTGTAACTTTGAGATATCCTGCTCGACAACAAGCACGGTAATAGATAAACAAACCAACAGGTGAAAACATAACCTCTGCCCACTTTGATGCAGAGGTAATTAAATAAACAAATATGGAAAAATATTTTTCTTCACGTACATCATAATCTGGTAAGCCTGTTGGGGAATGAACAAGCACGTATGCAACAGGATGGAAACATACTTTCAGCAGCTGAACAAGACTGGAAAACAAAAAAAATTAAAAAAAAATCAACCTTTATTTCTTATCTCCTCTGAACTGGATAAATTCCCTTTAATCTATATGCCCCGAAGACCCCACCCTCTCCATGAAGCACTCATTTAGACAGGCAAGCTGAGCTCTGCCTCCTTCAGACATTGAAAAAAAAAAATAATCACAGCTGGTAAATCGAGGAATAGTCTTTCAACCTGGGAGGAAGAAAGAAGAAAGGGAAAGAAAAAAAAAATCTCATCTTTTCTCTTCTCGTCTCTTCTCTCTCTCTCCTCTCTCAACACTGCAAAACCCTCAGAACTACTTTCTAAACACTGCTCTTGAGGAGGGTTTGGTCATCCAAACTCCTGGTCTCACCAATCAAGCCATGATTTTCTTGTAACAAAACACATTATCAAAAGTTTGGCTTCCAAAGACCAAGCCACTGGACTGGGCATCCTCCCGTCGTACACAGCCCTTCCTTGGCACACCTGAACCAGTAATCCACCTACAAGGCTTCAATCTGCAGCCTGGATGGAGTACGGCTCTCCCCCTTGGGCGACTCCCCTACTAGGCCAATGAGTAATAGTGTATATAGGCCCAAAACTTAGAAAAAAAATTTAACAAGCTGAAATTTCAGGAAAAGATGCCTATGGGTACTGAAAATACATATAAAAAGTCCCTGAAAAATCCTCCTTGTGCTTTCAAGATGGCCGCCAAAAATGGCACCATTTTTGTTTTTTATTCATATCTTAACAAGTAGACATGGTAGAAATCAAACAAAGTGTCGAAACATAGGTTTCAAATAACAAGCAAGCCTATAAATCATTAATTACATGACTAACCAATTATCCAAAACCAAGAAGGGCGGCCAGAATGACCCCAAATATGGCAGCCGTTCCTTTTTATCATAAATCTTAGCAACCAGATATGAGTAGAAATGCAAAAGTGTCTAAATATAGGTTTTCAAACACAGGCAATCCATTTAAATCTATAAAAGTATATACAAAACATAAAAAAAAATCCAATAAACCAAAAGAATGGGCGGCCAATATGGCAGTAAATATGGCCCGCTGTTCTCATTTCATATCTTAGCAACCACTGTGAGAAGAAATGCATAGTTTAAGACCCAACCAAATCTGATGAAATATAAATTATAGCTTTAAAAACTCCCAATATCCCCCCAACCAAGGTTTTTTGCTTTTATTTGTCATTTCAGATTAATGATGTGCCTTGTTATATGCAAAAGAAGAAGCGGGTTTAACTGACGTTTGCAAACAAGTTGGCGATAAGGGCCGCAAAATCACTGTTTTGGCAACTCAAGCGAGGAGATGGGGCTTCATGAAGTAACTGAAGAGAAACACCCACTAAGAACTTTCAATGTGCATGCCGCAGAACTATACTGGCAAAGCGACAATAACTGCTGATAAAGAGAAATCACCTGCTACTCTGATCAAGACGAAGAAACACCATCAATTGCGAATCAGGTTTTCTACATTTGACATCTAAACGTGAACTATGTTCCTGTTCAAAGTTATAGCTGTTGACCTATAAAAAGGAGCAAACGCAGGGAAGTTGTTAAGCAACGGTGAAACCCTACATCCAGGAAACTCTCCTTGAATCATGCCCACAAATAGACAAGATGGATTGGGGTAAATGTTGTTGCACGATCGCATATGACAACCTTTGATCTAGTGTCAGCCTGAGGCAAAATATCACCGTAATTGTGCCCTCAGATTCCCATCGGAAGATAAACATGAAAAATCGTTGGAGGCCAAATGATAAAGTAAGGATGAAGCTTAAAGCACAGCTTTGGAAATTTCTCGATGAGAATGACGAATGTCAGTATTCTGAGCAGAGCTTTAGAAAGCATGGACCCTTTCTTTTATGGTCAAAGAAGGATATTCAATGAAGTATCTCAAAGTAAAGCTGCAGAAACATTATGGTGATGATATCACCAAATAACAAGCCATCACTGGGATAATCAAAGCATCGTGTAGTTTTTCGTACTCCGCAGCACAATTCTCCCGTGAAAAGTGAATTTTACTGATAAGGTAATTGAATGCCGGCTACGAATCCGAACCGGATCATTGATATGGGTGGCCCAATCATTACTTAACGATATCCGGTTTGAGATATACGACTTGATGAATACTGTACCTGGAGGAAACGATAATGGAGCTACTTGATACCCAAAATTCTCTCAAGCGATTCATGCACAATTTGGTGAACGGAAGGGTAAAAGTCCCATGGTTACCAAATAGAAGAACATGTATCTGCCATCGCAAAATTCATAATTTCAGCAGCAGACCAAGGTCCTTTCTTTCACCAACTGTTGCTTGGAAATAGTGTGTATAACACCGCAAAGTATGCTTCGCGTGAACTGATAGATATCCTGAGAGCATGAGCTTGCTGATGACTATAAGAGGTACAGCGGTTTTGAAACAGCCCCTGATATCAGGTGGTTTTACAAATTTGTTTAACGACAAGCTGATTCAAATGTAGCTAACAACAGTCACTGGTCACAAACTTCCTAGTATGGGTGGCAATAGCTGTGTGACCTCCCACCTGGATGGTGGATACCTCACCCATAAAAACGTCACAAGTGAAACTACCATCTTGCTGAAACAGTTGGAGCCTTTGGACACATTCCTATACAAGACATATAGCAAACCTGCGTTCCCGGTCCGCAGTCTGTTGTAATAGATCCCCTCAAGATTTCTGACCAGGGAGCCCAGCCCTCTCCGCTCAGCAGCTGCACCAACTCCCTCTGGTTGTAGCGTATGTGGAACTAAGCCCCTTGTCCTTCAATGGACGTGGCCTTCAGGAAAGTGGCATGAGGGAAGTGACCATATGAAAAAACCAGAATAGATCCTGCTTCATCATCTGGACCCCTCCAAATCCAAGTACTATTTACACTGCATATGCTTTGCACAGAAAAGTGTGAAAAGCAGGCTTGAGAAATATGTCCAGTCACATTTGACCAGCCTTTATACCTGAAAGGCTGCAGAAATAGTAGCTGCTCACAGATCTAGAGAATCATTGTGCGTCTTGGTGAATCCCACCTTCTATGTCACCTGCGGTATGCATATGGCCAGATATAGACAGGAGTGGACTAGCAAGAACTGTGGGAAAAGAGTTTTAACGCAAAAGGATCATCGTACAACAGTAACCAGTCATGCCTTCTCACGTGCACTTCGTGCATACTTACCTCGCAGCCCTAATTTGTGTCCTATATGGAAACACCTGGCTGCAATGGACAACAATTGACAAAGATGCTTGTGGGACCTTTTACCAAGCCCTTTCACGAGGGCCAGAAGCAACTGACGTAAGCGAGGGTGTGTTAAAACAGTTAAGCCAGACCCACTCCCAAACTCCTGACCAGGATGCAAGTCAGAGCAGAACTGGGAAGCCTCTGGGCGCAGTATAATCCGAACAGTGGCCCTTCTGGCTACAACTTCATTCAAGCCGGAAAGGACAGGCGACTGAAGCTCCATCTCTACTGTGGAGGGAAATATTTCCACATTTTCATGCTGCAGGACATCTTCGAAGCGCCCAATCTGCCCAGACTGTTGCCCAGAGATGGAAGCCTGGAGCAATAAATGCCGATAGAACGAGTACAAAACATCACAGAGAAAGGGTACTTCACCATCCGTCGTCAAAGATCATCTGTGGGTGGAAACTTCTTGATCAACCATTGAAAATTCTTGATGGCGGATCTCAAAACCTCTGGAGATGACACATGCTCGGGTAATCACAGACAAGTAACTTACATAAGTGGGTCCATGCACTACCTCCGCTGTGTTCCATCCTGTGATGTACTGGAGCGTTCACAGGAGGCACACTGGACCTCCAGAGCAACAATAAAGACATGCAGAAAGTACCCAGTCAAAGGGAATACGGGATCGTGCATCTTGTGAATGGCTGCAGGCACATCCACGCATTTTCTGGATTGAAACCAGATCGCCTGGCGTCCCTGTCAACTGGCATGTTGCAGATAACATCTGTAATACTGTGATGATGCTGAGAAATTGGTCGAGCAGCAAGCATCGGAAGGAGAATGGCTGCAAAAAGTTCATCAAGAAACGATCTAATCACGCTACGCCCAATGAACAAGTGAAGACGATTGGTGCCCAAGTAAACAGTCAAAGTCCAGGGACAAAACACAGAAGTCAATCCAAGTTCTTATTCAAACAGAATCACAATGTGTCCTGATAACAGTTCCTGAGACGGGACGTTCTTGGCTTTAAAGATACTCTCTCAGCCACAGCGCTTCCCTTTCCAACGGGTGAATGCGGAAGCAACAAGAGTTTCCATGGTCTCCTGTTGAAATCATTCACCCAGCAATAACAGCAACCTGCCAAGAGAATTGCTTCTTGTCTTAGATGTGGCCACGTACTTAATCAGTTGTTTGGCCCACAACCGTCCACCTATGCTGGGTATATCAATCCATAATATTCCGCATCCACCATTGAAAGCAATTAAATGGAGCTCAAAGCAACCATGGTGTTTGATGGATATTTAGCACAAATTCAACAAAAGGTAAGTGAGCAGAGACCGAGAGCCCAGAAGTGTACACAGTGATACATATTTGAGGATAATATGCCAACGCACCACAAACACAGCAGCATTCTTATGCTAACATAAAACAAAGAAGAAGAGACTAATACAAAACTCTACGGAAAAAGATGCTTATGGCTGGCATAACTGTCAAACAGGAGCCGAGGCAGTATGCAGACACACTGTTCGTCAAACAGGCGCTAGACGTGCCAGAGTCCAGAAAGCCTGCATTTGATTTGTCGTTGGTAACATGAACACCTGACTTACTGCCATGTTGGTGCTCGAGCAACCGCTACGACAGAATGGTACATGTAATCCGGCAGCAAATCCTGTTAACGGTCCCTACAACATTCAGGAAGTCATCTCGAGTTATCGTGCCTACAAACAAACACACAAACACACAAACAAACACACAAACAAACACACAAACAAGCAGTCATAGACTGGTACTTACGAAATCGATAAACTTGACCTCTGACCTTGTCTAATAAAAGCTGTCTCTAGAGAAGGTAGCGACGCAAACCAGAAGTTTTTCAGGTCGCTTGATATCGATAATCGTACTTTAACTCGTATAGGTCAACCAGACTGCCCCGGATGCATATTGCGATAAAATCAGCACAAAAATGTGAGCGTGACCAACATTCAAAGAATCAAATTAGATATCACAAATTTCCCGTAAACTACTACTTTAATCATCACATCAACATCTCTCAACATTCAAAGCACTTTTTTCAGCAATATATCGACATCGACAGAAACATTGTCCTTCGGTTTGACAGCATTTCTGATAGATGTTTTTCAGTTGTCTACACTGAACTTCTCAAACGTGAACGTTTTTGTCCGTCGGTACATTTCACTCTAGCCTTCTGCGTATATCGGGCGCCACTGTCGATCTAAAGTAGCCTATTTCTTGAGTATTGTGATTCATTAAGTCTCTCAAGAGAGTCAAGGGAATAGGGTCACTGACCTCCGTGCTTCTTGCACTCCTCAAGTACCAGTAGCAGAAGTAAGCCATAATTTATCAATTTTACCTGAAATGGGTAAATTTGACGGCCATTTTGAATTTTTGCATTTTACCAACCTAAGACATCTTCCTATGTCAAAAAGTTCAAGGATTCGTGATCAGCGTGAAAATTGGCCATAAAAACATCCGCTTTCAAAAAAAGTATGGTTGTATGCCCAACCCTACCAATACATTTTTGAGATATCATGCTATTATCATTTTTGGCACTATCTCTCAATGGTGAAGAATCACTTTAAAAATTCTAGTAGTCGGATCCGGTTGGATCTTCACCAAAATCTAATCAGTTCGTCCTTGACACCACACCGAACCTCTTCACAAATTTCATCTGGATCGTTACAACATTTTGAGATATCCTGCACACAAACAAACAGACAAACAAACAAAACAAGCAGTCATAGACTGGTACTTACGAAATCGTCAACTTGACCTCTGACCTTGTCTAATAAAAGCTGTCTCTAGAGCAAGGTAGCGACGCAAACCAGACATTCTACGATGATTCTGTACCAACCATCAAAAGTCGAATGTTTGACCTCACTGTGACCTTGACTTTGACCGATTTTGCACCAAATCTAAACAGCGCTAGCCATCACCCTCCTGAATCACGAAGGTGTAATTTTTGACATCGGTAGCTTCTTCCGTTCTCGAGTTATTCATGTTTGGATGTTTGACCTCACTGTGACCTTGACCTTTGACCGATTTTGACCAAAATCTAACCAGCGCAAGCCATCACCCTCTTGGATCACGTGGTGTAATTTGGTATTTGGTAGCTTCTTCCGTTCTCGAGTTATAACTTTTTTTTTGGGATGTTTGACCTCACTGTGACCTTGACCTTTGACCGATTTTGACCAAAATTCTAATCAGCACTAGCCATCACCATCCTGAATCACTTGTGTTAATTTGACATTAGTACTTTTCCTTCTCGAGTTATCGTGCCTACAAACAAACACACAAACAGCAGTCATAGACTGGTACTTACGAAATCGTCAACTTGACCTCTGACCTGTCTAAATAAAAGCTGTCTCTAGAGAAGGTAGCGACGCAAACAGAAGTTTTACGATTATTCTGTACCAAACATCAAAAATCGTAACGTCGCCGAAGCAAAAATCTCCATTTCTCCACGCATTATTTAATATTATTTTATCAAAGTCACAAAACCGTAATTTCGGCCATCCACCAACAATCTTTACATAATCGACGGCTTAGCGAGTCAGGCATGCAACGTACCTTTATTGGGATAAAAATGACTTTTAAACACCATCTTTATTCGAAACACCGTCAGCCGCGCACACGGAAAACCTTTACGTGACTCAACGACGCCTCTGCTCGAGCGTGCTGCACCACGTGACGAGCTGTGACGCGGCGAGTGAAATATTTTTTTTATACAATCTTAAACGTCTCCAAAACATCCGATTTTTACCAGAAATTTCGACACCGAGTTTTAAAGCGTCCTAAGCGATCGCAAAAACGAAGACAAATTAAAATCGAAGTTAAAACGAACTCGCAACGTCGAGCGAAGCAAAAATCTCCATTTCTCATGCAATTATTTTATATTATTTTATCAAAGTCACCAAACCGTAATATTCCAGCATCACCACCAACATCTTTACATAATCCGACGGCTCAGCGAGTCAGGCATGCGACGATAACCTTTATTGGGATAAAATATGACTTTTAAACACCATCTTTATCGAAACACCTGTCAGCGCACACACGCAAAACCAATACGTGACTCAACGACGCGTCTGCTCGGCGCACTGCATCATGGGACGACCCGTGAGCGCGAGTGAAATATTTTTTATCAACTTAAACGTCTCCAAAACATCCGATTTTTACCAGATTTGACAACCGAGTTTTTAAGGTCCTAGCGATCGCAAAAACCGAAGACAAAATTAAATCGAAGTTAAAACGAACTCGAACGTCGAGCGAAGCAAAATACTCCATTTTCACAGAATTTACGGAATTGCGCACTGCATCACGTGACGAACCGTGACGCGCGAGTGAAATATTTTTATACAACCTTAAAACGTCTCCAAACATCCGATTTTTACCAGAATTTCGACACCGAGTTTTAAGCGTCCTAAGCAATCGCAAAACCGAGACAAAATTAAAATCGAAGTTAAAAACGAACTCGTAACGTCGAGCGAAGCAAAAATACTCCATTTCTCCACATGAATTTACGGAATTATGTTTGACCTCACTGTGACCTTGACCTTTGACCGATTTGACCAAAATCTAATCAGCGCTAGCCATCACCCTCCTGAATCACGTGGTGTAATTTGACATGTTAGCTTCTTCCGTTCTCCGAGTTATCGTGCCTACAAACAAACAACAAACACACAAACAAACACACAAACAACACAAAACAAGCAGTCATAGACTGGTACTTCGAAATCGATAAACTTGACCTCGACCTTGTCTAATAAAAGCTGTCTCTAGAGAAGGTAGGCGACGCAAACCAGAAGTTTATACGATGATTTCTGCTACCAAACCATCAAAAATCGTAACGTCGACCGAAGCAAAAATCTCCATTTCTCCACGCAATTATTTTATATTATTTTATCAAGTCACAAAACCGTATATTCGGCCATCACCAACAATCTTACATAATCGACGGCCTTAGCGAGTCAGCATGCGACGTAAACTTTATTGGGATTAAAAAATGACTTTTAAACACCATCTTTATCGAAAACACCGTCAGCGGCGCACACGGAAAACCTTTACGTGATCAACGACGCCTCTGCTCAAGTGCACTGCACACGTGACGACCCGTGACGCGGCGAGTGAAATATTTTTTATACAATCTTAAAACGTCTCCAAAACATCCGATTTTTACCAGAATTTCGACAACCGAGTTTTTAAGCGTCCTAAGCGATCGCAAAACCGGAAGACAAAATTTAAATCGAAGTTAAACGAACTCGTAACGTCGAGCGAAGCAAAAATCTCCATTTCTTCCACGC
>CM068962.1:10289964-10301829 GCA_035128595.1 Eptatretus atami
TTGCGGAGAAAAACATGAAAGTTCTGTGCAGACAAACAAACAAACAAACAAATGGACCCAAACGCAATACCCTCTCCTTCGGTGAGGATTACAAGTTATCGAAGGAGTCATTTACTTATAAATACCTTCTTTGATATTGGGTTAAATGTCTATCATTTGTGCAAGGACAAAGGGTTGCGAGGGCGGGGGATCGAGAGCACGATACTCACCGGGTATTGGGGTAACAAGTGGCGGAAGTCCCAAGAACGGGGACCGAAGATGAGGGGCCAGTAGATATGGGGTCAAAGGACATGGCAGGGGCAGTTCTCTGCAAGAGGAGAGGGAGAGAGAGAGGGAGAGAGAGAGAGGGAGAGGGAGAGGGAGAGACAGAGACAGAGACAAAGAGAGACAGAGAGGGACAGAGAGAGACAGGAAACGAGTCAGTAACTCCGGGTCGAATGTACGGTTTAAAACCTTGACTTTGATTTTCACTTCCAACATTCTTACATGTTAATGTTGTCGTGCAAAGAGCAAGGCAGACAACTCACCATGAAGGTAACCTGACAAATACGTTTTGTACCTTCAACCGCATCATCTGCATTCATGTGAAAATGCTCAAGGTGTGGCTTTTTAAACATGTGTCTTCGCCTTACACAAACACCGGTAACCGCGGCCATTGTACGCGGCTGTGGATGGACACACGTCACGAGCAAAGTGGGCCAAGTGGACCTTTCCCATACTGGCTCACTCTATGTTGTCCTGAAACCATTATTCCTGAGAGAGAGAGAGAGAGAGAGAGAGAGAGAGAGAGAGAGAGAGAGAGAGAGAGAGAGAGAGAGAGAGAGAGAGAGAGAGAGAGAGAGAGAGATAGCTGAAGACTCGTTGTGGTTAATTGACACTGAACTGAAGCCAATGGGAAATCTTGGCTTTTGCAGAAGCTGCTCCAGCGGATGGAATCTCAGTTTGCCTGGACACTAACATCACGCACAAATTGTTCACGTTTAATTAACATTTTCACGCTGGAAATTACGACATTGTTATGCATGGAAAATATGAAGGAGAACAAAGTATTTCAAAGATGGACAATTTAGAGTTGAACTCCTTCTGGTTCAAGAGAAACCATGCACTGGAGAAAGGCAACGATGCTCCGTCCAAGTCCCCCATATGGACTCGGCGTGGGACCAACTACCCTGCCTCATTAGGCCCCTTCCCGACCTGTGACGGGGCCTCGTCTCGGTGGACTCGTGACGTTTCCATAGTGAGCGTCCAACGGGAAACGAACGTGAAATTCCAAGCATCATGGAGGATACAACGGGGAATTGTCAGTACCCCGGGTGTCCACAGGGTACAACAGAGGATTCTCAGTACCCCTGTGTCCAAACAGTTCGAATACCAAGTATAGTGTCGAGTAAATAAAGCACGTGTGTGCTCGCACGCACATCTTGTAAATAGTTCATCGAGTGGGTAACCCATGTATTACTCAGATTGTTACTATTGCTTTAGGTGCACAAGGACGTCCCACTTTGGCTCAGATCCTCAGGGTCCACGTGTTGCAGGGTGCAGCTTCGCGAATCCTTTGTGTTTTTAAGCTGTCTGTCTCACATGATTGAATTATCGCAGCTGCAATGCTCCTGGCACCTTTGAATAAGAATTACATTTCCAGATGGTAGGACCGGTATTTCACCACCCACAGGTGAACACACCTTCCGGGTTTAATTTAGCTCTGCGGTCCCGCAGAACCACCTTCGCGAAGTTCCACATCAAAAAACTCCCAATCAAAAAACCCAATCATCTGTGCTGAGAATCGAATGCTGCCAAACATACCTTTCCAGGTGGTTGGTGTCTGTCGGAAAGCAGATAGTGGGAGGCCAGAGCCGAGGTTGCGGTGAACTGAGGGGGCTTGGAGCTGCAGGTGAAGGAATCAGAAGAAGGGGGGTATATAGGGGGGCAATGACAGGAGATTCATAAGCTTGTACTTACTCATTTTTAATCCTACTCCTTACAATTTAATCTCATCCTTTTAATTTACAGCTCGTTAGCCCCAAAGGCCGATCAAAGAGAGAATGAAACAAAATAGTAAATGAAAGAATGAATAAGGGAAAGCAAGAGAAAATAAATAATGGAAGCAGAGGTGATTGCTTCGACACCCATCGTCAATTATTCAGCAGTGAAGGTGGACTGGGGGAGGAGGAGGAGGAGGAGGAGGAGGGGATGAAGAAGTTTGAATAAGGATCTGAGGGTGGGAGGTGAGGCATGACGATGAGGAGATGAGGGTGAAGGAGACAGGCTGGGATTAAGCAAGGTCCTGCCAGCTGCCCTGGGGCCCGGCTTGCCGCTACCCGCTGAGCCTTGCCCAGGCCTCCCACGGCCCACTCTCCCCCATCCCCTGCTGCTCAGCCTGCCAATCACCTTCAGGACTGCTGCTCCTCCTCTCGGCTTCAGACTCGGAGCCTTCCCCGCATTCTGTGGAACAAACGCAGCAGCTCGATTGACTCCGCCATCCATGAGCTCACGACCGCACACTCGCGAGCTCGTTTTCACCACCTGGTTCCCTCCATCATTCGCGTCACATTCATTTGAGTCTGTCATCTGGTTTCTAAATCACCCGGCAGTCGGGCACACAGCTAAGAGGTCTTTACAGGCCGCTCTCTTATAGGAGCCTCACCTCGTCTGAAATGTAATCAAACATTAGTACGGTCATGCTGGTGACGAAAGGCATCTAATGAATGTGAAAAACAAAAAGCAACAACGTAAGCTTAGCCATGGTAAACCATACACGTTAATATCTCGAAATGTCCTTTTTTTAAGCTCGTCCATCATTCTAAGACTCTGCATGTACAGGCTCTCCCATGAGCCGTGAATACTGCAGACACAACATGGACAAGGTGGGCGTACGGAGGATGTTATCCGAGTTTGAATGTTGCACTCAGGTGAGAAGAAGGTAACCCTTAACGAGAGCGGTTGATGAGTGGGACAATCAATGATAATGCACACTCGAACGTCAGCAACGATGACGAACCAACCATACCCGTGAACAACACGACAAGAGTGGTGCAACGCGGCCAGGGTGCGCCAAAATGGCCAACACATTTCCGGGCACCACTTTACTGTTTCGTGTGTAAACGTTGTTCAAAACGAACATCATCAAAATGCAAGATAGAAATAAAATAAAAAAAATAAATAAATCAATTGTAGTTTAATCAACCAGTGAAGAGCGACCATGGTGCTCTTCGTCATCTTCGTCACCTCACTGTGACCTTGACCTTTGACCGATTTTGACCAAAATCTAATCAGCGCTAGCCATCACCCTCCTGAATAATTGTCGATAATAATTGATCGTTAGGCCATCGGGTAGTGCTGTGAATGGCAGGGGTGTTATTAAAACTACATTTGGAAGATGCTCTTCAGTTCAAGCGAGATGACGAGTTGAACATAGACCGGCGTCAAAACCTCCTATTTGATGAAACTGATGCGTGTGGTTGGGTAGTTGAGATTTGTAAGTCCAGTACACCGCACTATGATTAGTTGTGAGTACAGCAGATGAACAATATGTGGGTTTATTTGTTCTAGCCCCTTACCTCGAGTGGCTCGGTATGCCTTGTTTGGGGCGATTTCCATAACAACAAATAACCCCCCCCTCTCCCCTCCCAAAAACAAATAAAAAAACAGCAGATTACAACTTTGTGTAAGTACAGTTGATTACACTACATGTAGTTGCAAGTACAACAGATCACACTGCAGGTAGTTGTAAGTAGAGGAGATCACACATGAGTCAGTCACACTATGGGCTGTTGTAAATACGGTGGATCACACTACAGGTTCTGGTAGCGGTAGGCAGGGTACACAATAGGCTTCTCTATTCACGTCAGGTGTTGTTCAGCTCATTCTAGCTGGCAGGCACAGAGGCACAGGATCGCACGTGGACAATAAAACAGACGAAGTTAATGAACAGCTCAACACGTCATCGACACAGTAAGAGGCAGTAAAGGGGTTCGACGTGCAAGCCGGTCCGGTGAATGTACAGTGCGTGTCCCACCATCATGGTGCCTCCGTTGTAGGGCTGCGCAAGGTTCACCTCTGGAGCGCTCACCTGGAGGGCTTTGTTTTACAATGGAAATCAAACCATTTCCACATGAATGGTTCGGTCCATCCATGAGCCCCGGCACAATTCTGTGCACAGAGTTTGTGCCATTCCATCACCGGTGCATTATCACTGGACCCATAGGACCCAGGATCTCAGGATAAAGAAGACCTGATTGGAGACGTATCCATTCCGTATGCAAATATCCCTTCCCTTCCTACTCTCTCCATTCCTCCCCTTCCTATCTCTCCTTGCCAGTGTGACCACTCCTCATTTTCATAAATGCCAAGGTGAGCCAATGAAAAAAGCCAAGAATTCACAAGGTTTCGGAAAAGCGATGATAATAGAAAACCTATAGAAAACCAAGACGCCAAGGTGAACAACGAAGAGCCAAGATCTTGTGAAAAAAGCCAAGGAGTGGTCACACTGCTGCTTGCATTCTCCACTTCTCAATTCAATGCTACACTCAAACCCCCCTGCACGTACTACGTCATCAATATATGGCCCCCTTATAATAATAATAATAATAATAAAAAAGATCCCTCCTTTAATTGAACTTTGCATGTTTGTTCAAGAGTGTGCGTGTACTTTGTTTTCACGACCGATCGATGTGATAATATATTATATGATTTCGGACACAATACCTGGTTGTTCGTGTTCTCTTGGCGGGGGGGTCGCCGCTTCATCTTCCAATGGACTCTTTCTCCGTTTTTCCGTACAAAGCACGTCCTCCGTGGGGCTGCACGACCTTTTACCCAGAATTCCACCTGCTGAGGCCCAAGGGCGGGATGTTAGAGGGATGAATGATTTAATATGGCATTTCTCTGCTGGAAGGTCACTGCGAGAACAGAGTCGAAGCACTTGCACCAATTGGCCAAATTGTCCATTTAATGCCCGGTTTTCCTTGGATTTCTTTCCATTCCATATTAAGATAATTATTATAAGAGGTATACGAGGAATCAGCAATGATGTACTTAGTGCTCAGACTCGGTTTCTTTCCTTCTTCGTTTACTCGCTGACTCCCTACCCTCCGTACCCTCCCCTGTAGAATTTCCGATCAATAGGTTGTTAAGCGGTCGTGTGGGATGAAATCAACGAGGGGGTTAAAGGGAAGATTGCTCTCACAGTAATCAAGGACATAGAGGAGGTTTCATTTCTTATTTGTGGGTCTTAGGTGGGATCAGCAAATTAGAACGACAACCATATGTGGACAACCGATTCGTGTTTCAAAAGAAAGCCGGACAGAATTCATTTTATCCCAAGGTTTAAATCGACAACCAGTCGTCCAGATCAGCTTGGCAAACTACTGGTATCGTTTGTCTGACTGTGGCCCAATAAGGGAAGACAAGTTTGACAAAGACAGAGACAGCTATCATAGTATTGTTTCGATGGCAATGCAGCAAAACCATCTGCTCCCCCACCTCTACTCACCTTCAGCTCCAACAGGTGCCTGTCCTTCAACCTTTGAGAGAATTTCCCTAAAAATAAAAAAAAATAAAAATGGTGGGGCAATGTGAAGGGGGACTGTCAGGTTATGTTCTCCAACGCCCCGAAGCAGTGAAGTTTTAGCACATTCACACCCTCAAGTTCCCACGTGACACAAGTCCATTAATTATATCTCTATGATTACAAATGTCCTCAACATCCTGGATTTTCAAACTTCGTCTCCCACGGCTTGAATGCTTACTTCTTCGGAGGATCAGTGGTTGTTGCACTTCCATCGGTGCTTCCTGAGTGGATGTTTTCCGAATCTTTGTCATCAATGCCATTGGTCTCAGAGTCACCATCCGAGCAAGTCCCAAGATCGCTGCTGTTCCTGGGAGAGGTCTTCTCCGCATCAAGTGCTTCAGCAGGGATCTCAGTGCCACCGCTCTCGGGAATGGTCCCTTCCTCTACCGTCTTCTCGGGGCAGTCACGGACGACGCCTTCGGCACACGTCGCGTCACTGGAAGCTTCTGGACTAGAGGGCTCGAGGAGTCCGGCTGCTTGGCGACCCGAGACCCCAAGGTGTCTCTTGTCGGCAAGCCTGCCACGGTTCTGTAAGGAAACAAACAGAGGGAATATAAACTGAAGGTAATCACTAAGTTTTACCGAAAGCAAACCCTCACTACTCGTTTTACATGTTTTTGTTTCATTGAACCTCGTCACCAGAACAATTGATAAACAGAAAGACAAAATCATATGGATTGAAAGATTACTTTACCCAAAGTGATTGTTGTTGTTGCTATTGTGAATATTGTTGTACATATTTAAGCTACAGAACGTTGAATCAAATTAAACTGGTTCTCTATTTGGGGTTCACTCGTTATCTCATTTGTGTTCGCCTGTTACCCCACTGCCAGTACAAAGACTTTTTACCCTCTAGTGTCACCTCAATCCTTCACGAGACCAGATTGTGTTACAAAAATAAAACAAACAAACAGATAAACAAACGAAAACGGCACTCGGCAGTGCACATACCTTCGGCAGGCTGAACAGTTTACATTTTCTATCCCAATGATAGGATGGGATCTGGATCCGGACCTGAACCAAAATCGAATCGGCTCGTTTTTGTCACCTACCCAACTCATTCACCGAGGTTTGTCACAATCCGAACACAACTTTTTCAGATATCATGATATATATATATATATATATATATATATATACTGTATATATATATATATATATATATAGTTTTTGGGCCCATCTCTCAATGGTGAAGAATCACTTTTAAATTCTAGTATCCAGATCCAGATCTTTCCCAAAATCAAATCAATTAATCCTTGTCACACATCCAACCTGTCCACTAAGTTTCGTCTGAATCCATTCACAACTTTTTTGAGATATCCTGCTCACAGACAGACAGCCAGACAGGGGTGAAAACATAACCTTCGTCCACCGAACAATAAAGACAACTCAGCTTGGTTACAGCTCGAGCTGTTTTAGTCCTTGCTCTCGAGCAGAGTAAAACCACCGTCCTGGTGTAGTGCAGGCAGGGAGCTCTGCATCAGGAGGGACATTGTGTGATGCAAAGCATAAAAAAAAGTTAAAACTACTGGAAATCGTTCACAGGAGTAGGGTAGTGGGTCGGCACTGTCGGAATCACATGAAAAGCAAGAGGAACAAGGTACACGTTTTGTTTTACTCAACTTTTACAAACTAATGAACAGTACATAACATACACTACGTGGTAAAAGAGTGAGTGGGGAAACGTAGGAAAGTGGGTCCACACGTACACACAACCACACACACGTAAAACAAACCACACACTCACTCACCAAAGCAATTGCGTGCACGTGCGCACGCACACAAACACGCACGCACGCATGCACGCACACACAGTGCTGGATTAACCATTAGGCAGACAAGGCATGTGCCTTAGGGCCAGCCAAAAATTCGGGCCAAAAATTATTTTCACATTAAATATTTGTCTTTTTTTGTATTAAATATTTTGTTCTTGAATCAGTTCATCTTTTGTCTGGGTTCCATTTCCATGAGCCCGAGATCTAATTTAAAATTTTCAGGCCATTCTCTAAAATTTCAAAATGTGCCTTAGGGCCAGCCGAGGCTTAATCCGGCACTGCGCGCACACACACACACACACACACACACACACACACACACACACACACACACACACACACACACACACACACACACCTCAACGTTTTGAATTACCTTATATCATTTCATTTCATGATCTGCAACAAGTGTGACAACGCCCTGAATCACATTCACGTGACAACGCCAACAATGGGAGATCCAATCACAATAGATCAGATCCAAAAAATATATTAAAAAAAATAAATAAGTAAACTTTTGTTCAAAAAGACTTTTGAAGTATCCTCCGTTGTAAGGGACCATCAGAAAACCCGAAACGCCGGTGGTTACTGAAAAGTATTCCCAGTGAAAGTGAAATAATGTTTGAGGAACATCTGTTTCACGGTGACGGCACAAAGTGACACAAACTTTTTGATCGACTTCTGTCTGTACTGGCATCTCTTTTCACCAGTTTTCTCATCTCGTGCTCAGCCAGGCCTTTCCTCACCCTCCCAAGTCCTTCAACCACCAGCCAGACAGGAAGTGGTTATGGCTGCGTGATGGGAGCGGCAGGGGGTGAAGGGAGGGAACGGGTGTTCTGGAACCCACAGATAAGGGGGTTCTTAAGGAAAATCCCCAAAAGCCCACCCACCTCTGCACCACCACCACCTCTTTCTTCTGTTTCAAGGGAATAATTACAAAAATAATCATGATAAACGACTAAACGAGGGAACGAAGGAACAGAATGTGGCACAAATGGAGTTTGTATTTTGATCTTTGCCTCTTTACTAGAGTAAGGGTTTGGGTCTATTTGGGTGTCTGTGCGATTGGCGTTCGAGTTATGTCTCTATGTTGGGTTTAAAAGCGTTTGGTGTAAGTTCAAGGGCAGAATGAGGCAATCACCTGACCTAAAATACCAGACACCATGTGGGTGGTGCTGCTAGTTCGATATGGAGGTAGTTCGTTGCTGCGCAAATAAGTCATAAGTTTTTCCGTGCGTGTTCTCGTTATAAATCGTCATGTGATGGAAGTTACATGTTGAAGCATCTTGTCCACTCCATGAGGTAAAAGTTCAAGCTAATGCAGCAAAAAATACAGACACAGACACACACGGACACGACTAGCCACTGACCACTGGTGAGGATATGCGGCAACCCGGACAGTCACAGATGGGAGGATGGACCTGAAGAACACCTTTGGACATCAGGGTCTTCAAGCTCTTTCCTAGGGGACAAAAGACCAACATATAACCAAGAGAACCACTTCATTCAAGTCCAGTACAATACAGTGTACACTATACATTGATCTTAGATTTGCTCAGATCTCCAAAGAGACATGTCCATCAAAGCCCATTGCACTATGTATCATCCACCATTCAGATTAGCTTCTGATCAGGAGTTCATGCATTCCATTCTTATTTCATATCCATCTGTCATATGCTGTGCGTCTCAAAATGTGTGGTTCTCTCATTCTCATCATCACATGCTTTGAATGTAGAGTCTTTTAAAAGAGAATAATCACACTCAACACGGGTCCTCTAGATTTGTGTGTCTGCATGGTCAGCCAACAAACTGTGAGTGCACATGATCCTTTAGAATTTTGTACATCTTGATGGTTCTCAATAATTCCAAGTCTCCGTGGTCCTCCACAACTCCAAGTCTCCGTGGTCCTCCACAACTCCAAGTCTCCGTGGTCCTCCACAACTCCAAGTCTCCGTGGTCCTCCACAACTCCACGTCTCCGTGGTCCTCCCACAATTCCACGTCTCCGTGGTCCTCCACAATTCCACGTCTCCGTGGTCTCCCAATTCCACGTCTCCGTGGTCCTCCACAATTCCACGTCTCCGTGGTCCTCCACAATTCCACGTCTCCGTGGTCCTCCACAATTCCACGTCTCCGTGGTCCTCCACAATTCCACGTCTCCGTGGTCCTCCACAATTCCACGTCTCCGTGGTCCTCCACAATTCCACGTCTCCGTGGTCCTCCACAATTCCACGTCTCCGTGGTCTCACAATTCCACGTCTCCGTGGTCCTCCACAATTCCACGTCTCCGTGGTCCTCCACATTCCACGTCTCCGTGGTCCTCCACAATTCCACGTCTCCGTGGTCCTCCACAATTCACGTCTCGTGTCCTCCACATTCCACGTTCCGTGGTCCTCACAATTCCACGTCTCCGTGGTCCTCCACAATTCCACGTCTCCGTGGTCCTCCACAATTCCACGTCTCCGTGTCCTCCACAATTCCACGTCTCCGTGGTCCTCCACAATTCCACGTCTCCGTGGTCCCACAATTCCACGTTTCCGTGGTCCTCCACAATTCACGTCTCCGTGGTCCTCCACAAATCCACGTCCCGTGGTCCTCCACAATTCCACGTCTCCGTGGTCCTCCACAATTCCACGTCTCCGTGTCCTCCACAATTCCACGTCTCCGTGGTCCTCCACAATTCCACGTCTCCGTGGTCCTCCACAATTCCACGTCTCCGTGGTCCTCCACAATTCCACGTCTCCGTGGTCCTCCACAATTCCACGTCTCCGTGGTCCTCCACAATTCCACGTCTCCGTGGTCCTCCACAATTCCACGTCTCCGTGGTCCTCCACAATTCCACTCTCCGTGTCTCCACAATTCCACTTCTCCGTGGTCCTCCACAATTCCACGTCTCCGGTCCTCAAATTCACGCTCCTGGTCCTCCACAATTCCACGTCTCCGTGCCCTCCACAATTCCACGTCTCCGTGGCCCTCCACAATTTCCACGTCTCCGTGGCCCTCCACAATTCCACGTCTCCAGGGTCCTCCACAATTCCACGTCTGCCATGGTCCTCCACAATTCAACATCTCCATGGTCCTCCACAATTTCATGTGACTGGATGGTTCTGTAAATTTGGTTTGTCTACGTGGCCATCCAGCATTGGTTCTGTCTTTAATCCTCTCCATCAGTTTGCTCATTATACCACCATGATGGACAGGAATTCCCACAGCTTAATTCACTTCTCTTTGCTCTTATCACACAATTCATGTGGCACTCACTATATGTCCCACATACCTTTAGAACTTCAATTATGCACATCATCACAATCTCATCCCTATACACACCCTCTCACCGTGTCATATACCATCACCACACCGTTATCCCCCACCCCCTGCCAACATACATACAACCACTCCCACACATCCTTTCTTTATCCACCTACCCACACTTTCTGCCCCAGCTCACCTCGGTGTCGAATGCTCCTCTTCCAATCTTTAGCGGTCTCCCTCCCACTCACAAACTGGAACTCGTTTGGCGTAAGCCAGTCCCCACGCAGCCTGATGGACGGACCTTTGCTCCCCTGGCATAGTTTGTTGACATAAAGCAAAGCACGGTTATCTCCACACTCCACCTCAAGGCATGGCTCTCCTCCAGGATCTACCAACACCTCGAGGTCTCCCCCGGGAGGGCTGGGATCCCGAGCCGGTGCTGTTGGTCCCAGGTTCGCCAGGCGAGTGGACGGCAGGAATTGAAGACCCAGGAAACGGTTCGGAGGGTCTTCACGCTTGATGGCCGGCATTGAGGACAAGGATGGGAGAAGGTCCTTCAGCGGATGAGTTAGATACGAACGAAGGTCCTTCTTAAGGGAACTGTCGTTCTGAATCTCAGTATTTACAATATACGTCCTTGTCCGACTTGTCTTGTCGATGTTTCCTTGCTGTACAACTCTGGTCCACGCACAAGGTGAGCTAGTTAGCTCTAAATTTAACTCCGACTGTCAATCAACGCCTAGTAAGTAGTTCTCTCAGTCTATGTCTACTGTTCGTGTGTCAATCTGCCTATATGTGTCTGCGCTCGACTCGCCGTCTCCTCTTTCCTGTCTCTTGGATCCAAAAGATCGCAACAGCCCGACTTCCACTCCCAATAGGCGACCACCACCAGCAATCACACACGCAGTGGGTCTCTCTCTCTCTCTCAATACGTCTACCCCTGTCGTCTACCTCCTGTTTTTGTCTCTCGTGTCTATCGTTTCCTCTCTGTTTCTGCTTCTCTCTCTCTCTCTCGCTCTCCCTCTCCAGACGCTACAAGCGTCGGAGTCTTTCAGCCTTCGCTCCTTCCAGCTCCCCTCTTCCCCCGCTGCCCCTCCTCTCTCCGCCGTCGACCTCATTACGGAGGCGGCGACGGCGGGAGGGGAGGGGCCGGGGGTTAATCCGTCAAACTGCCCGGGGGAGCGGAGAGGGAGGGGCGGGACTGCCGGGAAGCGGGGAGGAGGCGGGGCGTTGGCTAACCGGCGGAGATGGGCGGGGCGGAAGGGGGCGG
>CM068962.1:10314420-10329320 GCA_035128595.1 Eptatretus atami
TCCACAATCACACGTTCATTCCACAATCCCACATGTATTGCACAATCCCACCTTTATTCCACAATCCCACGTTTATTCCACAATCCCACATTTATTCCAGAATCCCACGTTTTTTCCACAACCCCACATTTATTCAACAATTGCACTTTTATTCCAAAATCCCATGTTTATCCCACAATCCCACATATCCCACATTACCACGTTCAATTCCACAATCTCCGTATTCCACAATCCCATGTTTTATTTCCCACAATCCCACGTTTATTCCACATCCCACGTTTATCCATAATCCACGTTTATCCCATAATCCCACGTTTATTACACAATCTCACGTATATTCAGAATCCCACGTTTATTCCACATCACACGTGTATTTTCACAATTCCCCGTTTATCCACAATCCCAAGTATTATCCCATATTCTAACGTTTATTCCACAATTGCACTTTTATTCCACAATCCCATGTTTATCCCACAATGCCCACGTTTATCCCACAATCCCACGTTTATTCCACAATCTCACGTATATTCCACAATCCCACGTTTATCCCACAATGCCACGTTTTATTCCACAATCACCACATTTATGCTTGCAATCCCACATTTATTTCACAATCACACAATTTATTACACATCCCACGTATATTACACAATCCCACATTATAACACACAATCCCACGTATTATTCCACAATCCCACGTTTATTCCACAATCACACCATTATGTACACAATCGCACGTTTATCTCCACAATCCACGTTTATCCACAATCCCACATTTATTCCACAATTGCACTTTTATTCCACAACCCATGTTTATTCCACAATCCCACGTTTATCCACAATCTCACATTTATGTCCACAATCCCCACGTATATTACACAATCTCCACGTATGTTGCACAAATCCCATCTTTATCCCACGTTTATTTCCACGATTCCCACGTTTGTTTCTGGCAATCCCACATTATTACACATATCCCATGTGTCAATTCCACAACTCCGTTTTATCACAATCCACGTATATTCCACAATTCACCGTCATTTCCCACAATCCCACATTTATTCCACCAATCCCACAATTTATTGCACAATCCCACCTTTATTCCACAATCCACATATATTCCACAATCCCACATTTATTACACCAATCCACGTTTTTTCCACCAATCCCCACATTTATTACACAATCTCACGTTTATTCAACAATTGCACGTTTATTCCACAATCCCATGTTATCCCCACATCCCACATCCCACTTCTTCCACATCCCATGTTTATTCCACAATCCACGTTATTCCACAATCCCACGTTTATCCATAATCCCACGTTTATTACACAGTCTCACGTATATTCCACAATCCTACAATCCCACATTTTTTCCCACAATCCCACGTTTATCCATAATCTCACTTTTATTACACAATCCCACATTATTCAACAATCCCACCATTTATTTACACAATCTCACGTTTTATTCCACAATTGCACCTTTTATTCCACATCCCATGTTTATCCCACAATCCCACGTTTCTTCTACAATCCCACTTTTATGCCATAATCTCACGTATATTCCACAATCCCACGTTTATCCATAATCTCACATATATTCCACAATCCCACAATCCCCACGTTTTTTCCACAATCTCACGTATGATATCCACAAATTCCCACGTTTTTTCCACAATCACACGTGTATTCTTGAAATCCACATTTATTCACAATCAACACATTTTATTACACAATCCCACGTATATTACACACCCACATATAACACACAATCCCACGTGTATTACACATCCACACGTTTATTCCACCAATCACACATTTATTACACACAATCCCACGTATATTACACAATCCCACAATTAACACACAATCCCACATTAACACACAATCCCACGTGTATTACACAATCCACGTTTATTCCACCAATCACACGTTTATTAAACAATCCCACGTTTATTCTGCAATCCCACATTTATTAACACCAATCCCACCTTTATTCCCAAAATCCCTGTTTTTTTCCACAATCGACATTCATTCCACAATCCCATATTTATTCCACAATCCCACATTATTCCACAATCCCACCTTTATTCCACAATTCACACATTTATTCCACAATCACTACTCATTCCACAATCCCACATTTATTGCACAATCCCACCTTTATTCCATAATCCACGTTTTATTCCAGAATCCCCACATTATTATTCCACAAATCCCACGTTTTTTCCAAACCCCAAATTTATTACCACAACTTCACGTTATTCACAATTGCACTTTATTCCACAATCCCATTTTTATCCCACAATCCCCCATCTTCCCAAACCGGTTTTTTCCCCCCCCCCATTTTTTCCACAAATTCTTTTTTTTCCCACGTTATTCCACAATCCCAGGTTTATTCGAGAATCAACGTGTATTTCACAATCCCACGTTTATTCCACAATTGCACTTTTATTCCACAATCCATGTTTATCCCACAATCCCACATTTTATTCCACAATCCCACGTTTATCCCACAATCCCACGTTTTTTTCACAATCACACGTTTTATTTGCCTGCAATCCCACATTTTATTCACCAATCAACATTTATTACACAATTCCCACAATCCACGTATAAATTCCACAATCCCACAATTTATTACAATCTCACGTTTATTCCACAATCCTACGTTTATCCCACAAATCCCACATGTACTTCCACAATTGCAGTTTTATTCCACAATCCCACATTTATTCACAATTTTCCAAAAAAAAAACAAAACATTAAAACAATCTCACGTATGTTGCACAATCCCATCTTTTATCCCACGTTTATTTCACAATCCAACGTTTATTCCACAATTCCCACGTTTGTCTGCAATCCCACAATTTATTACACAATCCCCTGTGTATTCCACAATCTCACGTTTTATCACAATCCCACGTATATTCCCACAATCCACCCGTTCATTCCACAATCCCACATTTTATTCCACAAATCCCACATTTAATTGCACAATCTCCACGTTTATTCCACAATCCCCATTTATTCCACAATCCCACATTTATTACACAATCCCACGTTTTTTCCACAATCCCCCATTTATTACACAATCTCACGTTTATCAAACAATTGCACTTTTATTCCACAATCCCATGTTTATCCCACAATCCCACATTCCCACGTTCATTCCACAATCCCACGTTTATTCCACATCCACATCCCACGTTTAGTCCATTAATCCACGTTATTTTCACAATCCCACGTTTTATACAACACATCCACATTTATTCCACAATCGCCACATGTTATTACACAATCCACGTTTTTTCCCAAATCCCCCATTTATTACACAATCTCACGTTTATTCAACCAATTGCACTTTTATTCCACAATTCCCATGTTTATTCCCACAATCCCACATTCCCACGTTTCATTCCACAATTCCCACGTTTATTCCACAATCCCACGTATTACACAATCCCACATATAACACACAATCCCACGTGTTATTACACAATCACACGTTTATTTTCCACAATAACACATTTATTACACAATCGCACGCTTTATTCCCACAATCCCACGTTTAATCCCAAACAATTATTCCACAATCCCACATTTTATTACACAGTCACACGTTTTATTACACAATCTCACGTTTATGTCCGCAATGCCTATGTTATTCCACAATCCCTAGTTTATCCACAATCCCACATTTATTTCACAATTCCCAACATTTTATTACAACAATTGCACTTTTTTTCCACATCCCATGTTATTCCAACATCCCACAGTTCCCACATTTTATTACACAATCCCACGGATATTACACAATCCCATATATGTCACACATTCCCACGGCATATTACTAACCAATCCCACTTTTATTCACAATCTCACGTATTTGCACAATCCCATCTTTTCCCACAATCAACGTTATTCCACATCCCACGTTTGTTCATGCAATCCACATTTATTACACTAATCACGTTCATTCCACAACGCACATTTATTCCACAATCCCCACATTTATTGCACAATCCCACCTTTATATGCCAATCCACCAAAAACGTTTCATTCCACAATCCCACATTCATTCCACAAGTCCCATATTATTCCACAATCCCACGTTTCATTCCACAATCCACCTTTATTTCCACAATCCCACATTTATTACACAACCCACGTTTTTTTCCAACAATCCACATTTATTGCACAATCCCACATTTTATTAACAATCTCACGTTTATTCCACAATCCCCATGTTTATCCCACAACCCCACATTCCCACGTATATTCCACCAGTCGCGCACGTTTATCCATAATCCCACGTTTATTCCACAGTCTCACATATATTTCCACAATCCCACAATCCAAGTTTTTTCCACAATCCCACGTTTATTCCACCAATCCCACGTTTTATCCCATAATCTCACGTTTATACACAATCCCACTTTTATTCAACCAATCCCACGTTGATTTACACCAATCTCACTTTTATTCACAATCCCACTTTTATGCCATAATCTCACGTATATTCCACAATGCCACGTTTATTCCACCCCCCCCCCCAAAAACCTATTCCCACCGTTATACTCTCACAATCCACGTTTATCCCATCGTTTTTTTCACATCACACATTTATTACACAATCCCACGTATTATTACACAAATCCACATTATAACACACAAGCCCACGTGTTGTTACACAATCCACACATTTATTTTTCCGCATCACACATTTATTACACAATCCCATGTTCATTCCACAATCCCACATCCATTGCCACCAATCCATATTTATTCCACATCACACGTTTATTACACAATCCTCACGTTTTATTCCGCGAATCCCATGTTTATTCCCACAAATCCCACAGATCCCACATTTATTACCACAATCCACAGATATTACACTAAATCCATGATATGTCACACATTCCAACGGATATATTACACATCCCACTTTTATTTCACAATCTTCAGCGTATGTTGCACAATCCCATCTTTATCCCACATCCAACGTTTATTCCACAATCCCACGTTTGTTCTGCAATCCCACATTTATTACAACAACCCATGTATATTTCCACAATCTCACGTTTTTTCACAATCCCACGTATATTCACAATCCCCCGTCATTCCCACAATCCCACATTTATTTCCACCAACCCACCTTTATTGCAACAATCCCACCGTTCATTCCACAATCCCACATTTCATTCACACATCCCATATTTATTCCACAATCCCACGTTCATCACAATCCCAAAAACCCCTTTTTCTTTTTTTTTTTTTTCCACAATCACACGTTTATTCACAATCCCACGTTCATTCCACAATCCCACCTTTTATTTCCACAATCCACATTTATTACACAATCCCACGTTTTTCCACATCCCACATTATTGCACAATCCCACATTTATTACACAATCTCACGTTTATTTCCACAATCCCATGTTTACCCACAACCCCACATTCCCACGTTTATTCCAAATCCACACTTTATTCCACAGTCTCACGTATTTCCACAATTCCACGTTTATCCACAATCCCAAGTTTTTCCCACAATCCCACGTTTATTTCACAATCAACATTTATCCCATAATCTCACGTTTTATTACACAATCCCACTTTTATTCAAACAATCCCACGTTTATTACACAATCTCACTTTTTATATCCACAATCCCACTTTTATGCCTTAATCTACGTATATTCACCAATGCCACGTTTATTCCGATTAATCTCACCATATATTCCACAATCCCACGTTTATTCCCACAATCCCACGTTTTCCACAACCTCACGTATATTCCACAATCCCAAGTTATATTTGCCATGTTTTTTCCACAATCCACAGTTTAGTTCTGCAATGCCCACATTTATTACACAATCCCACGTTATATTACACAATTTCCCACATATAACACACAATCCCATCGTGTAGTTACACAATCACACGTTTATTCCGCAATCCCACATTTTAATACACAATCCCACCTTTATTCCCACAATCCCATGTTCATTCCACAATCCCACATCCATTGCACAATCCAAATATTTATTCCACAATACCCAACAATCACACGTTTATTCCACAATCCCACGTTCATTCAACAAGTGAATCGCACATTTATTGCAACAATCCCACATTTATTTGCACAATCCCACATTTGTTCCACAATCCCACCATTCATTCCACAATCGCACGTTTATTCACAATCCCTTCAATTCCACAACCCACATTTATTGCACAACCCCAACCTTTATTCCACATCCCACATTTATTACACAATTCCCACATTTATTTCCATTTAATTCCCACGTTTTTTCCACAAATCCCACGTTCATTCAACAATGAATCGCACATATTATTGCACAATCCCACATTTATTGCAACAATCCCACATTTTTTCCACAATCCCACCTTCATTCCACAATCGCAACGTTTATTCCACATCCCCACGTTCATTCCACAATCCCACATTTATTGCACAAACCCCACCTTTATTCACAATCCACATTATTACACAATCCCACATTTTTATTCCATAATCCCACGTTTTTTCCACAATTCCCACATTTATTGCACAATCCCCACATTTATTACACATCTCATGTTTATTCCACAATTGACACTTTTATTCCACAATCCCATGTTTATCCCACACCCCACATTCCCACGTTTATTTCCACAATCCCACGTTAATATCCCATAATCCACGTTTTATATACACAGTCTCACGTTATATTCACAATTCCCACGTTTATTCACAATCCCACGTTATCACCACAATCCACATTTAATTCAACAATCCCACATTTATTACACAATCTCAGGTTTATTCCACAATGCACTTTTTATTCACAATTCCACTTTTTATGCCATAATCTCATGTAATTCCATAATTGCCATTGGTTTTCCATAATCTCACAATATTCCACCAACCACAATTCCCCGTTTTTCCACAATCTCACGTATATTCCACAATCCCACGTTTATCCCACAATCACCACTTTATTCTGCAATCCCACATTTATTTCACAATCACACATTTATTACACAATCCCACGTATATTTCAACAATCCCACATATAACACATCCCACGTGTTGTTACACAATCACACGTTTATTCCACAATCACACGTTATTCCACCAAATCACACGTTTATTCTGCAATCCCACAATTTATTACACATCCCACCTTTTATTCCACAATCCATGGTTTATTCCACAATCACACGTTTATTCCACAATCCCACATATTGCACCAATCCCACCTTTATTCCACAATTTCCCAACGTTTATTCCACAATCCCAACATTTATTCCACAATCTCATGGTTACCCCACCAATCACACGTTTATTATACAATCTCACGTTATTTGCACAATTCCACTTTTTAATCCACAATCCACATTTTATTGCACGATCCCCAAAGTTTATTCTACAATCCCACTTTTACCACAATCCCAAGTTTATTCCACAATCACACATTTTATTGTATTAATCTCATGTATTATTTCCACATTTTTATGTTTATACCACAATCCCAGGTTTGTTCCACTATCTCACGTTTATCCCACAATCCCAAGTTTATTCACTTCACACATTCATTATGCAATCACCCGTTTATTCCACGATTCTAATTTTTACCCACAATCCCACATTCATTCACAATTTCCACGAATATTGCACAAATCCCACTTTTATTCCACAATTCCCACGTTATATTTAACCAATCCCACGTTTATTATACAATCTCACTTTTATTCCAATTTATTCCACAATCACACATTTATTATTACAATCCTCACGTTATTCCACAATCTCACGTTATTTCACCAATCCACGGTTATCCACGTTTATTCCACAATCTCACTTTTATCCACATCCAAGTTTATTATACAATCTCACGTTTATCCACAATTCCAAGTTTTTCCACGATCACACATTTATTATCAATCTCATGTTTATTCCACAATCTCCATTGTTATCCCACAATTATCCACAATCCCACGTTTATTCCACAATCCCACGTTAATTCTACTTATCCCCATGATTATTCCCACAATCAGACTTCATTATGCAATCTCACGTTTATTCCACAATCCATTTTATTCCCCCAATCCCATGTTTATCCCCACAATCGACGTTTATTCCACAATGGCCACGTTTATTCCACCAATCCCACATTTATTCCACAATCACACATATATTTCCCACAATCACATGTTTATTCCACAATCCCACGTTTGTTCTACTATCTCACGTTTATCCCACAATCCACATTTTTATCCTTACAATCCCAAGTTATTCCACAATCAGACATTCAACAATGCAATCTCACGTTTATTCCACAATCTCATGTTTATTCCACAATCTCCGCATGTTGCACAATCCCATCTTTATCCACAATCCCACGTTTATTCCACAACCCACGTTTTATCCACAATCCCACGTTTTATTCTGCAAATCCCACATTTATTACACAAATCCCCATGTATATTCCACAATCTCACGTTTGTTATCACAATCCCACGCTATATTTCCACAATCCCCAGTTCATTCCACCAATCCCACATTTTATTGCACAATCCACCTTTATTCCACATCCCACCAATTCCACGTTCATTCCACAATCCCACGTTCATCCCATAAGTCCCACAATCCCACATTTATTGCACAATCCCACTTTTTATAAACAATCCCACATTATTCCACAATCCCACGTTTTTTTCCACAATCCACATTATTACACAATCTCACGTTTTATTCCACAATTGCACTTTTATTCCACAATCCCAGTTTATCCCACAATCCCACGTTTTATTCCACCAATCCCACGTCTATTACAGTCTGCACGTTTTTTTCCACCCAATCCCACGTTTATTCCCATAATCTCACGTTATTGACACAATCCCACATTTATTCAACAATTCCACATTTATTACACATCTCACATTTTATTCCACAATCCATGTTGTATCCCACAATCCCACATTTATTCCACATCCACATTTAATGCCAATTAATTCTCACGTTGTATTCCACAATCCCACGTTATTATTCCATAATCTCACATATATATCCACAACCCACAATCCCACGTTTTTCCACAATCACACGTTTAGTTCTGCCAATCCCACATTTATTTTCACAATCACACATTTATTTAAACAATCCCACGTGTAATTTACACAATCACACGTTTATTACACAATCACACCGTATTATTCCCAATCACATATTTATTCCACATCACACGTTTATTTTCTGGCAATCCACATTTATTACACATCCCACTTTATTCCACAATCCCATGTTCATTCCACAATCCCACTTTCATTCCACAATCCCACATTTATTTCACAATCCCACCTTTATTCCAACAATCCCACGTTTATTCCACAATCCCATGTTTATACCACAATCGCACGTTTATTCCACAATCCCAATTTATTGCACAATCCCCAGTTTTTTCCACAATCCCACATTTATTACACAATTGCACTTTATTCCACAATCCATGTTTATCCCACAATCACATGCATTCCACAATCCACGTTTATCCACAATCTCACCTTTATTCCACAATCCCACCTACGTTTATTCACAATGCCACGTTTTATCCCATAATACCACGTTTATCACACAATCTCATGTATATCCACAATCCCACGTTTATTCCCTAATCCCACGTTTATTTCACAATCCCACAATCTCACGTTTATACACAATCCCACATTTATTCAACATCCCCACAATCTTTCACTTTATCCACACATTGCATTTTTTATTTCCACAATCCCAGTGTTTTATCCCACAATCCACGTTTATTCCACAATCCACTTTTATTCCATAATCTCACATATATTTCCACATTATCCCAACATTTTCCACGTTTTTTTTCCACATTACACGTTTATTCGCAATCCCACATTATTTCACAATCACACATTTATTACCACATCCACGTATATTTCACAACCCACGTGATATTACACAATGCACACGTTTATTCCACAATCACATAGTTTAATTACACAATTCACACGTTTATTCCACAATCCCCGTTTATTTCCCACCAATTATTTCACAATCCCACATTTATTCCACAAATCTTACGTTTATTCACAATCCCACGGTTTTATCCCACCAATTCCCCACAAATTGCACTTTTATTCCACCAATCCCATGTTTATTTCCACAATTCCACGTTTATCCCACTTTATTCCACAATCCCACGGATATTACACAAATCCCATGTATTGTCACACAATCCCAGTATATTAACACAATCCCAACTTTTATTCCACAATTCTCACGTCTTGTTGCACCTAATTCCCATCTTTTTACCACCAATCAACGTTTGTTCTGGCAATCCCACATTTATTACACAATTCCACGTATATTCCACAATCCCACATTTATTCCACAATCCCACATTTATTCCACAATCCCACGTTTCATCCCAATTTCCACATTCATTCCACCAATCCCATTTTTTATTCCACAATCCCACGTTCATTCCACAATGCCACCTTTATCCACAAATCACACATTTTTGCACAACCCCACTTCATTCCACAATCCCACCTTTATTTTACAATCACACGTTTATTCCACAACCCCCCTTTCATTCCACAATCCCACCTTTTTCCAAAATCCCCACATTTCATTCCACCAACCCACCTTCACTCCAAATCCACCTTTTATTCCACAATCACACGTTTCATTCCACAATCCCACATTTTTTGCACAACCCCACCTTTCATTCACAAATCCCACCTTATTCCACAAATTCAACGTTTTTTCCAACATCCCACCATTATTGCACAATCCGCCATTTATTACACAATTGCCATTTTATTCCACAATCCATGTTTATCCCACATCCACATTTTTTTGCACAACCCACTCATCCTACAATCCCACCTTATATTCCACCAATCACACATTTTTTCCACAATCCCAACATTTATTGCACCAATGCCACATTTATTCTTACAATCCACGTTCACCTTCCACAATGTCCACATTCATTTTCCACTCCCACCTTTATTCCACAATCACACATTTTGCACAACCGCACCTTGATTCCACAAATCCCCACCTTTATTTTACAATTCACATTTTATTCCACAACCCACCTTTCATTCCACAATCCCACCTTTATTGCCGCATCCACATTCATTCCACAAACCCCACCTTTCACTCCACAATCCCACCTTTATTCCACAACACATGTTCATTCCACAGATCCCCAGCATTTTGTTGCACAACCCCACCTTCATTCCACAATCACACGTTTATTCACAATCAACGTTTTTTTCCACAATCCCACATTTATTACACAATCCCACGTATATTACACAAAATCCCACATATAACACACGATCCCACGTGTATTACACAATCACACGTTTATTCCACCAATCCAACACGTTTATTCCACAATCACACGGTTATTCCACAATCACAACGTTTTATTCTGCAAAATCCAACATTTATTTACACATCCCACGTATAAACCACAAGCGATCCCACGTGTATTACACAATCACACGTTTTATTCCACAATCACACGTTTATTACACAATCACACGGTTTATTCCACAATCCCACGTTTATTCCACAAATCACACGGATTTAACCAGAAAAATCCGCAATCCCACATTTTACACCAATCCCACCTTTATCCAACAATCCATGTTCATTCCACAATCCCACGTTTTTCCACAATCCCACATTCATTCCACAATCCACTATTATTCTACAATCCCACGTTTTTTCCACAATCCCACAATTTATTACACAATTCTCACATTTATCCACAATTCCCATGTTTATCCCACAATTCCACATTCCCACGTTTATTCACAAATCCCACGTTATTCCACAATCCCACGGTTTATCCCATAATCCCAACATTTTATTTACCACAATCTCACGTATATTCCACAATCCACGTTTATTACACAATCCCACGTTTATTCCACAATCCCACGTTTTTCCCATATCCCACATCCCACATTTATTACACAACTTCCATGTTTTATTCCACAATGTTTCCCACAACTTTTAATGTTGAATATATAACTCGGAACAAGTGCATCTTTGCCTTATGTGAACGTGTTTCAGTGTTTGTCTTATTCCTGTTACCTATCCTTCCTCTCTTTTTTACTCTCTCTGCGATGACAACACTGGCTGTTTGGAATATCCTCCTTCACTCCCGCCCCTTTCACCATCCCTTCACAACCCAACTCCCTACTTCAATACCTCGCTTCTTACACAGCCCAAACAATCCCTCCCCTTTTTCCCATCCACAGACAAGTCCCGACAAAACGTTTCGAATAATTGGCGCAAGAGTCATGTCCTTCGTGGAGGATGATATAATATTGTGTAATATATAATAATTTTGAAACTATCATCCCACTTGTGGTAAGTTGTAGTTTAACTCACCAAAACTCCAATTGTTTCAGCATTACTTGCACAAGGTGAGGGTATGGTGAAATATGCAGCAGGTTATGGTAGAGCATTCGGTATCCTGTAGTAGCCTACAATGTGGATTCATACACTGTATCTCCCTCTCTTCCTCTCGCTCTTTTCTTCCCTTCCCCTCTCCTCCCGTCTCCTCTCTCTCGAGTCCTTCTTTCCTCTCGAGTCCTCTCCCTCTCGTTCCCTCATCCACTGGACTGAGCCACAACGCAGCTGCGACCCCTCCCCCTCCACTCTTGGGTGTCCCGCCGACAGTCCTTCCCTCCACACACCGTCTGACCGCAGAGTTACGGGAGGCGAAGGTAGGTGCTGTGGGTGATATTGCGGGGGGGGGGGGGGCTACTGGGCATCCATGTTTCCTTCTCGTGCGGTTCCCTCTTAGTGTAATACGTACATAATACAACATTGGAAAATATTTACACATGTTTCAGTTCATTATCAAAAGATACAGGTCAACACCTGGAACCCACTCAAAAGTTTAGAATAATCCATTGATATGGGGAGATGAACCAAATGATTAAAGAAAGAATACAATGTACGACATAAATATGCGATGTAGTGTGTATGTGTGTGTTTCGTACGTATGTGTATGTATGTCCGTATGTGTGTATGTGTGGGTGTATGGATATATATATATATATATTATATATATATATATATAATATAATATATATATATTATATATATATATATATTATATTATATATGTGTGCTTGTATGTGTGTATGTATGTGGCGGTGTATTGTATGTATGTTGAATGTGTATGTATGTAGGTATGTGTGTGTATGAATGTGTGTGTATGAATGTGTGTGTATGTATGTGTGTGTATATATGTGTATTATGTGTATGTATGTATGTGTGTATGTGATGAATGTAGTATTGTATGTATTTGATTGTGTGTGTAGAATGTGTATGTATGTAGGTATGTGTGATGTTTTGTATGTATGAAATGGTGTATTTTGAGATGTGTATGTATGTATGTATGTGTATGTATGTGGTATTATGAATGTGTATGTATGTGTGTATGTGTGTTTGTATGTAAGTATGAATGTGTATGTATGGTGTGTAATGTATGTATGTGGATGATGTGTGGATGTGTGTGTGTATGTATGTATGTATGAATGTGTATTGTAATTGTGTGTATGTAGTATGTGTTGTATGTATTGAATGTATGTGTGTGTATGTATGTATGTGTGTATGTATATGTGTATGTATGTGTGTATGTAGTGTGTATGTATGTATGAATGTGTATGTATGTATGTGTGTATGTGCGTGTGTATGTATGTGGTATGTATGTAAGTACGTGTTATGTATGTTTGTGTATGTATGATATGTATGGTGTGTATGTATGTGTTGTATGTGTATGTATTTGTGTATGTATGTATGTGAGTGTGTGTATTAGTATGTATGTGTTGAGTGGTTGTACTGTGTATGTATGTATGTATGTATGTCAGTGTTGTGTATTGTATGTATGTTGTATGTATTGTGTGAGTGTGTAGTGAGTTTAGTGTGTGTAATGTATGTATGTATGTATGTGTGAGGTGTGTGTATGTGTGTATGTATGTATGTATGTATGTATGTATGCGAAGGTGTGTATGTGTCGTATGTATGTATGATATGTATGTATGTGTGTATGGTATGTCTGTTGCGAGTGTGTGTATGTATGTATGTATGTATGTATGTGAGTTGTTGTGTTATGTATGTATGTATGTATGTATGTGTGAGTGTGTGTATGTGTGTATTGTGTGTATGCGGTGTGTGTATGTTGTGTAGTATTGTAGTGTATGTATTGTATGGTGCATGTGAGTGTGTGTGTGTGTGTTGTGTATTGTATGTGTGTGAGTGGTGTGTTAGTATGTACGTATGTTATGGTATTGAGTGTGTGTATGTATGTATGTGTGTGAATGTATGTATGGATGTATGTATGTATGTACAGGGTATGCATGTAAGTGCGTCGTTCAGAGCAACGAAGGTGCTGGTGCTGGTGTGCAGGCTATAACAAGGCTGTGCGAGGAGCATGTGTGTTGAGCCTGGCAGGGGGGGCCCCCCAGGGCCCCTTTCTTTTCTGTGGGGGGGGGACGAAAATTCGGGATTGAAACCGCCCCCCGGGCCGCCGCGCTTTCGAGAGCTGGTGGGAGGTGGGGGAAGGGGAGAGGGGGATGTGCTCCCCTCCCCTCTGCAGCCCAGTGGCGACTTCGAGTCGCGACCTTTTCTGGTCTGTTTCAGACAGATAGAAAGCCACCCAGACCGACAACAGACAAAATGCCTCGTAAACAGAAAGACACACTCACAATCTAATGGGACCTGTTCCGGGAAACCATGCTGGCGTCATCACTGAAGCGATATACATATAGCGGATGAAAATAATTAGTTGTAGGCGCTGAACACGATTGATCTCTCTCC
>CM068962.1:10330591-10344025 GCA_035128595.1 Eptatretus atami
ACAATTGCACTTTTATTCCACAATCCCATGTTTATCCCACAATCCCACGTTTATTCTACAATCCCACTTTTATGCCATAATCTCACGTATATTCCACAATCCCACGTTTATTCCATAATCTCACATATATTCCACAATCCCACAATCCCACGTTTTTTCCACGTTTTTTCCACAATCTCACGTATGATATCCACAAATTCCCACGTTTTTTCCACAATCACACGTGTATTCTTGAAATCCACATTTATTCACAATCAACACATTTTATTACACAATCCCACGTATATTACACACCCACATATAACACACAATCCCACGTGTATTACACATCCACACGTTTATTCCACCAATCACACATTTATTACACACAATCCCACGTATATTACACAATCCCACAATTAACACACAATCCCACATTAACACACAATCCCACGTGTATTACACAATCCACGTTTATTCCACCAATCACACGTTTATTAAACAATCCCACGTTTATTCTGCAATCCCACATTTATTAACACCAATCCCACCTTTATTCCCAAAATCCCTGTTTTTTTCCACAATCGACATTCATTCCACAATCCCATATTTATTCCACAATCCCACATTATTCCACAATCCCACCTTTATTCCACAATTCACACATTTATTCCACAATCACTACTCATTCCACAATCCCACATTTATTGCACAATCCCACCTTTATTCCATAATCCACGTTTTATTCCAGAATCCCCACATTATTATTCCACAAATCCCACGTTTTTTCCAAACCCCAAATTTATTACCACAACTTCACGTTATTCACAATTGCACTTTATTCCACAATCCCATTTTTATCCCACAATCCCCCATCTTCCCAAACCGGTTTTTTCCCCCCCCCCATTTTTTCCACAAATTCTTTTTTTTCCCACGTTATTCCACAATCCCAGGTTTATTCGAGAATCAACGTGTATTTCACAATCCCACGTTTATTCCACAATTGCACTTTTATTCCACAATCCATGTTTATCCCACAATCCCACATTTTATTCCACAATCCCACGTTTATCCCACAATCCCACGTTTTTTTCACAATCACACGTTTTATTTGCCTGCAATCCCACATTTTATTCACCAATCAACATTTATTACACAATTCCCACAATCCACGTATAAATTCCACAATCCCACAATTTATTACAATCTCACGTTTATTCCACAATCCTACGTTTATCCCACAAATCCCACATGTACTTCCACAATTGCAGTTTTATTCCACAATCCCACATTTATTCACAATTTTCCAAAAAAAAAACAAAACATTAAAACAATCTCACGTATGTTGCACAATCCCATCTTTTATCCCACGTTTATTTCACAATCCAACGTTTATTCCACAATTCCCACGTTTGTCTGCAATCCCACAATTTATTACACAATCCCCTGTGTATTCCACAATCTCACGTTTTATCACAATCCCACGTATATTCCCACAATCCACCCGTTCATTCCACAATCCCACATTTTATTCCACAAATCCCACATTTAATTGCACAATCTCCACGTTTATTCCACAATCCCCATTTATTCCACAATCCCACATTTATTACACAATCCCACGTTTTTTCCACAATCCCCCATTTATTACACAATCTCACGTTTATCAAACAATTGCACTTTTATTCCACAATCCCATGTTTATCCCACAATCCCACATTCCCACGTTCATTCCACAATCCCACGTTTATTCCACATCCACATCCCACGTTTAGTCCATTAATCCACGTTATTTTCACAATCCCACGTTTTATACAACACATCCACATTTATTCCACAATCGCCACATGTTATTACACAATCCACGTTTTTTCCCAAATCCCCCATTTATTACACAATCTCACGTTTATTCAACCAATTGCACTTTTATTCCACAATTCCCATGTTTATTCCCACAATCCCACATTCCCACGTTTCATTCCACAATTCCCACGTTTATTCCACAATCCCACGTATTACACAATCCCACATATAACACACAATCCCACGTGTTATTACACAATCACACGTTTATTTTCCACAATAACACATTTATTACACAATCGCACGCTTTATTCCCACAATCCCACGTTTAATCCCAAACAATTATTCCACAATCCCACATTTTATTACACAGTCACACGTTTTATTACACAATCTCACGTTTATGTCCGCAATGCCTATGTTATTCCACAATCCCTAGTTTATCCACAATCCCACATTTATTTCACAATTCCCAACATTTTATTACAACAATTGCACTTTTTTTCCACATCCCATGTTATTCCAACATCCCACAGTTCCCACATTTTATTACACAATCCCACGGATATTACACAATCCCATATATGTCACACATTCCCACGGCATATTACTAACCAATCCCACTTTTATTCACAATCTCACGTATTTGCACAATCCCATCTTTTCCCACAATCAACGTTATTCCACATCCCACGTTTGTTCATGCAATCCACATTTATTACACTAATCACGTTCATTCCACAACGCACATTTATTCCACAATCCCCACATTTATTGCACAATCCCACCTTTATATGCCAATCCACCAAAAACGTTTCATTCCACAATCCCACATTCATTCCACAAGTCCCATATTATTCCACAATCCCACGTTTCATTCCACAATCCACCTTTATTTCCACAATCCCACATTTATTACACAACCCACGTTTTTTTCCAACAATCCACATTTATTGCACAATCCCACATTTTATTAACAATCTCACGTTTATTCCACAATCCCCATGTTTATCCCACAACCCCAC
This sequence comes from Eptatretus atami, assembly GCA_035128595.1. Lineage (NCBI taxonomy): Eukaryota > Metazoa > Chordata > Myxini > Myxiniformes > Myxinidae > Eptatretus > Eptatretus atami. Next base: position 10,333,399 of record CM068962.1, read on the forward strand.
ATTCCCACGTATATTCCACCAGTCGCGCACGTTTATCCATAATCCCACGTTTATTCCACAGTCTCACATATATTTCCACAATCCCACAATCCAAGTTTTTTCCACAATCCCACGTTTATTCCACCAATCCCACGTTTTATCCCATAATCTCACGTTTATACACAATCCCACTTTTATTCAACCAATCCCACGTTGATTTACACCAATCTCACTTTTATTCACAATCCCACTTTTATGCCATAATCTCACGTATATTCCACAATGCCACGTTTATTCCACCCCCCCCCCCAAAAACCTATTCCCACCGTTATACTCTCACAATCCACGTTTATCCCATCGTTTTTTTCACATCACACATTTATTACACAATCCCACGTATTATTACACAAATCCACATTATAACACACAAGCCCACGTGTTGTTACACAATCCACACATTTATTTTTCCGCATCACACATTTATTACACAATCCCATGTTCATTCCACAATCCCACATCCATTGCCACCAATCCATATTTATTCCACATCACACGTTTATTACACAATCCTCACGTTTTATTCCGCGAATCCCATGTTTATTCCCACAAATCCCACAGATCCCACATTTATTACCACAATCCACAGATATTACACTAAATCCATGATATGTCACACATTCCAACGGATATATTACACATCCCACTTTTATTTCACAATCTTCAGCGTATGTTGCACAATCCCATCTTTATCCCACATCCAACGTTTATTCCACAATCCCACGTTTGTTCTGCAATCCCACATTTATTACAACAACCCATGTATATTTCCACAATCTCACGTTTTTTCACAATCCCACGTATATTCACAATCCCCCGTCATTCCCACAATCCCACATTTATTTCCACCAACCCACCTTTATTGCAACAATCCCACCGTTCATTCCACAATCCCACATTTCATTCACACATCCCATATTTATTCCACAATCCCACGTTCATCACAATCCCAAAAACCCCTTTTTCTTTTTTTTTTTTTTCCACAATCACACGTTTATTCACAATCCCACGTTCATTCCACAATCCCACCTTTTATTTCCACAATCCACATTTATTACACAATCCCACGTTTTTCCACATCCCACATTATTGCACAATCCCACATTTATTACACAATCTCACGTTTATTTCCACAATCCCATGTTTACCCACAACCCCACATTCCCACGTTTATTCCAAATCCACACTTTATTCCACAGTCTCACGTATTTCCACAATTCCACGTTTATCCACAATCCCAAGTTTTTCCCACAATCCCACGTTTATTTCACAATCAACATTTATCCCATAATCTCACGTTTTATTACACAATCCCACTTTTATTCAAACAATCCCACGTTTATTACACAATCTCACTTTTTATATCCACAATCCCACTTTTATGCCTTAATCTACGTATATTCACCAATGCCACGTTTATTCCGATTAATCTCACCATATATTCCACAATCCCACGTTTATTCCCACAATCCCACGTTTTCCACAACCTCACGTATATTCCACAATCCCAAGTTATATTTGCCATGTTTTTTCCACAATCCACAGTTTAGTTCTGCAATGCCCACATTTATTACACAATCCCACGTTATATTACACAATTTCCCACATATAACACACAATCCCATCGTGTAGTTACACAATCACACGTTTATTCCGCAATCCCACATTTTAATACACAATCCCACCTTTATTCCCACAATCCCATGTTCATTCCACAATCCCACATCCATTGCACAATCCAAATATTTATTCCACAATACCCAACAATCACACGTTTATTCCACAATCCCACGTTCATTCAACAAGTGAATCGCACATTTATTGCAACAATCCCACATTTATTTGCACAATCCCACATTTGTTCCACAATCCCACCATTCATTCCACAATCGCACGTTTATTCACAATCCCTTCAATTCCACAACCCACATTTATTGCACAACCCCAACCTTTATTCCACATCCCACATTTATTACACAATTCCCACATTTATTTCCATTTAATTCCCACGTTTTTTCCACAAATCCCACGTTCATTCAACAATGAATCGCACATATTATTGCACAATCCCACATTTATTGCAACAATCCCACATTTTTTCCACAATCCCACCTTCATTCCACAATCGCAACGTTTATTCCACATCCCCACGTTCATTCCACAATCCCACATTTATTGCACAAACCCCACCTTTATTCACAATCCACATTATTACACAATCCCACATTTTTATTCCATAATCCCACGTTTTTTCCACAATTCCCACATTTATTGCACAATCCCCACATTTATTACACATCTCATGTTTATTCCACAATTGACACTTTTATTCCACAATCCCATGTTTATCCCACACCCCACATTCCCACGTTTATTTCCACAATCCCACGTTAATATCCCATAATCCACGTTTTATATACACAGTCTCACGTTATATTCACAATTCCCACGTTTATTCACAATCCCACGTTATCACCACAATCCACATTTAATTCAACAATCCCACATTTATTACACAATCTCAGGTTTATTCCACAATGCACTTTTTATTCACAATTCCACTTTTTATGCCATAATCTCATGTAATTCCATAATTGCCATTGGTTTTCCATAATCTCACAATATTCCACCAACCACAATTCCCCGTTTTTCCACAATCTCACGTATATTCCACAATCCCACGTTTATCCCACAATCACCACTTTATTCTGCAATCCCACATTTATTTCACAATCACACATTTATTACACAATCCCACGTATATTTCAACAATCCCACATATAACACATCCCACGTGTTGTTACACAATCACACGTTTATTCCACAATCACACGTTATTCCACCAAATCACACGTTTATTCTGCAATCCCACAATTTATTACACATCCCACCTTTTATTCCACAATCCATGGTTTATTCCACAATCACACGTTTATTCCACAATCCCACATATTGCACCAATCCCACCTTTATTCCACAATTTCCCAACGTTTATTCCACAATCCCAACATTTATTCCACAATCTCATGGTTACCCCACCAATCACACGTTTATTATACAATCTCACGTTATTTGCACAATTCCACTTTTTAATCCACAATCCACATTTTATTGCACGATCCCCAAAGTTTATTCTACAATCCCACTTTTACCACAATCCCAAGTTTATTCCACAATCACACATTTTATTGTATTAATCTCATGTATTATTTCCACATTTTTATGTTTATACCACAATCCCAGGTTTGTTCCACTATCTCACGTTTATCCCACAATCCCAAGTTTATTCACTTCACACATTCATTATGCAATCACCCGTTTATTCCACGATTCTAATTTTTACCCACAATCCCACATTCATTCACAATTTCCACGAATATTGCACAAATCCCACTTTTATTCCACAATTCCCACGTTATATTTAACCAATCCCACGTTTATTATACAATCTCACTTTTATTCCAATTTATTCCACAATCACACATTTATTATTACAATCCTCACGTTATTCCACAATCTCACGTTATTTCACCAATCCACGGTTATCCACGTTTATTCCACAATCTCACTTTTATCCACATCCAAGTTTATTATACAATCTCACGTTTATCCACAATTCCAAGTTTTTCCACGATCACACATTTATTATCAATCTCATGTTTATTCCACAATCTCCATTGTTATCCCACAATTATCCACAATCCCACGTTTATTCCACAATCCCACGTTAATTCTACTTATCCCCATGATTATTCCCACAATCAGACTTCATTATGCAATCTCACGTTTATTCCACAATCCATTTTATTCCCCCAATCCCATGTTTATCCCCACAATCGACGTTTATTCCACAATGGCCACGTTTATTCCACCAATCCCACATTTATTCCACAATCACACATATATTTCCCACAATCACATGTTTATTCCACAATCCCACGTTTGTTCTACTATCTCACGTTTATCCCACAATCCACATTTTTATCCTTACAATCCCAAGTTATTCCACAATCAGACATTCAACAATGCAATCTCACGTTTATTCCACAATCTCATGTTTATTCCACAATCTCCGCATGTTGCACAATCCCATCTTTATCCACAATCCCACGTTTATTCCACAACCCACGTTTTATCCACAATCCCACGTTTTATTCTGCAAATCCCACATTTATTACACAAATCCCCATGTATATTCCACAATCTCACGTTTGTTATCACAATCCCACGCTATATTTCCACAATCCCCAGTTCATTCCACCAATCCCACATTTTATTGCACAATCCACCTTTATTCCACATCCCACCAATTCCACGTTCATTCCACAATCCCACGTTCATCCCATAAGTCCCACAATCCCACATTTATTGCACAATCCCACTTTTTATAAACAATCCCACATTATTCCACAATCCCACGTTTTTTTCCACAATCCACATTATTACACAATCTCACGTTTTATTCCACAATTGCACTTTTATTCCACAATCCCAGTTTATCCCACAATCCCACGTTTTATTCCACCAATCCCACGTCTATTACAGTCTGCACGTTTTTTTCCACCCAATCCCACGTTTATTCCCATAATCTCACGTTATTGACACAATCCCACATTTATTCAACAATTCCACATTTATTACACATCTCACATTTTATTCCACAATCCATGTTGTATCCCACAATCCCACATTTATTCCACATCCACATTTAATGCCAATTAATTCTCACGTTGTATTCCACAATCCCACGTTATTATTCCATAATCTCACATATATATCCACAACCCACAATCCCACGTTTTTCCACAATCACACGTTTAGTTCTGCCAATCCCACATTTATTTTCACAATCACACATTTATTTAAACAATCCCACGTGTAATTTACACAATCACACGTTTATTACACAATCACACCGTATTATTCCCAATCACATATTTATTCCACATCACACGTTTATTTTCTGGCAATCCACATTTATTACACATCCCACTTTATTCCACAATCCCATGTTCATTCCACAATCCCACTTTCATTCCACAATCCCACATTTATTTCACAATCCCACCTTTATTCCAACAATCCCACGTTTATTCCACAATCCCATGTTTATACCACAATCGCACGTTTATTCCACAATCCCAATTTATTGCACAATCCCCAGTTTTTTCCACAATCCCACATTTATTACACAATTGCACTTTATTCCACAATCCATGTTTATCCCACAATCACATGCATTCCACAATCCACGTTTATCCACAATCTCACCTTTATTCCACAATCCCACCTACGTTTATTCACAATGCCACGTTTTATCCCATAATACCACGTTTATCACACAATCTCATGTATATCCACAATCCCACGTTTATTCCCTAATCCCACGTTTATTTCACAATCCCACAATCTCACGTTTATACACAATCCCACATTTATTCAACATCCCCACAATCTTTCACTTTATCCACACATTGCATTTTTTATTTCCACAATCCCAGTGTTTTATCCCACAATCCACGTTTATTCCACAATCCACTTTTATTCCATAATCTCACATATATTTCCACATTATCCCAACATTTTCCACGTTTTTTTTCCACATTACACGTTTATTCGCAATCCCACATTATTTCACAATCACACATTTATTACCACATCCACGTATATTTCACAACCCACGTGATATTACACAATGCACACGTTTATTCCACAATCACATAGTTTAATTACACAATTCACACGTTTATTCCACAATCCCCGTTTATTTCCCACCAATTATTTCACAATCCCACATTTATTCCACAAATCTTACGTTTATTCACAATCCCACGGTTTTATCCCACCAATTCCCCACAAATTGCACTTTTATTCCACCAATCCCATGTTTATTTCCACAATTCCACGTTTATCCCACTTTATTCCACAATCCCACGGATATTACACAAATCCCATGTATTGTCACACAATCCCAGTATATTAACACAATCCCAACTTTTATTCCACAATTCTCACGTCTTGTTGCACCTAATTCCCATCTTTTTACCACCAATCAACGTTTGTTCTGGCAATCCCACATTTATTACACAATTCCACGTATATTCCACAATCCCACATTTATTCCACAATCCCACATTTATTCCACAATCCCACGTTTCATCCCAATTTCCACATTCATTCCACCAATCCCATTTTTTATTCCACAATCCCACGTTCATTCCACAATGCCACCTTTATCCACAAATCACACATTTTTGCACAACCCCACTTCATTCCACAATCCCACCTTTATTTTACAATCACACGTTTATTCCACAACCCCCCTTTCATTCCACAATCCCACCTTTTTCCAAAATCCCCACATTTCATTCCACCAACCCACCTTCACTCCAAATCCACCTTTTATTCCACAATCACACGTTTCATTCCACAATCCCACATTTTTTGCACAACCCCACCTTTCATTCACAAATCCCACCTTATTCCACAAATTCAACGTTTTTTCCAACATCCCACCATTATTGCACAATCCGCCATTTATTACACAATTGCCATTTTATTCCACAATCCATGTTTATCCCACATCCACATTTTTTTGCACAACCCACTCATCCTACAATCCCACCTTATATTCCACCAATCACACATTTTTTCCACAATCCCAACATTTATTGCACCAATGCCACATTTATTCTTACAATCCACGTTCACCTTCCACAATGTCCACATTCATTTTCCACTCCCACCTTTATTCCACAATCACACATTTTGCACAACCGCACCTTGATTCCACAAATCCCCACCTTTATTTTACAATTCACATTTTATTCCACAACCCACCTTTCATTCCACAATCCCACCTTTATTGCCGCATCCACATTCATTCCACAAACCCCACCTTTCACTCCACAATCCCACCTTTATTCCACAACACATGTTCATTCCACAGATCCCCAGCATTTTGTTGCACAACCCCACCTTCATTCCACAATCACACGTTTATTCACAATCAACGTTTTTTTCCACAATCCCACATTTATTACACAATCCCACGTATATTACACAAAATCCCACATATAACACACGATCCCACGTGTATTACACAATCACACGTTTATTCCACCAATCCAACACGTTTATTCCACAATCACACGGTTATTCCACAATCACAACGTTTTATTCTGCAAAATCCAACATTTATTTACACATCCCACGTATAAACCACAAGCGATCCCACGTGTATTACACAATCACACGTTTTATTCCACAATCACACGTTTATTACACAATCACACGGTTTATTCCACAATCCCACGTTTATTCCACAAATCACACGGATTTAACCAGAAAAATCCGCAATCCCACATTTTACACCAATCCCACCTTTATCCAACAATCCATGTTCATTCCACAATCCCACGTTTTTCCACAATCCCACATTCATTCCACAATCCACTATTATTCTACAATCCCACGTTTTTTCCACAATCCCACAATTTATTACACAATTCTCACATTTATCCACAATTCCCATGTTTATCCCACAATTCCACATTCCCACGTTTATTCACAAATCCCACGTTATTCCACAATCCCACGGTTTATCCCATAATCCCAACATTTTATTTACCACAATCTCACGTATATTCCACAATCCACGTTTATTACACAATCCCACGTTTATTCCACAATCCCACGTTTTTCCCATATCCCACATCCCACATTTATTACACAACTTCCATGTTTTATTCCACAATGTTTCCCACAACTTTTAATGTTGAATATATAACTCGGAACAAGTGCATCTTTGCCTTATGTGAACGTGTTTCAGTGTTTGTCTTATTCCTGTTACCTATCCTTCCTCTCTTTTTTACTCTCTCTGCGATGACAACACTGGCTGTTTGGAATATCCTCCTTCACTCCCGCCCCTTTCACCATCCCTTCACAACCCAACTCCCTACTTCAATACCTCGCTTCTTACACAGCCCAAACAATCCCTCCCCTTTTTCCCATCCACAGACAAGTCCCGACAAAACGTTTCGAATAATTGGCGCAAGAGTCATGTCCTTCGTGGAGGATGATATAATATTGTGTAATATATAATAATTTTGAAACTATCATCCCACTTGTGGTAAGTTGTAGTTTAACTCACCAAAACTCCAATTGTTTCAGCATTACTTGCACAAGGTGAGGGTATGGTGAAATATGCAGCAGGTTATGGTAGAGCATTCGGTATCCTGTAGTAGCCTACAATGTGGATTCATACACTGTATCTCCCTCTCTTCCTCTCGCTCTTTTCTTCCCTTCCCCTCTCCTCCCGTCTCCTCTCTCTCGAGTCCTTCTTTCCTCTCGAGTCCTCTCCCTCTCGTTCCCTCATCCACTGGACTGAGCCACAACGCAGCTGCGACCCCTCCCCCTCCACTCTTGGGTGTCCCGCCGACAGTCCTTCCCTCCACACACCGTCTGACCGCAGAGTTACGGGAGGCGAAGGTAGGTGCTGTGGGTGATATTGCGGGGGGGGGGGGGGCTACTGGGCATCCATGTTTCCTTCTCGTGCGGTTCCCTCTTAGTGTAATACGTACATAATACAACATTGGAAAATATTTACACATGTTTCAGTTCATTATCAAAAGATACAGGTCAACACCTGGAACCCACTCAAAAGTTTAGAATAATCCATTGATATGGGGAGATGAACCAAATGATTAAAGAAAGAATACAATGTACGACATAAATATGCGATGTAGTGTGTATGTGTGTGTTTCGTACGTATGTGTATGTATGTCCGTATGTGTGTATGTGTGGGTGTATGGATATATATATATATATATTATATATATATATATATAATATAATATATATATATTATATATATATATATATTATATTATATATGTGTGCTTGTATGTGTGTATGTATGTGGCGGTGTATTGTATGTATGTTGAATGTGTATGTATGTAGGTATGTGTGTGTATGAATGTGTGTGTATGAATGTGTGTGTATGTATGTGTGTGTATATATGTGTATTATGTGTATGTATGTATGTGTGTATGTGATGAATGTAGTATTGTATGTATTTGATTGTGTGTGTAGAATGTGTATGTATGTAGGTATGTGTGATGTTTTGTATGTATGAAATGGTGTATTTTGAGATGTGTATGTATGTATGTATGTGTATGTATGTGGTATTATGAATGTGTATGTATGTGTGTATGTGTGTTTGTATGTAAGTATGAATGTGTATGTATGGTGTGTAATGTATGTATGTGGATGATGTGTGGATGTGTGTGTGTATGTATGTATGTATGAATGTGTATTGTAATTGTGTGTATGTAGTATGTGTTGTATGTATTGAATGTATGTGTGTGTATGTATGTATGTGTGTATGTATATGTGTATGTATGTGTGTATGTAGTGTGTATGTATGTATGAATGTGTATGTATGTATGTGTGTATGTGCGTGTGTATGTATGTGGTATGTATGTAAGTACGTGTTATGTATGTTTGTGTATGTATGATATGTATGGTGTGTATGTATGTGTTGTATGTGTATGTATTTGTGTATGTATGTATGTGAGTGTGTGTATTAGTATGTATGTGTTGAGTGGTTGTACTGTGTATGTATGTATGTATGTATGTCAGTGTTGTGTATTGTATGTATGTTGTATGTATTGTGTGAGTGTGTAGTGAGTTTAGTGTGTGTAATGTATGTATGTATGTATGTGTGAGGTGTGTGTATGTGTGTATGTATGTATGTATGTATGTATGTATGCGAAGGTGTGTATGTGTCGTATGTATGTATGATATGTATGTATGTGTGTATGGTATGTCTGTTGCGAGTGTGTGTATGTATGTATGTATGTATGTATGTGAGTTGTTGTGTTATGTATGTATGTATGTATGTATGTGTGAGTGTGTGTATGTGTGTATTGTGTGTATGCGGTGTGTGTATGTTGTGTAGTATTGTAGTGTATGTATTGTATGGTGCATGTGAGTGTGTGTGTGTGTGTTGTGTATTGTATGTGTGTGAGTGGTGTGTTAGTATGTACGTATGTTATGGTATTGAGTGTGTGTATGTATGTATGTGTGTGAATGTATGTATGGATGTATGTATGTATGTACAGGGTATGCATGTAAGTGCGTCGTTCAGAGCAACGAAGGTGCTGGTGCTGGTGTGCAGGCTATAACAAGGCTGTGCGAGGAGCATGTGTGTTGAGCCTGGCAGGGGGGGCCCCCCAGGGCCCCTTTCTTTTCTGTGGGGGGGGGACGAAAATTCGGGATTGAAACCGCCCCCCGGGCCGCCGCGCTTTCGAGAGCTGGTGGGAGGTGGGGGAAGGGGAGAGGGGGATGTGCTCCCCTCCCCTCTGCAGCCCAGTGGCGACTTCGAGTCGCGACCTTTTCTGGTCTGTTTCAGACAGATAGAAAGCCACCCAGACCGACAACAGACAAAATGCCTCGTAAACAGAAAGACACACTCACAATCTAATGGGACCTGTTCCGGGAAACCATGCTGGCGTCATCACTGAAGCGATATACATATAGCGGATGAAAATAATTAGTTGTAGGCGCTGAACACGATTGATCTCTCTCC
>CM068962.1:10421956-10434926 GCA_035128595.1 Eptatretus atami
CATTCGTGAGGCTGCACGAACTTTGTCAGTACCGACGATGTTTCCTGGAGCGATAACGAGATCGTCGACGCTGACGTCGTCGGGTGGGACACAGACGACGCCATGTTTACGTGTTAATGCTTCAAATTGATAACGCCGGAAATAACGAAGTCATGTTTAGGAAGGGGGAGGAGGGGTGATTACTTTCGTGCAGTAATTAAATACGAGCCGAGACAGGTTTCCAAAGGAAATAAACACAGCTACAGTGAGGAAAAAAAAAAAGAAGCCTGGTGTTGGCGCAGTGGTTAGGGCAGTGGCTTGGGACCCAAAAGGTCCTGAGTTCAAGCCCCGTTGGGACACTGAATTAATATATATATGAATATGTATATGTATATATATATATATATATATATATATATATATATATATATATATGTATATATGTATATAAACCAAGTCGAAAACACCAGGGGGTTGACTCAGCCTGCCATCCTTCCGAGGTCGGCGAAATGAGTACCAGTTGTACTGGGCCCGGTGTATGCCCCGGTTAGAATAAGGTGTACCATATCCCTGTGTGTCGTAAGAGGCGACCAGGGTTGCGTCAGGAAGGGCATCCGGCGTAAAAACCTATGCCAAATCATTATGCGGACAATAAACGAATTTCCATACCGGATCGGTCGAGGCCCGGGTTACCAACGACCGCCACCGGTACCGGTGGTCAGCAGGGTACCAGTGGAAATTGTGCTACTGCTGGGCGAAGGAGGAGAAGGAGACGGGGAAGGCGAGTCCGGAGGCAGTGGAAGAGGGGAAGGGTAGAAGTGTGCAGGTGAGAGTTGGAACTCTGAATGTTGGGATGATGACTGGCAAAGGGTGAGAGTTGGCTGATATGATGGAGAGAAGAAAGGTGGACATACTGTGTGTACAAGAGACCAAGTGGATGGGAGTAAGGCTAGGAGCATTGGAGGTGGTTTCAAACTGTTCTACCATGGTGTGGATGGGAGGAGAAATGGTGTCGGTGTAATCCTGAAGGAAGATTATGTCAAGAGGGTATTGGAGGTGAGAAGAGTGTCTGACCGAGTGATGAGTGTGAAGTTGGAAATTGAAGGGGTGATGATAAATGTCATCAGTGCATATGCCCCCACATATGGGGTGTGAGATGGAGTATAAAGAAGATTTCTGGAGTGAGTTAGATGAAGTGGTGGAGAGTGTATCCAAGGATGAAAGAGTGGTGATTGGAGCAGATTTCAATGGGCATGTTGGGGAAGGGAATAAAGAGGATGAGGAGGTGATGGGTAGGTACGGTCTCAACAAGAGAAATGTGGAAGGGCAAATGGTGGTAGAGTTTGCAAAAGAATGGAAATGGCAGTGGTAAATACGTATTTCAAGAAAGAAGGAGGAACACAGGGTGACATACAAGAGTGGAGGAAAGTGCACACAGGTGGATTACATCTTAAGCAGGAGATGCAACCTGAAAGAGATTAGTGACTGTAAGGTGGTGGCAGGGAGAGTGTAGCTCGACAGCATCGATTGGTGGTCTGTAGGATGACTTTAGAGGTGAGGTTGAGGAAGAGAGTGAGGGCTGAACCAAGGACCAGATGGTGGAAGCTGAAGGAGGAAGACTGTTGCGTAAAATTTAGGGAGGAGGTGAGACAGGCGTTGGATGGTGGTAAAGATGGGTGGGATGATTGGGCAACTACAGCAGAAGTGGTGAGTAGCTAGGAAGGTACTTGGTGTGACATCTGGACAGAGGAAGGAAGATAAGGAGACTTGGTGGTGGAACGAGGAAGTACAGGAAAGTATAAGGAAGAAGGGGTTGGCGAAAGGAAGTGGGATAGTCAGAGAGATGAAGAAAGTAGGCAGGAGTACAAGGAGTGGCGGCGAAATGCAAAAAGAGAGGTGGCAAAGGCCAAGGAAAAGGCATATGACGAGCTGTATGAGAAGTTGGATACAAAAGAGGGAAAATGATTTATACCGATTGGCAAGACAGAGGGACCGAGCTGGGAAGGATGTGCTGCAGGTCAGGGTGATAAAGGATGCAAATGGGAATGTGCTGACGAGCGAGGAGAGTGGTTGAGAAGGTGGATGGAGTACTTTGAGGAGCTGATGAAGAAGAAAATGAGAGAGAGAAGGTTTGAAGAGGTGGGAATAGTGATCTGGAAGTGGGGTGGATCAGTAAGGATGAAGTGAGGACTGCTATGAAGAAGATGAAAAGTGAAAGGTGGTTGGCCCAGATGGTATACCAGTGGAGGCATGGAAGTGTTTAGGAGAGATGGCATGGGGTTGTTAACCAGATTGTTTAATAAAGTCTTGGAAAGTGAGAGGATGCCGGAGGAGTGGAGATTAAGTGTACTGGTTCCGATTTTCAAGAATAAGGGTGATGTGCAGAGCTGTGGAAATTACAGAGGGGTAAAGTTGTTAAGCCACACCATGAAGTTGTGGAAAGAGTAGTGGAAGCTAGGTTGAGAGGAGAGGTGACGATCTCTGAGCAGCAATATGGGTTTATGCAGGAAAGAGCACCACTGATGCAATGTTTGCTTTGAGAATGTTGATGGAGAAGTATAGGAAGGCCAGAAGGAGTTACATTGTGTGTTTGTGATTTAGAGAAAGCTTATGATTGGGTGCCAAGAGAGGAGTTGTGGCATTGTATGAGGAAGTCGGGAATGGTGGAGAAGTATGTGAGGATCGTGCAGGATATGTATGAGGACAGTGTGACAGCGGTGAGGTGTGCGGTAGGAATGACGGACCGGTTTAAGGTAAAAGTGGGATTGCACCAAGGATCGACTCTGACCGCTTTCCTGTTTGCAATGGTGATGGACAGGTTGACGGACGAGATCAGACTGGAGTCTCCATGGACTATGATGTTCGCGATGACATCATGATCTGTAGGGAGAGTAGGGAGCAGGCTGAGGCGAGCCTCGAGAGGTGGAGGTACGCACTGGAGAGAAGGGGAATGATAGTCAGTCGGAGTAAGACGGAGTACATGTGCGTAAATGAGAGGGAGGGGGTGGTATGGTGCAGTTGCAAGGAGTTAAGGTGGGAAGGTGGATGGGTTTAAATACTTGGGATCAACTGTCCAAAGTAACGGAGAGTGTGGGAGAGAAGTGAAAAGGAGAGTGCAGGCAGGATGGAGTGGGTGGAGAAGAGTTGCAGGAGTGATTTATGACAGAAGGGTAGCTGCAAGAGTGAAGGGGAAAGTATATAAGACGGTAGTGAGACCAGCTATGTTGTATGGTTGGAGGCGTGGCGCTGACAAAAAGACAGGAAGCGGAGCTGGAGGTGGCAGAGTTAAAGATGCTGCGATTCTCGTTGGGAGTGACGAGGATGAGACAGGATAAGAAATGAGTATATTAGAGGGACAGCGCAGGTAGGACGGTTTGGAGACAAAGTGAGAGAGGCGAGATTGAGATGGTTTGGCCATGTGCACAGGAGGGAAGCGGAGTATATCGGGAGAAGGATGTTGAAGATGGAGCCGCCAGGCAGGAGGAGAAGAGGAAGGCCAAAGAAGAGGTTCATGGATGCGGTGAGGGCGGACATGCGGGTGGTTGGAGTGTCAATGGAAGATGTGGAGGATAGAGCGAAATGGAGACGGATGATCCGCTGTGGCGACCCTAACGGGCACTAGCCGAAAGAAGAAAGAGACAGTGAGGAAAAAAATGATCAGTTGAAGGACCGGGATGGGCCGCCAACTAAAAGCTATCCACAAGAAGCTGTGGCTCTTTCTCTCTCTATCTCAGGGAAAAGGTATGCGAGAAGAAACAGGGGATGGGGAGGGGAGGGGAGGGGAGGGAGGGGAGGGGAAGGGAGGGAAGGGAGGGATGAACTGAAGGGCAAACCGTGAAATAACAAGGACAGATGGGCGGGGTGGGGTGACAACGGCGCGAGGGAAGGCCGAAGCGTGAGGTCTAACGAAGAGGGGAGGGTGGGAGCACAAATAACGATGTGTAGAAGGAAACAAAGGAAGGGAGGTGAAAAACGATGCGAATGGGATAGAAAGGCGAAAAAACAGGGCAGATCACAGCTCACCAAGACCACACAGCCGCCATGACACTCCACTCGACTCACCAACAGCCAGCAGGGAGAGAGACAGACAGACAGACAGACAGACAGACAGACAGACAGACAGACAGAGAAATGTACCAAGCCATAGAATACAAAATGTCGATCTGTACTTTCTGCCTTCACAGCTAAATCAAACATGATGAACACCTGGTCGGATGGACCTTATTGTGTGTTTTTTAACATGCATCGATGTCGAAGTGACAGGTGGATTACAAATGGAGATCACACAAAGCAATCCTTGCACATTTTCAGTGGATGAGACACCTCCAGAGGCACCCACCGGACGGCACCGCGGGACCCAACAAAGTCGGAAACGTATGTCTAATTGATGTGAAATTGAAAGCACGTGTACTTTTTTTCCCGAAACGAGCAACCAAGCAGCTTGGAGAGCGCTCGCCAAGTGGCTTAAGCATTCAAACAAGTACTCCAACGAAACGGTCGATATGAAACGGCTCTCTGAGCACGCAATTGGCTATCACCGACCCGTCATATTAAACATACACCTTCCAGAGACGCCTGAAATGTCATATATGTCCGAATTGGACAAATGAACACTTTCCTCGGAGTCAGAACTGCTTGCAAGTTCGATTCTGGAACTTAAATTTTGTATTTCCTTTTAGTTTAAGAGATACTCGTGGGGATCGCATAAACAGAGTTGAAATAAAGCAACGAACGCTGATGTCTCCGGGCATTTATATATAATAATCATTGCAACGTATCCAGCGATTCGTAGCTATGATGAACAACCTGTTCCAAATCAGGGTGAGGTTGAGCAGGTCAAAAAACATGGTGGCTTCAGACCCCAGCGAGGTTACCCAGACAGCGAGGTGGCCGATGATTTCCTGATGAAGGATATAATGAAATAATGCCATTAATTATCTTCAAAGGGGGTGTGTTAATTAACCCAAACATCCAATTTTCACTCCTGCATTTCCTTGGAGTTTTTTGGTTGCATGTAAAGTTTCAGGCTGCTAGGTTTTATAGTTTTGGAGTTATGAGGACACAGCACACACACACACACACACACACACACACACACCACACACACACACACCCCTTTTATTACTATAGATAAATAATTTTAAAAACCAAATTTCCCTTTTTTGTACAATTAACCCACCAGGTAAGATTTTTCAGCCTCTGATTAAAATTTGAAAGCGGCATAAGGGGCCAAATATAGTTGTGTGTACAATATTGTGGATTTCTCCCCCTCCACACCACACCCTCACATACATTCTAAACATTCTCTTTTCCCTCCCTTCACACAAGTTTCATTCCCCAAAAGTTTTCCCTTCTATTCTCACTCCTTACATTTTCCTCTCTGCTTTCTTTTCCAAAGACCCCCCCCCCCCCGTGTCTCATTTTCGACCCACCCCACGCACGGGTACGTAATAAATAGATGTTTGTGGAAATTATTTTGTTTGCTGCAGGTTCGTGACTCGTCCCATTCGCTGGCTCTCCACACCTAGTCCCCGCACACCCCATTCACAACCAATCCCCGCCTAACGTTCGTTCTGGACGTCACTCTCACGTTCCCCGATCCATCATATAACATTGTTACTTGTTTCGGTTTTTCTCTTGGAACGAGATTGTTCGATTCATCAAGTACAGGTGTTTGAATTTCACGATTTAACAGGTACTGGTGTTTATAACCTTTACGAGTTCACCAATGAATCGTTGCTCGTGTAGTTATATGTTGTTGTTGTTATTATTATTATTATTATTATTAATATAATCGCCATTATTTATCAGAACCTTTTTTATGTAATTTCCTCCATGGACCCATTTTAATGGTCGTCTATCCTTGATCTTTGGAATCACATCCTCATTTGGTTTAAACTCCGAACGTTCACTGTCTGGAAGTTATTAATTTCTCTTTTTCTGTTCCTGTATATTTTATGTGATTATTGTATCAATAACCATCTACATATTACGTACGGAAAGGGGTGAAGGGGGTTAATGAAACGCACCCCCAAACAGCCTCGTTTTTTGTTTTAATCGCCGGGTTCTATATAGTTTATGGAGATCATTTCAAACCCACACGACCTATCTGACAAAGGCGTGCCTGGATACATACTCTCACATGCAGCACCCTGTGCACCCCTCAGGTAGGTTCACCCCTTACCGGGCACGAATCGATGCGATAACTTACACTTTGTAACTTGTAAGACATTTTGTTTCCATCGAGTGCAGCACTCCGAACCTGCACCCGTTGTGTGTATTAAGCGTAACATGTCCGTTTTCTAATCAAAATGACTTTCTCTTTGCCCAAAAAGGGAGATTATGTCACTTAATGATTTATTGTCGTTCTTCCAACGAGTCAGAATAAGCACATACAGTCAGACAGCATTGATTTAACCGAAAACATATCACAGAAACCGCGGGAAAATGAAGTGTAATGCACGAATAAAGGTTCACACCAATGAATGTCTGATTGAAGGTGCACAGAGCTGGCGAGTAGAACAAACACACTTCGGTAGTGTTATATCCGTATACCCAGTAATCAACACAAAGTACGAGAAGCAGGCGGGTTTATTCGCATCATGCCAGAGCTCTCCAATGCACATGTGCTCAGACTCCAAGCCAGCCCACAACACCACACCGCCAACTTCGGTACAAAACAGCAGGGTGCGATTTGTAAAAATTCCAGCGCAGGAGATAAAATTGACAGCCATCATGTGTTTTTTGTTTTACTTATTTATATTTTTTGTGTCTGAGTCACCTGGTGTTGGCTTGGTGGTTCGGGTGGTGGCTTGGAATCCTCGGGGTCCTGAGTTCGAGCCCCGCTGGCCACTGAATTAACATCAGGGGGGTTGACAGCCTGTCATCCTTCCGAGATCGGCAAAATGAGCACCAGTATACTGGTAATTATCCCTACGTGTCGAAGGTGACTGAAGGATTGGCATCAGGAAGGGCATCCGGCTGTAAAAACATTGCCACAAGAAAGGGTACCATGATTGGAGCCCCAAAAAAGCTGACCCCTGCTTCGGGAAAGAGGCTTTAAAATGGTGTGATAATTTTTTTGTTTCTGACTTACAAGCCATAATCAATGGTGACATAAAGCTGAAAAGTCACATTCCAATTAAAAAAACTAGCCCAGTTGGGGACTGGCGGTTATTTCCCGAACAGGCTCGGTGAAAATGGGGGATTAGGAGGAAGGGGCCATGCCAGGCTATAAAATAAAACGATGATAGTTGCAAAGTTTTGCTTCGATAGGATAAGTGGTTCCAGAGAAAACATTATTTAATCAATCACCAGGCTATAAAACGAAGCCTCTCATACGTCTCTCTACAATGTGTGATTGATGAGTAATGGACCCAGTAACATTCCGCATTCAATCTATTTATTATGTAAGCTGTTAGCCCTTTTTCCTGAATACATAGTTGGTATCAATTGCATTGGTGTTTAAATAACCTGAGCACAAAGTAATAAATGTGGACACTATCGGTACGGAAGATAAAGCGGGATTCCCCTGTGTCTCATGAGGCCCCACACATTTCTCTATGATGCGGGATTCACAAATTATGCACGGAGGAACAGGCCACATTCCATCCATTTATTATGTACACAGTTGACCATTTTTCCTGGGGCCATCATCGGTATCAATTGAATTGCGACTCCTGGACCCTCAAACGCATGCAGGCGCAGCCAAGTGAGGCTTACGGTTAAAATATTCCAAAAATTCTCAGGTTCAAATAATTAAATAATTCTGGCTGCCAGACCTTGTGGCCAATCAGGTTGAAATTTAAAACTGACATTCCCCATGTCTTCTTACATCATAATTGTGAAGTTTCACATTGATTGATGCAGCAATTCCAGAGTAAACATTATTTAATATTTTTCCTTCAATCCAATATGGCTGGCAAACCATGTGACCTACATCAAAATGAGGTGAGAACTTTTTGTTCGTCACGGATAGGTGGTCAAACTTGAAAAGTTTCGCCTTGATCTGTTAAGCCGTTTCAGAGAAGAAGACGTTAAAATTTTTAATTTTCAATCCAATATGGCTGACGGACCGCATAACCGATGGCATCATAAACTTGCATTGTGCCTCCAATGGGGAAAGCGATCATGCTTGTTAAGTTTCGTGTTAATTGGATAAGGTGCCTTTTTCTATCCAAGATGGCCACCAAACCACGTGACTTGTGACATCATAATTTTTATCCTTTATGCAGCAATGGCGTTGGATGATAGTTGCAAAGTTTCGCTTCGATCGGACAAGTGGTATTTAATATTTAATATTATATTTAATATTTAAATCCAGAGAAAACAATATTTAATATTTTTCTTCAATCCAATATGGCTGCCAAACCATGTGACCTATCAATTATTCCATAGCAAACTTGTACACCCAAGGCTTAGAACATTTCTGTGAAGTTTCCCTTCAATCTGTGCAGCCGTTCTGGAGAAGAAGATTTTTTATAGGTTTCCGGGTAAATCCAATATGGCTGCCAAACCGTGTCACTGATGAGATCATATGTGTGAACCTTTTGTTCCTCATGGATAGGCGGTCATATGTGTAAAGTTTCACCTCGATCTATTCAGCCACTCACTTTTGAAGGTTTAAAAAAGAACAAACAAAAACAACAACACGGCTGCTGAATCACGTGACTGATGACATCATCAAATTTTTTTTTTTCTGTGAACCATTTTATCCCGAGATGACTATCAAAAATTTTCATACTGATCAGATGTAGCGTTCCACATATGCAATTATGACATCATAAAAATCACACTTATTCCCAATGAGGAGTACTTGCCATGTGCGATGTTTCACTTTTTTCCTTGGTGCGGTTTCAGAGATACAGAGGTCCAAAGTTTTTGTTTTTCCAACATGGCTGCCACACCACGTGACCTATGACATCATAATTATCATAAAACACTCTACATGAGTGGTTGCTCCTGTGGTGAAAATTTCGTCTCAATCCGAGAAGCGGTTGCGGAGAAAAACACGTAAGTTCTGTGCGGACAAACAAACAAACAAACAAACAGACCCAAACGCAATACCCATTCCTTGAGCGAGGGTAATACTCATACTGAAACTATATATAATGGACAATAAAACAAACACTACAATGAAATAGAAAAAAACTAGCACCAGGTGGTACGTACATCCCCACGCCACTTGGGGATGCACATACCTGAACCTCCTCCTCTTCCTCTTTGCTCGTGCGTTCTCCTAAGATTCTTTTTTTTAATTTTTTTGTAAGTTATAAAGCTACAATATAACTTGTAAATTTTAATGTTTTCATTTATTATCGAATTATGTTACCTTAAATTTTGAAATCACAGTCTATCAATAATCACAATGATCACAGAAACATTTTACCTACACTAGCTGAGAAAACCTCCTCCTCTTCCTCTTCGCTCATGTGTTCTCCTTAGATCTAATTTTTTTCTAATATCATAAATTACAATGTTATAATATATACACTTAACTTTGTGCACTTCAATTTTTAACTCACAGTATATCAATTTATCATAATTATCACGAAAAAATGTTACCGACACGAGCTGAGAAAATCTTCCATCAAAAGCCTCCATTTTGGTTGGTGGTACGCTTTTGAGATTTCTTAGGATCTTTGAAGTACACATTTTTAGCTCGCCTGTTCGAAGAACAGAGAGCTACAGCGATACCCCCGGCGTGAGCGTGAATTGCGTCAGTGTCAGCGTGAACGTGAAAATGTTAGTTTTTGGTGCAAGTTATTTAGAAGCTTGCCATTCATTTAATATGTGTACTAGGATGCTGATATTTGGCATGGAGGTTCTTGGGGTATATTATTGATGTAGTGAAGTTGAAATTAAAAAATAATTTCAATTTTTTTATTTATTTTTGACTGTTTTGAACTTAACTTTTTGTAGCACATCAACGTTAAAGTTTTTTCCTTTCTATGTTTTTATCTACCACACTATTTTTTTACTGATTACAATATACAAATACATATATTGCTTTAAAATTATTTAGATAAGACTTCGCTGCAATGCTTTATAAAAAATATTATTAGACTAGTCTTTTAAAAACGATAAATGTATAAACAGGTGAGCATTGGGTGGCTTTGACACAAACTCTCTGGTATTTTATTTTTACCATGCATGAGTACCTGCACACCAGTTATGTGAACCTCTGATAATAATTATTTTATGATACAGAACAGAACAGATGACCAAGTTTGGACCATGCCCAGACAGCAATTTTCATTTGTAAAAAGAGAAAGTACAAAAAAAAAAATTATTCACTAATTTTTTGGGGCTGATCAAGATCTGGGACCAGGAGAAAATGCCCCATTTGCCCCCACTATCATCCGCCCCAAATCAGCACAAGACCAATTTATCAAGAGCAGACGTTTTTCAACAGCAGACAACAGTAGATGTTATCAACAATTTATCAACAGCAGATCAACATCAACAGCAAACAAAACAAAAAGAAAACGTTTTTTTTTTTTCTTTCCAGTGGAGGGGTCATGGACAAAGATGGTTCATGGGTAAAAAAGACAAAACATCCCTTGACGAGATCCTCCACCAACAGCACTCCGTCCGTACACATGCACACAATCACACATCAATGCTCAAACTACATAAAAGTCCTGTCAACATCGATATGCCCTTCTATCTCCATAACTTCCAGGTACCTATCTAATTCTAATTTAAAGTTATCTACTTTTTCTGCTGCGACTACCTTTCCAGGGAGACAATTCCATGCATTAAGTACTCTCTGAGTAAAAGTCCCCTACCTTACTACCGTCTTAACTCTCCTCTTCCTTACTCTCAGGCTATGGCCCCTGGTCCTATCACTGTCACTCTGGAATATTCTCTTCCACTTATTTTATCTCTACCTTTCATTATCTTAAACATCTCTCATATATCTCCTCGTAACCGCCTCCTTTCTAGTGTATAAAGCCTTTCTCCTTCAGTCATCCTCATAGCTAGCTTGGCCCAGAATTAATCGAGTAGCCCTACACTGAACCCTCTCGATGGCAGCTACCATATTTTCCGGTGTACAAACCGCACTTTTTATCGGCAAAAAATGTCAAAGTTGGGGGTGCGGTTAATACACTGGTATAGAAAAAAAACATTTGTCTTAAAAACAATCAATGCTCACTTTCAATTGTATTCCAAATGAACACTTTTTTCGGAGTCGGAACTCCTGTTAAGCTCAATATCGCCGTTTAAATTTTGAAAATCAGTTCAGGTTAAGAGTTTGTACAGCATTTTGTTAAGCGTGTGCGGAAATTAAATAAGTCACGCTCGGAAACGTCTGGAGACACCCGGAGTTTAAGTGCTGGGCATATATAGAGCCTCACGGCTCTGAAAACGCCATTAAACACAAAAGAAGAAGAAGAAGAAGAAGAACATCTGTTCTCACATCAAAAGAAGAATTATTCACAATAGCTGGAGTCCAATAACAGAGCACCTACCTCAAATAAGCTTGCGTGGCAAGCTTCCCTCGTATATCGT
Source organism: Eptatretus atami (assembly GCA_035128595.1). NCBI lineage: Eukaryota > Metazoa > Chordata > Myxini > Myxiniformes > Myxinidae > Eptatretus > Eptatretus atami. The sequence goes on from CM068962.1 coordinate 10,433,450, forward strand.
ATTCAAGAGGAATATGCTGCCCAAAGACAAGTTTCCAGCCGGCGTCATTGTTCGTGCTCAGCAGAAGGGGTGGATAGACGAGGGACTTGTCGTGGTGACTATCTTTTTACATGCATAGTTTTCTCCATGAACATCCGGTGCTGACAGTATTAATACACCAAGCTTGTTCCTTACATGCTGACGCTATTCTAGCAAATGCTGGATAGCGGGGCGTACTTTAAAACTTAGGAACAACCAATCAACTCTGAGTACTTTTTCATACGACGGCAGGAAATGGATTTCAAAGGAAGAAGAAGAATCTCACGAGAGCGAGTCGTCACGGGTCGGTGAAGCCTTGAGGAGTACCTAACCAGTGCTGCTTGATTCTTTTGGCTTCCTTTGGTTATCTTCATTCTTTCTGGTTCTCATTTTCACTCGTTTCTATCAGCGGTTCCAAACTTGCTTCCCGTGGATTACTAGCATTGACCAGACAAACTTTCTTACTTCACAGGCCTTTGCATTCGACCCAGGTTTCGAGGAACATTAGCTACATCTCGGTGGAACCACCACAGATGAACTTTCCTATTTCCTGGACTGACTATTTTCATCAATTGAAAATCAACATTTCGTGACGTGTTTCTCACCGGGATTTTCGACCTGGATTCCGAGGAGCGTTAGTCACATGCATCTTGGTTGAACTTTCACCTTTACTCCCATCACTACGTTGGCTGAGCATTATGTTGAGTGGGAGACTGCCGGCGTTCATCGGGAGGATGAGAAAGGTCGACCTTCCGATGATCTGCGTCTAGATCGTCAAGGTGTGGGAGGAGATACCGTCGGACATCATAAGTTTGCATTTCTGAAATGCTGAATCTCCAACAACATGGACGGCACAGAGGATGACATCATTTGGGAGGAGGAGGCTGTAAAAGATGTGGACTTGCTCTACCCTGATTCAGACAACAAGTTATATGCAATCTTCGATGTGGAAAAGCATTGACGAGGATTTCCTCTGGTTTAGCTGAAAAACTTCATCAAACCCAAACGGCCCTCTTCAGGGCCACAAATCCACAATAAATATTTATAATACCGAAATGAATCCCTTTTCTTCCTTTTTATACTTACAAAAAAAATCCTCTTTATATTATTAAAAAATAAGAAAGAAAAATAAAAAATTCTTGGTTTCCTCTCCTCTCTCTTCAACTTCTTGAAAATGAAAATATGACTGTTAGACAAAATTAAGTGGACATGGGAGTAAGCATGTTAATACCTCCATCACTGTTCCATACAAAGTTAATGTCGAAACGTATTTAGATCGAGATCAGAAAATAAAATGATCAATATATTAATTTCTTTTGAGGGTGAAAAACATGGGTACGGTGAATACACGACCGGTTTATAAACCAGAAAATACGGTGTGTCCTTCCTAAGTTGTGGTGACGAAAACTGCACACAATATTGTATATGTGGCCCTCACTAAATTCCTGTACAATGTTAA
>CM068962.1:10438233-10469744 GCA_035128595.1 Eptatretus atami
AAAAGAGATGAGATCAGTCAGTTAATCCGGCAATGCAATCTTGCTTTCCCATGAGCCTCGCTTTTGTAGAGAGGGAGAGAGCCGGTGGTGTATCCCGATCACGATGTGGAGCTGGCATTTGAAAGAACAGGTATGTCAGCATGCCTAATGGTGCGAATGGGGGTGCGGGGTGTTTACAGGGACACTTCACGGGGGTGAGTGCATGCCTGTGTTTGAGGAGGCAATGTGTGCGGTGTGCGAATCCTGCAGATGCGCCATCCAAACTCGTGCCCAGGCCAGTGGCACGAATCGGGGTAGTAGAGATGGCGTGGTCATCTCGCGATCAGTGTGCTTTGACATGAGGTGAGCGGACATGCCGTGTGATCGAGCAGCGTGCTGCTGGCACAGCTGTAGGGGAAGGGGAGTGCGTGGGTGAGGTGCGTGCTGCCCGACATGGCTGTAGGGGAGGGGGAGTGCACACTAGAGTCTCTGTATGAGAGTTGCGACATGACAAGTCTGGAAAATTTTGGTCACACAGTCCATGTACACCATTTTTGTTTACATTCACCGCGAACTACAATATTCATCACATGCGTTATTTGTACAATGGACAATGCTGTATATGTCTCGAGAATCATGGTTATATTCTTACAAAATTATGGGATGCTGTCCTTTGGATGTAGTCCATGTATTTATCGGAATCGATCGGAAAAGGGATTCAGAATGTATAGATTCCCTGCAGATGCCGAAAGAAGGAAATTGTGGGAAAATAAAGTTGTTCTGAGATGGAGAACGACTTTGGGGTAGTTTCTTTCCCAGGTAAGTTGTCGTCTTTGTGTGCACATTGTGGGATGCTGTAATCATATTGCAGTTGGCAGTTCATGGGTATAACTTGTAAAGACAAGAATCATCATCATCAAGACATCTATCGATAATTTATGACATCAAGCACATCCTGGCATAGTTGCTCATAAGTAAACACATCACTTGTGTGTCGAACGTAAGTTTGTTTATTAGCACATCCCCCATGCCGTGAGACGTGTGTGTGTGTGTGTGTGTGTGTGTGTGTGTGTGTGCGCGCGCGCATGTATAAAGGCGGAATAATATTTCTTGGGGCCCTGGACACAAAAAATATTTTGGCCAAAAAGCCTCCCTCCCCACCCCCAACAAAATAAATAAATAAATAGGACTCCGTGTTATTTTCACACTTGCTTAGCCGATGTTGCTTTTGACTCAACTGCAAAAAATCCAGAGGAATTCCCATGTTTTATTGCCATTTTCCAACCCTTGGAAAAGAAATGCCATGTTAAGCTGTCCCATAATTATTAATCAGCTTCCTATTGCTTGCCAAGCCAATCGTTCCTAACCAACCGTTTCGTTGGAGTGCTTGCTTGAGCGCTTAAGCCACTTGTTATGCATTGCCAGCAACCACGTCTGCCAAACCCGAAGCTGTGTCGCCAAAAAAAAAAAAGACATGTTGTTTTTGAATGCCCCGTGTTGGTGTTAAACAATCCGTGACCATGTGATGAATCAGCTCGTTCTGATATAACCATGGCGGAGGCTGACATGGATGAGAGGTGTTAAGTTAATAGTTTAAGAGCGCATTAAATGTGCATTTCCCAATCGCGCTGTTCATATTTTAAAAGTGTTCAAATACACGTTTCCCAAGTGCCCGTTACTGGATTTTGTCACAGGTTGTGACCACAGTGCACTCATTCTTGTTGTATAATCATTGTATTATCAAGTATTTTCTACTTTTGCACCTCCAGTGAGACTTGAAGATCACGCAGTGCTCGAGTGTAGAGAACCCCGCAACAGTATTAAGCTGAAACCAGCACTGAAACACTGAACGGTAACTCATAACTGGAAACATATTATAGTGGTGGATCTGGTATTGAAGGAAACATATTATAGTGGTGGATCTGGTATAGAAGGAAATATATTATAGTGGTGGATCTGGTATAGAAGGAACATATTATTGTGGTGGATCTGGTATAGAACATTTTAACAGCAAAGTGTATTTCCCGGGGCACTCATTGAGCTCGGGCCCTCGGCACGGGCCCTGCATGCCTGTGGGATAATCCACCACTGTGTGTGTGTGTGTGTTTGTGTGTGTGTGTGTGTGTGTGTTTTCTACTGTAGCTTTCTGATGTAGAGCACAGAAATGATCGTCATGATCTCACGAGTTGATTAGGCTAATTCACTACAAACAATACAGAATAATTTCCATGGTTTAAACGCAACACGTTAAGGTGTATGGAGCAGCTTTGTAGGTCCTTCCATGGCATGGCATTTAAATTACAAAACATATTACAAAAATAATGACAACATTGTAACAAAGCATCTATTAATTAATACTATAATAATAACAACAATAACTAGAACTGCCACTTGATAACTACTGGCAGTGATGACCGGGTACCAAGGCGTCTGGCTTTGATACAACACAGGATTGACGAATTATGGACCGAGTAACACGGTGTTCAATCTATTTATCATGTATGCAGTTAGCCCTCTTTTCTGGAGACATTGTCGGTATCAATTGAATTGGCGTTTGAATTACCTGAACACGAAGCAATAAATGTGCGGGAAATGTCACCGTGGGTGCACAGGGTAAACCGGAATTCTCCCGAGTAATTATAAGCCCCCCCTCCCACCCCATACGTCTCTCGACTACGCGGGATTGATAAGTTGTGGACCCAGTAACACGCGCTATTCAATCTATTTATTATGTAAGCAGTTGGATACATAGTCGGTAGCAATTGAATTGGTATTTAAATAACCTGAACACAAAGTAATAAATGTGGACACCATCAGTGGGATTCCCCTGAGTCTATGAGGCTCCACACATTTCTCTACGATGCGGTATTCACAAGTTATGCACTGAGAAACAGGCCATGTTCCATCCATTTATTATTTACACAGTTGACCATTTTTCCTGGGGCCATCATCGGTATCAATTGAATTGCTACTCCTCTACCCCTCAAACACCCGCAGGCACAGCCAAGTGAGTCTAATGCAAAAAAAAAGAAGTTTTTTTTCGAAAAGTTATTAGATTCAAATAATTAAATAATTCTGGCTGCCAGACTTTGTGGCCAATTGGGTTGAAATTTCAAACGTACGTTCCACATGTTGGCTAGATTATAATTGTGAAGATTCATATGTATTGATGCAGCGGTTCCAGAGTAAATATTATTTTAATTTTCTAAAATCCAACATGGCTGCCAAACCATGTGACGGATCAATTACTCATGAACAATTTACACCCCATTGCATTGGAGAATATGTGGTGTGAAGTTTCCCTTGATCTGACCAGCCATTCTCGAGCAGAAGATATTTGAAGGTTTTAGGGTAAATTCAATATGGCCACCAAACCATGTGACCTATCAATTAGAAATTAACAAACTTGTCAAAGAATGACTTGGGGAAAGAGTGCGTGAAGCTTTGCCTCAATCTGTCCAGCCGTTCAGGAGAAGAAGATTAAAAATGTATTTGATTTTCAATCCAATATGGCTGACGCACCATGTGACCTGTGACATCATATTTCTATTCTGCCTCTATTTGGGTTGGGGATCATGATTGTGAAGTTTCGCGTTAATTCGCTGAGGTCCGTTTTTCCTTCCAAGATGGCTGCCAAACCATGTGACTTGTTGTTATCATAATCTTTTTCCACATATGCAGCCATGGCAGTTGCAAAGTTTTGCTTCGATGGGTTAAGTGGTTCCAATATGGCACTAAACCGTGTGACCTATCAATTAGAAATTAAAAAACTTGTCAAAGGATGTCATGGGGAATGTGTGTGTAAAGTTTTGGCTCAATCTGTCCAGCTGTTCTGGAGAAGAAGATTTCGTTTTTAAGTTTTTTTCAAAACAATACGGCTGCCAAACCAAGTGACCTGTGAGGTCATAATTTTTTTCTCCAGTGAATTGTTGCGTAGATGACACTCAAGAAATTTCAAATTTTCTGATGCAGCGTTCTCCCTGTCAAATTTCACCGGGATACCACTTCACCGATGACGTCACGAAAAATCATTCGTGTTCCCATGAGGAGTTCTTGCCAGGTGCCAAGTTTCAATTTTTTCATTTCTGTGGTTTCGGAGATACAGAGGTCCAAACTTTTTCGGTTTTTCAAAGATGGCGCCCGTACCACGTAACTATGACATCATAATTATCAATTAAGTAGGCTATCAAAAAGATACAATGATGGTGAAATTTTCTTGTTGATCGGACTAACGGTTGCCGAATAAACAGTTGTAAAAAACGGTTGTAAAAAATAAACAGAAGAAAAACAATAGGTTACCCAGCCTTGTAGGCTTGGTACCCTAATAACAGAAGAAAAACAATAGGTTACCCAGCCTTGTAGGCTTGGTACCCTAATAAACAGAAGAAAAACAATAGGTTACCCAGCCTTGTAGGCTTGGTACCCTAATAACAGAAGAAAACAATAGGTTACCCAGCCTTGTAGGCTTGGTACCCTAATAAACAGAAGAAAAACAATAGGTTACCCAGCCTTGTTGGCTTGGTACCCTAATAAACAGAAGAAAAACAATAGGTTCCCCAGCCTTGTAGGCTTGGCCCCTAATAAACAGAAGAAAAACAACAGGTTACCCAGCCTCGTAGGCTTGGTACCCTATTAAACAGAAGAAAAAACAACAGGTTACCCAGCCTTGTAGGCTTGGCACCCTAATAAACAGAAGAACAACAGGTTACCCAGCCTCGTAGGCTTGGTACCTATTAAACAGAAGAAAAACAACAGGTTACCCAGCCTTGTAGGCTTGGTACCCTAAAAATAGTGTCATTTGGCAATAATAATAACGAATGAAAATCCCCACCCTGGCCCAAGCCACATCTGGGATTTACAAGGCTGGGGAACCTATTGTTTTTCTTCTGTTTATTAGGGTACCAAGCCAACAAGGCTGGGTAACCTGCTGTTTTTCTTCTGTTTAAGAGGGTACCAAGCCTACAAGGCTGGGGAACCTATTGTTTTTCTTCTGTTTATTAGGGTACCAAGCCTACAAGGCTGGGTAACCTATTGTTTTATCTTCTGTTTATTAGGGGTCCAAGCCACAAGGCTTGGTAACCTGTGTTTTCTTCTGTTTATAGAGGTACCAAGCCACAAGGCTGGGTAACCTATTGTTTTTCTTCTGTTTATTAGGGTACCAAGCCTACAAGGCTGGGTAACCTATTGTTTTTCTTCTGTTATTAGGGTCCAAGCCTACAAGGCTGGGTAACTATTGTTTTTCTTCTGTTTATTAGGGTACCAAGCCTACAAGGCTGGGTAACCTATTGTTTTTCTTCTGTTATTAGGGTACCAAGCCTACAAGGCTGGGTAACCTATTGTTTTTCTTCTGTTATTTTTTACAACCCGTTTTTTACAACTGTTTATTCGGCAACCGTTAGTCCGATCAACAAGAAATTTTCACCATCATATGTATCTTTATTGATAGCCTACTTAATTGATAATTATGATGTCATAGGTTACGTGGTACGGGCGCCATCTTTGAAAAACCGAAAAAGTTTGGACCTCTGTATCTCCGAAACCACAGAAATGAAAAAATTGAAACTTGGCACCTGGCAAGAACTCCTCATGGGGAACACGAATGATTTTTCGTGACGTCATCGGTGAAGTGGTATCCCGGTGAAAATTTGACAGGGAGAACGCTGCATCAGAAAAATTTGAAATTTCTTGAGTGTCATCTACGCAACAATTCACTGGAGAAAAAAATTATGACCTCACAGGTCACTTGGTTTGGCAGCCGTATTGTTTTGAAAAAAACTTAAAAACGAAATCTTCTTCTCCAGAACAGCTGGACAGATTGAGCCAAAACTTTACACACACATTCCCCATGACATCCTTTGACAAGTTTTTTAATTTCTAATTGATAGGTCACACGGTTTAGTGGCCATATTGGAACCACTTAACCCATCGAAGCAAAACTTTGCAACTATCATCCACTGTCATGGCTGCATATGTGGAAAAAGATTATGATAACACAAGTCACATGGTTTGGCAGCCATCTTGGAAGGAAAAACGGACCTCAGCCGATTAACGCGAAACTTCACAATCATGATCCCCAACCCAAATAGAGGCAGAATAGAAATTTATGATGTCACAGGTCACATGGTGCGTCAGCCATATTGGATTGAAAATCAAATACATTTTTAAATCTTCTTCTCCTGAACGGCTGGACAGATTGAGGCAAAGCTTCACGCACTCTTTCCCCAAGTCATTCTTTTACAAGTTTGTTAATTTCTAATTGATAGGTCACATGGTTTGGTGGCCATATTGAATTTACCCTAAAACCTTCAAACATCTTCTGCTCGAGAATGGCTGGTCAGATCAAGGGGAAACTTCACACACATATTCTCCAATGCAATGGGGTGTAAGATTGTTCATGAGTAATTGATCCGTCACATGGTTTGGCAGCCATGTTGGATTTTAGAAAAATATTAAATAATATTTACTCTGGAACCGCTGCATCAATACATATGAATCTTCACAATTATAATCTAGCCAACATGTGGAACGTACGTTTGAAATTTCAACCCAATTGGCCACAAAGTCTGGCAGCATAATTTTTTAATATTTGAATCTAATAACTTTTCGAAAAAAAACTTCTTTTTTTTTTGCATTAGCTCACTTGGCTGTGCCTGCGGGTGTTTGAGGGTAGAGGAGTAGCAATTCATTGATACCGATGATGGCCCCAGGAAAAATGGTCAACTGTGTAAATAATAAATGGATGGAACATGGCCTGTTTCTCAGTGCATAACTTGTGAATACCGCATCGTAGAGAAATGTGTGGAGCCTCATTAGACTCAGTGAGAATCCCACTGATGGTGTCCACATTTATTACTTTGTGTTCAGGTTATTTAAATACCAATTCAATTGCTACCGACTATGTATCCAACTGCTTACATAATAAATAGATTGAATGCGGCGTGTTACTGGGTCCACAACTTATCAATCCCGCGTAGTCGAGAGACGTATGGGGTGGGAGGGGGGGGCTTATAATTACTCGGGAGAATTCCGGTTTACCCTGTGCACCCACGGTGACATTTCCCGCACATTTATTGCTTCGTGTTCAGGTAATTCAAACGCCAATTCAATTGATACCGACAATGTCTCCAGAAAAGAGGGCTAACTGCATACATGATAAATAGATTGAACACCGTGTTACTCGGTCCATAATTCGTCAATCCTGTGTTGTATCAAAGCCAGACGCCTTGGTACCCGGTCATCACTGCCAGTAGTTATCAAGTGGCAGTTCTAGTTATTGTTGTTATTATTAGTAGTATTAATTAATAGATACTTTGTTACAATGTTGTCATTATTTTTGTAATATGTTTTGTAATTTAAATGCCATGCCATGGAAGGACCTACAAAGCTGCTCCATACACCTTAACATGGTGTGCGTTTAAACCATGGAAATTATTCTGTATTGTTTGTAGTGAATTAGCCTAATCAACTCGTGAGATCATGACGATCATTTCTGTGCTCTACATCAGAAAGCTACAGTAGAAAACACACACACACACACACACACAGTGGTGGATTATCCCACAGGCATGCAGGGCCCGTGCCGAGGGCCCGAGCTCAATGAGTGCCCCGGGGAAAAATACATTTGCTGTTAAAATGTTCTATACCAGATCCACCACAATAATGTTTCCTTCTATACCAGATCCACCACTATAATATATTTCCTTCTATACCAGATCCACCACTATAATATGTTTCCTTCTATACCAGATCCACCACTATAATATGTTTCCAGTTATGAGTTACCGTTCAGTGTTTCAGTGCTGGTTTCAGCTTGATACTGTTGCGGGGTTCTCTACACTCGAGCACTGCGTGATCTTCAAGTCTCACTGGAGGTGCAAAAGTAGAAAATACTTGATAATACAATGATTATACAACAAGAATGAGTGCACTGTGGTCACAACCTGTGACAAAATCCAGTAACGGGCACTTGGGAAACGTGTATTTGAAACACTGTTAAAATATGAACAGCGCGATTGTGAAATGCACATTTAATGCGCTCTTAAACTATTAACTTAACACCTCTCATCCATGTCAGCCTCCGCCATGGTTATATCAGAACGAGCTGATTCATCACATGGTCACGGATTGTTTAACACCAACACGGGGCATTCAAAAACAACATGTCTTTTTATTTTTGGCGACACAGCTTCGGGTTTGGCAGACGTGGTTGCTGGCAATGCATAACAAGTGGCTTAAGCACTCAAGCAAGCACTCCAACGAAACGGTTGGTAAGGAACGATTGGCTTGGCAAGCAATAGCAAGCTGATTAATAATTATGGGACAGCTTAACATGGCATTTCTTTTCCAAGGGTTGGAAAATGGCAATAAAACATGGGAATTCCTCTGGATTTTTTGCAGTTGAGTCAAAAGCAACATCGGCTAAGCAAGTGTGAAAATAACACGGAGTCCTATTTATTTATTTATTTTGTTGGGGGGGTGGGGAGGGAGGCTTTTTGGCCAAAATATTTTTTGTGTCCAGGGCCCCAAGAAATATTATTCCGCCTTTATACATGCGCGCGCGCACACACACACACACACACACACACACACACACACACGTCTCACGGCATGGGGGATGTGCTAATAAACAAACTTACGTTCGACACACAAGTGATGTGTTTACTTATGAGCAACTATGCCAGGATGTGCTTGATGTCATAAATTATCGATAGATGTCTTGATGATGATGATTCTTGTCTTTACAAGTTATACCCATGAACTGCCAACTGCAGTATGATTACAGCATCCCACATAAATGTGCACACAAAAGACGACAACTTACCTGGGAAAGAAACTACCCCAAAGTCGTTCTCCATCTCAGAACAACTTTATTTTCCCACAATTTCCTTCTTTCGGCATCTGCAGGGAATCTATACATTCTGAATCCCTTTTCCGATCGATTCCGATAAATACATGGACTACATCCAAAGGAACAGCATCCCATAATTTTGTAAGAATATAACCATATGATTCTCGAGACATATACAGCATTGTCCATTGTACAAATAACGCATGTGATGAATATTGTAGTTCGCGGTGAATGTAAACAAAATGGTGTACATGGACTGTGTGACCAAAATTTTCCAGACTTGTCATGTCGCAACTCTCATACAGAGACTCTAGTGTGCACTCCCCCTCCACTACAGCCATGTCGGGCAGCACGCACCTCACCCACGCACTCCCCTTCCCCTACAGCTGTGCCAGCAGCACGCTGCTCGATCACACGGCATGTCCGCTCACCTCATGTCAAAGCACACTGATCGCGAGATGGCCACGCCATCTCTACTACCCCGATTCGTGCCACTGGCCTGGGCACGAGTTTGGATGGCGCATCTGCAGGATTCGCACACCGCACACATTGCCTCCTCAAACACAGGCATGCACTCACCCCCGTGAAGTGTCCCTGTAAACACCCCGCACTCCCCATTCGCACCATTAGGCATGCTGACATACCTGTTCTTGTCAAATGCCAGCTCCACATCGTGATCGGGATACACCACCGGCTCTCTCCCTCTCTACAAAAGCGAGGCTCATGGGAAAGCAAGATTGCATTGCCGGATTAACTGACTGGACACATCTGAGGTTATGGATCGACACATGGACCCACTGTTTAGAGAGGTTCTGGGCTGAAAAGGTCGAAACCTCAAGGAAGAACGAAACCACGTTGATGATCTGGCTAGTCAAAAAAATTGGTCAATCGTTAACAAGTTAATAAAGTTTTTACCTTCGGAATATAACTATTTTATCCATTCGTGTTTATTAAATGATTGCAATTGTTGTGAGGAACAGTTTTATGAAAGAAAAAAAACAATAATGTGTTGTGTTGTTGTGTGTGTGTGTGTGTGTGTTGTGTTGTGGTGTGTTGTGGGTGTGTGTGTGTGTGTGTGTGTGTGTGTGTGTGTGTGTCATTGTGTGTGTTCCACTGTATTTAACAGATGTTGGGTGAATCACTCTGAACATGACATCGATCAATTATCACCACCTCAAGGCCCAGTCACACTTTGACGTTTTAGCCAGCGATGGCAACGTATTAAAATGTATGTAAAACGCTGGCTTACGTTGAACTTTTGATGTTTTTTTTAAGATTCGGACGTATTCATAACGACTTGGTCCTTTGCATAACGTATTAGTAATGGCACAGAACGTTTCGTTGTTTATAGATAACTTATACCAACGAATGCTGAACTGTTGTCGGCCTTCACAACCTATGCCCACGATAGTCTAACTCATGCATAGCACGCTGCACGCGATCGATGACGATGACGTGGCGTAGGTTATGGAAAGGCTGACGCACAACGATTCAAATCATAACCGCCGCAGAAATGGAAGTGTCAACATCGCAGTCACACCTTGGCGATCTTGCCAGCGTATGCCGACCTCTGAAAAAGTGCGTCTAAAACGCTGGCGCACGTCGAATACGGTATGTGGTAAGTTTGGTATGCGTGAATAGAACGCTAAAGTACGCTATCATACGTCCTATTAAGTGGAGTACGTCTTGTAATTTTAAGCATGTTGAAAATTTTACGACGTATTGCCGTATGACACACGCTCCGCATGCGATGGGAATAAGTTGTACGCACGATATGCGATCGTTGACACACATCGACACACGTTACTTGTAAGGTGCTCATAAGTCGAAACACGTCAAGGTAATGGTTAGCATCAGTGTTCCAGACTCCCGGTTTTTTTTTTTCTTCGGATGACGGTTTCAGTGTACAGTGCGGTTATGATTTAACGGTTGAGCGGCAGTCTATTAATTATATTATATTACAACCGCACTAGAAATCGAAGTGTCACCATCACCATCATACCGAAGGAAGGAAGAAAAAAATTAAAAAAAAATAAAACCAGGGAGTCTGGAACACTGACGCTAACCATTACCTTGACGTGTTTCGACCGATGAGCACCTTACAAGTAAAGTGTGTCGATGTGTGTCAACGATCGCGTAACGTTAGTACAACACGTAACTCATAGCTTAGAAATAAGTTTCGGGTACGCTAAACATTACCTCGACGTGTTTCGACTTATGAGTAACTTACAAGTAACGTGTGTCAACGATCGCGTGACGTGCCACCAACTGTATGGCGAGCGTTATGTGGAACGTGTGAGTCATACGCTGGCATAAGTCGTAAATTTCAAGCATGAAAAGCTTTGAGGACCATCGAAAAGTACAACGTTTAAAGCCAGCGTGCACGACGTATGGCAGTGTTGTTTTTCAGCGTGCTCTCAATGTTATCAAAACTTACCCATAACGTATTCGACGTGTACCAGCGTGTTTTAGACAATTTTTCAAAAATCGGCATACGTTGGCTAAAATCGTCAGGGTGTACTGGGCCTTCCATCAAGAGGAGAGAGAGAACATTAGACAAATACTGACCGGTTATACAGAGTCTGTGACACAAGATGCACGAACACGAGCGCTGATCGACGAATCACATTACCAGTCGATCTCCTGCATCTCTCACGATGAAGAAGAAAAACGTGCAGATGTTTTACTGTCATTGATAACGAGAGATGAAGAGACTTGTGAGCGGTTTGTTAAGGAGGTGTTTGTGAAACTTCAGAACAGCATTCCTGCTCTCGACAGGTGGATGAGGAGGAAAACTCCCTGGCTGTTTACTCCAGGTAAGAAACCAGGTTCACCTTTTACCATAACTGTCACATGGTGAAGTACTTTGTGTCTACATCAAAACATTATTTTCCTCTTATTTAAAACTAGCTGTGGTACCTGCCTTGTCCAGAAGTCTGTTAACACCGCCCACGGAGAGAGATGTTGTGTCCAGGACCCCCCCATTCTCCACAGGGTTCACCACAAAATGGACACTGACTCAACACAGAACCAATGGACTCATCGATCAGCTGCTCATGGCGGTTGGAGGGAAGTTTAGAAAGTTTTCTTTCAGACATCAGCTTCACACACAATGAAACGTCTTCAATCAGTAGGTTCGCAAATCTTCAATAACAAGTTTCAGATCATTGGAAAGTTTTCACCTTTTCCTCAGCAGAGATTACATAATCCAAAAGTATTTGATCAACAACCAACAAATCTTTCATGGAGTCACAAACGCTCTGAGAGGAAACACTTGATGTCTGTGTTGGTGTTTTTCTGCTGTGGAAATGAGTTCATTAATCTTTAAAATCTTTCATGATGTTTGATTGTGATGTTGTTCAGGTTTGTTTCACACATCATTGTCAGCTGTTACAATACTTTACGCCTGCTTCTGTACCCAGTTTGTGCATGTAGGTTTTATATCATTGAGTAGATGTAGTAACCAGTACACTTGCTTTTCCTTCAATCTAAGAAGCAGAGCAAGGTGGCAGGTATCTGTGGGAGGAAAGTTCATTGGAAGAAAACTTTCTTCATCTGGTCACTAATTTCAGGACGCAAGTCGATTGTCCACTGAAGACTCCACGGCTGGTTTGAGAACTGAGGAGAGAAAATTCTTACAGCGAATGTCCTTACTTTTGGTTCTTTCTGTAATAAACCATCCAGGACCGTTTCTCATACGTGCTTTTTTGTTTGTTTAAGATGGTATCTAGATCGGTTTGTTGTGAAAATAGTCATCTTGCATTTTTTGAAATTTTCTCTGCTGCACGAGCGAGGATGTGCGTCGTGGATATCCACCCTGAATGTGTCGGTGAAATTGATCATTTTTGATATCGTTCCACATGATCTCCGATTCTTTGTAGTAGTTCATCACAGTGTATGTCAGAGTAACATTTCCTCTGATTGACGATGCTCGAGACATGTTTATCACAATCAGCAATTATACAATCAGCACAATATTTCAGAATGAGCTGTTTCAGGTATTTTACCCAAAACGTATTTCCCGCTACGTATTCCCCTACCCATTGCAATGTTGTAAATATAAATGGGATTCCTGAATCGTGAATTCTTGTTCCGCTTTCCACAAATTCTTCCGGAGTCGTTTTTGGCATCTTCAGGTTTGATGGTTCGCATACTCCCGTCAGTTTGTGTTCCATTTCATCTTTAATTGGTGCTCTTTGTGGATTTTCTAATTTCTCGAGATTCTTCAGTGTGTTTTCCCACATTTCACTAAATTTCTCTTTCAACTCTTCTTCTGACATTCTTTGGCTGTTTGTGCTTTTCTATACAAGTTTTAAGAAATCATTAACTCCGCTTTCAATCTTTGAAGAAATAGTTTTCTTTCATAGCATCGGTTTTTTATTTTTTTCCTGACAGGTCCGACCTCCAACGTTTGGAGTGATGATCGATTCTTTCCTTGGAAAAATGATTCAACTCCAATTTCAAATTCCTTTCTGATTTGCTGCACCAAATGTGTGTTTTGCCACAATCATCATTCTCAAGTAATGATTCAGCTCTTCTTTCATTGTCGCTTTCTCTTTTTCAATTTCCGTGTTCAAGTCACGTTTTTGTTGTTTGAACAATTCATCCACATTCTCCATGTCTGCATTATTTAATTCAATTTTCAGCTCTTTCAACAATGTGAATAATGTTTCTTTGAAGCTCCATTGCCACTGGTTGTTCTTCATGCACAGCTCATTGTGAGCTTCAGCAAACGAGACTATTCCTGAAGTTGAAAATGATAGTTTTCTGTTTAACAAAAAACGCTTCCACATTTCTTCCAGCCAAGTGTTGAATTCTGTCACCGTCATGGGTTTTCTCTTCACAAACTGGTCTAAATGTGTGCTGTTTCAGTTCAAGAACCTGTGGCACTGTATCGGGGTTCAACCGGAGCCATCGGAGGATTTCGTGCCAAAGGCCTGGAATGTACCAGTTGTTGTGATTTGAATCGTAATCCAGTTCATTCAGAAAACTTGGAGTAGTTGGATGTTTTTTTTTCTCCATTTTAGCGGCTGCTCTGTCATTGCATCCAATGATCGATGAGATGTTTCTTTGTTCTCATGTTCTGGTCATGACCTGAAACAGTTCCCATGTTTTGGTGCACAAAGTGACAAATTGGCTTTTTCTCAAATTCTTTCATCCTGAGGAAAGCATGAACTGCTATTTGTAAAATATCTTTCATCTCTGTCATATTTTCCATTGCTAAGTTGATGATGGTGACATCACAGGCCAATCACCAGGGGTCACCAACTCATTGTCGTGTTCATAGACTGTCCAACATTGTCTGCCAGTTCTGGGGCTTTGAGTCCCTCAGTGTCCAAATCAGAATGAAAGTCACATTTCAATTTCTCTTTTGCTTCACCTTCGACCCCGTACAAGCTGCATGAAGGCTCCCCGGGTTACAGCGACCACTGCTCACTGCAAACTGAACACCAACATGGTGTTGAGGAGTGTGGACTTCCGGCGTGCCTTGTACCCCAGCAGGGACACAACTGGAAATCTTGTTTCAGGATTTATCAAAGTGGACAATTCTTCGAGTACGGCTTTTACCCACAGCAAAGGAATCCCAGAAACATCTCCATCAATGAGTTCCGAGGATATCCATCAAACAACATCTGGCAGCAAGTCGAGGAAAATCACGAAACTCTTACTGTGCTGTTCTGTGATAATGCAGCTTCGTACATTTGGGCCCATTTCTCGATAACGTGCTCGAGTCCCAGTGAACTCTCACAGATTGTTTTATCCAGTTCTTCAAGCTTCTCATGCTCAGATCCCTCATCCAACCTTTTGTATTCCTCTCGTAAAGGACGAATCGTTTTCCCTGCATTTCACCTCCAGCCCTTGTTTCATGGATTGGAGGAAGAAGGCTCTTGAGAGATGATTGTGAGAACGTTCCTTAAACTCTTCCACAAATGCTCTCATGAGACTCGACAAGCCCTTCGTGTATGATCAGTGCGTATTTTACTCTTTTGTTCCTCCAGATCATCAATATATGTGTTTAGATTTCTCTTTTGATGTTGATATTTTTTGGTCGACTTTGCTCTTCGTCCAACTTTATCCATTTTTCCCAAAAACTTCCTTGGAGGTAAAGATAATCTTTCTTACACATCGCTGATGTTTTCCATTTGTTTCATTCAAAACTGTTTGCGCAGATCTGTCTCCACTCTGTGATTCGTCATCATCTTCATAACAACCAGATTTTACATGTTCTTGGCCACTTCTGCTGCTTTTTTCTAGGACATTGTGTCCTTTACACAAAGTGTTCTTTATCAAGGTTTGAAGCTTTCAAGAAGGAATTCTGCATGGTTCATGGTTGACTTCAAAATCAATGTACAATCTTATGTATCTTCCTTCATTCCATAGTTGTTCAATCGATCGTAGAGTGTTTTCAGAGCCTTGTCCCACCATATGGATGATGATATGTGTTCCTTTCTCTGGTGAACATGTTGAGGAGAGTACATCGTACACATCTTCTGTGATGTTTCCAACAAATAAAAACATTGCAGTTGAGACTTGGGTCAGGAACTGAAGGTGGTTTTGTGGTTGTTCTGTGAGCGTCACCACGACAAATTCATCACTGTAAACGGTTCAGGAAAGTGGTCGAATCCTTCTTACACATGGTAGGTACCAAGATACCCGATCATACCCTCAGATCTGCCATGGGACAATTTCCACATCCATGTCACAATGAAGGAATAGTCATGATTTCCATCAGTGAGGGTCTCATTAATGGTTTTTTGACTTGATAAGCTGCACTGGCCGAGTTGCACAATGAGATGATTGGTAAAGGATGAACTGCCATGCTGTCCTCGATGAATCCTTTCCCGTCACTTGAATGTGTTGCCATTCTTTGCCTGATTGATCGTAATCCATGGAGAAGTAGAATGTGTTTTGGTTGAATACATCGGGGATTACAAAAGGAGAGCAAACTGGCACATGGACATCTTCCTGATCAGTTCCTGCTGAAGAAAAGGATCTGAGCACAGAAGGACGGTGTTGATCACATCCAGGGGGTTCACTGTCTCGGTGGTCTTCTTACTGAGGAAATGAAATCATCAAAATCAATTGTTTTAGGGACAGGACAAATTCCCTCTTCGTTTGACTTCAGCAAGGTTGTTTTTTCTGGCTTTGAATTGTTCATCAGCATTTTGTTCAAAAGTAATAAGGAAGATCTTCCAGTTTTTGTGGATTTTCTTCTTCATCGACTGTGTGTGAAATCACAAATGGAGAGTTTTTTTGTTCAAACAATCTTTCAGTCCAAGTTTCTCCAGGAACTTTTCACCACACCTCTTGTTCTTCTCCTTGCAGAAACTGAAACACAAACAAACCACATTTTAAATTACTTTTTATAAAAATTGTGAGAGTAAACAAGAGAAATTATTTTCATAATGATTAATTATGTCCGTAATTAAATAAATCTCATCAAAGACATTTTTTTTGAGGATGCCATTTGCACGGATTGAAGTGCAATTGTACGTATGAAGAACATATTTGTGCATGAAACCCTCATGTTACAAAGGGGTAAGCAGGTATGGAGTTGTTTCAACATTGGCCAAGTTGCATCAAATTCTATACATAATGGAGCATGTACGTATGTATGTATTGTTATAGTCACGCAACCAGTCTGGGAATGACCGAATCACGTGGGCCTTTAACCAGCTATGGCCATCAGCCAGGTTTGACGCCCCAAACCAGGGTTACAGGTTTAATTCTCAATACCTCGTCAAAGGGCATGAAGCTGACTGAGAGTTACGTACTCGTACAGTGCATCAGTCAGATGTATGACCGAGTGGCTGGTTGGGGTGCACCATACGCTACTTTCCTGAACGCTATTCGTCATGGTCGAGGAATGTCATGGATGGTTGAAAATCACCCTTTAGCTTCAGCCTGACCCTTTTTCTGAAGGATCGGTTTCTTCTTCCTCTGACTACGAAATCGAAGAAGTTCTACCACATAGGATTTTGATTTTGCATCTCTTATCCTGCCTTTGGCTCCCCGGTTAACGCGGGAGACAAAGGCAGGCCGCCAATGTGGCAACCGTCACGCATGTAACAGGCGCGAGCGCATGCGTGTGACGATTTCTCGAGCGTGGAAGTACAGGAACCTTATGACGCCCATCGACCACCCGTCACTTCATCCGTACAATCATGCTGCTTCCATATCCACGCCCATGCTTCCAACCATCACTCATCCCGATTAAATCACACTCTCACCATAAACACTCCCATCAGTGACTAACCCCTCACGTCCTCCGTGCATTCCTGCAAACGTGCATTATTATTCGTGGAACTTTGTCCCCGAAGCACTGATGTTGGTTGTTACAATGGTCACCAATCCCTGTAACCACACCCCCAGCATAATAAACCATGCCCCCAGCATCATCATCATGCACCAATGTCATCTGCACGTCCTCCAGTTGCTTTTATCCAATTGTGCACCTAAAGGGCACCGATCATGAGAACTCAACCACACGTACAGCAAGAACGCAGGCAAGGCAGGAGTAACAGTTCGTTTTATGAAAATAAAAGTCAAAGCAAATCATCGTCAGAATTGCTGGTTCAAGTCTGGCTGTGGCGGCATCTCTCTGGCCTGCTGTCACATCTGGGGGTTTCTGGATTTATTTGGGGTCAGGACTACTGGATGGGGAAGGCAACTCCACTCTCTAGAGTAGAGTCACCTTCTGGTGCTTCTCACCGACGGCATTTCCTGCCAAAACTCTGCCTACGCCCACTTTACTCTCACAAAGAACAAATAAGACAGAGTACGGAGGAATAAACATTAAAAACGTTTTAGCGGAGAACAGTTTTAGATCGCCCTTGTGGGGAAGTCTGACACAGCTTGCTGGACAAATAGACATATTTCCTGTCATATAGACACGAGTTCACATAACTGGTACGCAGGTGTGCATATGCATTAAAAAAAAACGTCCTTCAAAGATGCTCAGAAGGGTCAAAACACGTACTACCGGCAACTCGTGTAGGTAAGATTCTTCCTGATAATTCGAACATACTGCAGCTGTGATTTCTAAATTTAAGGTTATAAATTAAAACATTATAGTTTATAAGTTATATATTATAACTTGGAAGTTAAAGAAAATTGATCTGAGGAGAACGTGTGGTTGAAGAGGAAGGAGAGGGCCAGGAAGCATCCAGAATGAAAAAGAGCGGCTTGTTGGTGTGGTCTCTCATGGAGCGGACGTGAGAGAGCGCTTACAGAGGAGTAAGATACAATACAAATCTGAGAGCTGCTTTAAAAATCGAGGAGCTTGGGAAGGTAGACACACGCTCTAAGCTGATAAAAGCGGATTGGTGTGTAGAGAATAAGCGCCAGTTTCTCGGCGCCCAATTCACGATGGACATCCGTCATGGTCGGGTTGTGATCGCACAGTTATGGAGAAACAACTTTAGCTCGCTGGGCATCTCTATTTCCTGATTCCCCTTCACATGTTAGCCTTAACGTTCTCCTTAACCATAACCATTCACATGCAAGTCCTCTTCATAAACTTGTTTCTTTTCGTCGTGGTCACACACCCACCTGTCCACTAAGTTTCATCCGAATCCATCCACAACTTTTTGAGATGTCATGCTATGTTTTAGTTTGCTCTATCTCTCAATGGTGAAGAATCACTTAAGTTATCAGATCCAGATCCGTGTTCGGATCTTCACCAAACTTGAATCATTTGTCCTTGTCACACCACACAACATGTCCACCAAGTTTTGTCCGAATTCGTCCATAACTTTTTGAGATATCGTGCTCTATATTGTTATGGTGTGGGGTAGGTGGAGGAATTTCATAGGAAAGTTAGGAATTGAATGGAGTTGTTTGGTCCGTGGATGTGTAGGAGACGTCTCGATGTAAATTAAGTTGGGAAACTGTGAATTTATAAGTGTTACGTGTCACCACACTGGGGGTTGGTGTGGTGTTAGTTAGATCGGGATTAAAGACAATTTCCCCCAGTATGTGATGCCTCTGTGACCTATTCCTACGTTTTTGCATTTACAAGTCGGCCAGGAAGAGTTATGTTTTGGAAACCAATGACAACTATAACAACAAGCGAGCCAAGCGTGTGGAACAGGCAGAGGCCCCGGCCTTCCGCGGGTTTGGTGCAAGCAAGTCACGCCTCGGAGGAAACGGTTGTTCGGGGGACGTCGAAAAGAGATCGGGAGCAAACCACAAGGTCAGTGTGAAGGTGGCAGTTGTAGTCTTGGTAGGAACGTGGCCTCGGGCAAGAGGATCTTGCTTTGCTCTCCTCTCGGCACCCGAAATGGCTTCCTTTGATGCATAAAGAAGACGGCATGATTCTCATATCATGCTGAGGTGATTTGGCTCACATGGTGAAGCGAGACGCTAGCTATTGACTATTGGTTGGGTTGTGTGAGGTGGACCTCGAGGCCTCGTGGTGTGTCACATAGGGGAGCGGCAACATTCTGCAGAGTGCTGCGGACCGGGCAGGTGTTACCTGCCCGTCACCACAATTTGGGTCGGGGGATTAACGCAACACGCCAGTACAGTGACAATATCAATTTTGGCCCTCTCAATGGTGAAGAATCACTTAAAAAATTCTAGTAGTCGGCAACCAGATCCGGATCTTCACCAAAATCTAATCAGTACTTCACCAAAATCTCCACCCTCTGCCGTACCCTCTGTATCCTCAGACCGGCAAGCAGCAGCTTCTTCGCTCACTGGCAGATTCTGGGTAAAATCACAAACTGGTCCAACACGTGGAACATGTCTTTCAATCCGGACAAATCTCCACACTCACCATGTCTCTCCGAAAGGACCGTTTGAAAACTCCCCCATCCACTTTCTCAACATCCTCTGGAAGAAGTTCTTTCTTTCAAGCTTCTGGGTCTCACAATCTGCCATGATCTTTCCTGGGAAAGCCACATTTCCAACCTGGCCTCCAAAGCCAGTCGCGACTGGGAATCCTCCGTCGTGCAAAGTCCTTCCTCGGCACACTGACTCCTGACCACTTACAAAGCTTTCGTCTGCAGCCTGATGGAGTACTGCTCTTCCCTGGGCTGGTGCTCCTGCTCCAAACTTTCTCAGCTTCACGCTGTGGAAACCAAGGCATTTCAGATCATTGGCGTTCCCCGCGATGAGGCTGAGTCTTTTGGGCCTCTCACTCTCTCCACCGCAAGCAGGTCGGTGGTCTTTCTGTCTTCTACCGTCTCCTCTTCGGCCCCCCCCCCCGCTCTGTCTGCAATTTGTCCCACCATATTTCCGCAGGGCGCTCAAGTCCGCCAACAACCCCTTCTGAATAAAACTACCAAATCACAAATCACTGCTCACCTTCACTCTTTCATTCCTCTTTTTTTTCCGCCTTTGGAATAAATCTCCTCACCTTATTCAATCCCATTCTTCCCTCCAGGCCTTCAAAACAGCTGTTCACCACCACATCTTGATCATCCCCATCCAAAATCCTCAATCTTTTACCACCGTTAATCCACCCCAAGCCCACCTCCTTCAAATTCTCTGCTTTCCTTCCTGAAAGTCCCTGTATGTCCATCTTGCATTCCCCATGTTCCCGCCCCATCCCTCTCCCTTCCACAGATATCCTAATGTCTCTGTTTCCACTGTTTTGTCCTTCCCACTCCCGCCCTCGTCTCATGCCCCCCCTTGCTGTGTGTTGTGTTAGCTCTTCATTCGAGCCTCGACAAGGTATACAAAAAAAAAAGTTCTTCCTTGTCACACACCCAACCTGCCCACCAAATTTCATCTGGATCCGACCACAACTTTTTGAGATATCCTGACACAGACAAACAAATACACAAAGTGGTGAAAACATAACCTCCTTCACCTTCGGTGGTGGAGGTAACAAAGCGTCTACTGCACGCGTGCAAGAAACTTCAGCCACCCCAGTTTTTGAAAAAACACAAAGGAGCACTGAGCATGCCAAAATAGTTGAGGCTTCTATCAAATGCAAATCTGAGTCAGCAGGAACAATCAAGTCGTCTACTCGACCGATGGCAACACAGAGTAAACGTCAAACAGGACCAAGACATGACAAATAATTTTTTTACTTGCATTGCATGAAGCCAAACATGCACGTCCTATTTCGTAACTTTGAAGAAGATATTGTACTTTAAAGCGGTTTGGAGTAAATATTGGAAGTGCATATCACAGTGATACAGCGGGAACACGGATTATTCATACTGTAGCAGACGTGATTAATTCAACATTGCGAGAAAAGCTGAAATCAGCCGAATTCTGCGGTCTGCTTTTTGATGGATCAGAAAGACATTAACAAAACAGAGCAGGAAATAGTGTACACTGTGTGTACAACAAAGGGGATTTTTTTTCCAACTTCTTGGTGTTTATCCGCTTGCTGCAGATCACTCAGCCCAGGATATTGTGAATGGAATGTGAACCTTATTTAACGTTTTGGGAATAGGGGATGATTTGAGAAGAAAACTAGTCTGCGTATGCACGAATGGGGCCGCAGTGAATGTTCGTGTGTGCAACAGAGTTGTTCCAAAACTTATGTGGCATCGTTGAAATAGGGAATTCGCTTGTTCATATTCTGTGCACTGCACACACGCTGGAAATTGGCTCAAAATCAGCTAATTGTCTGTTTCCATACTGAGATATTCAGTCGCTGTATTTGCAAGGTACTGAGTTTTTTATTGAAAAAAAAAAAAAACTGGAAGCATTAAAGAAACTTTGTGAAGAAAATGGGGGTTTATTTTTTTAAAGCTGGCAAAGTCTCACACAACATCAGGTGGTGCGCGTGAGACACAAAACATTGCTGAAGATTTGGAGGGTTTCGACCGGCCATTCAGGTCCAAGTTTCAACAACTGATAATAGGGATTTGTAAGAAATTTTGCAGCAGTGCGTTTTAGTGTTTTTAGGCCCACATTCTTGATATATTGGCAACATTTTACAACACACCTCTCTCACATTTCAGCATGAAAAACGAACCATTGGAGAATGCAATGATGAGCTCATGGGAGCAATTGGGCAACTTACAATTTCACTTGAAAGTGATGCGAAGTACAGGAAAGAATCATCTGCACATGCAGACAGGGACAAAGTTGATGTTTTGAGAGCTTTAATTCAGGAATTTGAAACCAGATTTGAGTCAATTTTTGATTTTTGATCCCTCAACTTGGCCAAGGAAAGAAAGACATCCACAGTTTTGGCAACCAAATGCCCAGTTCTATGCTCTCAGAAATATGAAGCAACCGTCTCAGTTGATACGGACACTGTTTTGAGAGAATGGATGCGTGCCAAAGCAACAGCAGGAAAACATCTTGCAGCTTCTTCTGTGTACGATTTAATAAATGTTGTGACGACTAGCAATGCAAACACCTTCTTAAACATTCAAAAGCTTTTGCTGTTGCTCTTATGCTGCCATTCAGTGCTGCTTGTGAACGGGGTTTTTTCACATATCAATGTGATAAAAAGCAAGTACAGATGCCCGCTTATCAGCTTCTTTCCTTTCTGTCCTGATGCACATTCACATACTGTAAGATGACAACAGAAACATTTGACCCGATGGCTGTAATTGAACTATGGCTGGCAGTCAGCACATCGCATGTTAAATCAGATCTCCAAGAAGGGTCACAAAGCACAGCAAGCACATCAGCCCAATTGTTCAAACTGACTGAGGAGGAGAAATAGCTTAATCGTGAGTTGGTATGAAGATTAATAATTTTTGTGAGTATCAAACCATTCTCTGGTACGCATTGGAAAACGATTTGTTTTGTGGTGTGTGTGTGTGTGTGTGTGTGTGTGTGTGTGTTCAATCATTTGATGATACACCACTTGGTTTGTTGTTTCTAATGCAGGTATTTGTTCATAGGTAGGTAGTCGTTCCTAGGTAGTGCAGGGATTTGTAATTTGGCCAAGGTGACTTATGCAGTGGTTTTACTGTTTTCTAAAGGGACATGAGATCATTAACACCAATCAGAGAATAAGGGCAGGCATGATAGCCCACTTCACCTTTTAACAACGATGTTCTCTGTGTTGCAACACTGTGTGTGCAAATCACCTGCATGTTTGATTGTAGTCAGTCTCGAGCCGACTCGTCGCCGCCCTACCAATGGATCTGCTCATGGGCCGGGCCTCGACTTTCATAAGGAAGGACTTGGTAGAAGAACACGTGCATCCTGGAGGGTCTAAAGAGGGGTGGAGGGTTAAAAGAGCAGATATAGCTCGACCATAGGAGAAGCAATAGAAAACTAGAAACGTCACTCGGTGATGCGCATCGTTTACTTGCATGCTCATTCTGACAAAACTACTATTGTTAACTGAAGACTACTATTGTTAGCTACAAAACTACAAAACTACTATTGTTAGCTACTTTTATGGCCCATAGTACCTGTATCATTCAAGCACCCTATTATCTCACATTCTTGGGGAAAATGCAGGGGCATAGAAAAGGCCCTTTATATGGTGTGTGCCATGTAGCAACCATAAGAAAAGAAGGGACATTGCATAGCTGTAGAAAATGCCAGACGATAGAAAAAGAAGGGACGTAAATAACATCTATGTGCATGCTGTACTACTACCCTTGTGTTCTTAGAGGAACCAAGTAATGCTCTAGAAAAGTTAATATAAAGGGGCACCATATTTTAAAACAAATTAATCACACACATGCACTTATATGCCTGGTGTTGGCTTCATGGTTCGGATGCAAGCTTGTGATCTTAGGGTCCTGAGTTTTGAATCCTGCTGTGCCGTTGAATATAATACCAGATGGGGTTGAGTCAGCCTGTCATCCTTCTGAAGTCTGCAAAATGAGTAACAGCTTTGCTGGGATGATCGAGCCATTCTAGTATCTCTCGTCAGAGTGGAGACCTGCCAGGATTGTGCCTAATAGCCAGGGAGACTGCTTCGGCAGCAACCAATGCTCTGGACAGAGTCTGGTCCAAATTGATGGATGGACGCATATTATCTGATGTATTTCGTTTTCAAGGTGCACAAATAAATAAATAAATAACCTTTACATACTGATGGAGTTTTAACTGATATAAGTAGGGTGCCCGACCGTTTATCACTGCGCGTCTGCCTTCCTTCCTCTCACCTCACACTGCTCCCTTCCCACCAATATGTTGTTTTCTGGCTCTGCTCAGGTAGACACACACTTGTTACGAGCTTTGTGGAAGGAACTGAGATTGCCTTCAGTTGGATTAGGCCTTCCATGAGGCGAAGGCAATTTGTGTCAGGACAACTGCCGCGCCAACAAGCTTCAGTGTACTTGGATGGGAGAAAGGTAGAACAACTGAAGACAAGATGGTATAAACCTGTGCATGCGAGAGAGCAAATTTCGATGAAAAAATTCCAGGAAAAAGTTGATGTCGGAGGATTAGAAGATGGGAGACCAGTCTAGAAGTTTGATGGCTGCTTGAAGTCCCTGCCAGTCAGCTTGATGATAAATGCAGACTCGATGGCGGCAGAAGTGGTTCTCTAATAACAGCCAGAAGATTCTACTTTGACAAGTATATTGGTCAGATGAACTGATTGGAGCAGAAGAAGAACAGGCAGATATTTTCAGGGAAATTGGTCAAAATCAGATGCCAGAAGAGATAGAGTACATTGGTTGAAGATCCGGGTCGGGAAGTTGACAAAGATGGTGTCAGTCCAATGAGTCGCAGAAGTCTTTTGCTGAAGTTCCATAGCAGGAGAGAGAGGTACCTACACCCAGACCAACTGGCATGATGACAGTTGAAGTCACCACACATGAGGAAGCGTGAGTTGGGATGAGAGGATAGAAGTTGGTCGCATGTTTTCAGAGAGCGAGATGTATAATGGAGTCATCACTGTTTTGGTGACGGTACAACACACACATCAACATGAGGTGGGATTGGAGGGGAAGCTGTAGCCGGAGGTATTCCTGAGGTGTGGGGGAGAGAGGGCAGTGCATGGTGAGTGAGGAATTGAGTCTTTGATGAAGAGAGCAACTCCGCTGCCAATGACGAGGCTCAGGTCTGTCATACCGGAGGAGGGAGTAACCCTGGAGAGACACTAGGGAGTCAGAGACGTCTTGAAGGAGGAACGTTTCTCTTAAGAAGATCATGTCTGGTTGTCAGTGGCACCTGTATGGAAAAGATCTGTCAGGTTTGAGGTCCCAACTGTTAAGGAAGAGGAGGGGAGGAGGTTTTGGATGCAGGGGAGGGGAGGGTAGGATGAGGGCGGAGGTGGGGGAGGTAAGGAAAGGAGAGATATTGAAAGAGTGTGGGGGATTGCAGAAGACCTTGGGGAGAGGGTCGGATGTTGAGGAGAAAAGGTTTCATGGTGATGGGTTGAGGTACCTTGGGGAGGAAAAAAGAGAGGGGGCAGAGGACAGTTGAAGATTGGAAGAGGTGAAGTGATGAGATGGAAGAGAGAGGGTGGGGAAGGAGGCTCCTTTGTGGATGTGGGGGGGGGGTAACTTTGGGAAGGGGGAATGAGGGGAAAGATTGGAGGGAGAAAGAGTGAGAGGGAAGAGTTGAGGGAGAAGGGTGAGAGGGGAGTTTTTGAGAAAGGTGAGAGGGAAGCTTGGAGGGGGAAGTGTGTGGAAGGTTGCTTTGAGAGGGAGGGGAAACGATGAGAGCAGGCACGGCCAGGTGCAGAAGGGCATTGAGAGTGGTGGGGAGAGGGGAAGAATGAAGACTTGATAGAGGTATGGTGAACAAGGGAGTGGGCAGGGGGAGGTACAAGATCTGAGGAGTTGGAAAGAGGGGTGTGCTGAGAGGAAGGAAGGAGCATGTTTGTGGTGATGAGTGTACTGATTGAGAGCGTGAGATACCTGTTAGGTTAGAATGGAGCCCACAGATGTTGGAACACCACACACTTTGGGCAACAGAGGAGGAGCTGATACTGAAGCAGAAGACAGTGGAGAGGTGCTAAGAGCGGAGGTAGGATGAGGGGCAAGATGGGAGAGGTAAGGAGAGGGGATAACAGGTTGAGGGGTTAGGAGGAGGTGGATTTAAGGAGGTGGGGTGAATTGGCACTGAAGTCGGAAAAAAGTTGAAAAGTTGAAGATTAAAAAAACAACCCTTTCATGATAGGAGCTCAACTGTGTTTGCTTCAGGCTGACACTAGGTTTTGTTCCTCTTCATTCATGAAATTATTTTGGAGATTTGGATATGCTTTAGACTTGCTGCTATGTGGATAAAATATTTTGCATAAATCTGCATGAATCTATAAATCTAATATTAGTTTTGTGAGTTGTTAGGATTGATTTTGTAAAATGAGATGTACTTCTGGTCTGTGGTAGGAATGATGTCGCCAAGTGTCTTTGAAAGTTCGCTCTGATAAATGTGTGACATAGTTGGCGTTGTTGTGAAGAAAGACCCGAATGAAAGTAGGGAGTTTAAAATTGAGATTACAACTTTGATGAGCAATCCTCTATATTTACCAATAAGATGACAATGGTCTCTAACTTTTGCTTCTTTCCTGATTACATCTTGACAAAGATAACATATGTTGGAGTTCTTAAACTCTTCTTCCTCATCTTGTGTTAATTTCATTGGTTTATACTGTTTTTGCATTATTTCTGTTAGTTGAATACAATATTTTTCTAATCGTTTTACAACCTCTTTGAGGGATATATTCTCCTTTGTACATTTATAATTTATTATATTGTCTCCAACAGATAATTTGATATATAAACCGAACCCACAAGGAGTATGCTTTTGATATGGCTTCGTGTAGGATTGATTTGGATTTGGAGAAGTAGTGTCTATTCTTTTCGAGAATGCTCTCAAAGTCGACATATATCAGCAAATGGATGCTTTATGGATTTATTTATATCATTGAAATCTACACTGAACCCACTTTTGGCATATTTATTACAGTTTATGTGTGGTTTGAGCAATATATTGAATGTTGTTCCAATCTTTTATTTTGTGTGAAAGAAGTTGAGACATCACTTACAGGATAACATCTTATTAGTTCAATTGTGTGCTTGAGAAGTCGTCAATATTGAGAATTTGTTTTAATGTAAACATAATGTGAATTTTCCTCTGAACTATAGTACAGAAGGTCAATGTGGCATTTCATCACTTTTTTCGTTATTTTAAATCTTTAATATCTGAACTTTGTTTTATCTATTAGTCCATATATATTTACAGAGAATGTTCATTTCCTCAAAGTTAGAGATATCCTTTAACTTCATTGGAAATTCTAATCCTTTTAACATTTAAAGTATTTTCATATTTTTTATAATGCCAATTCATTCGGTTTCCATTGTGGAGTGTGTAAGTGAGCAAGAACAGACCAGAAGAAGAATTTGTTGTCATTGTTTTGAACATTAACACTGCTTTTTAAAAAGTTTTATTACTCTTGGCAAATCATATTTAAGGAAGAAGCTTTTAAGAGGATCCGATTTCAAGATGTGTATATCTAAGAAAATGATTTTCCAATGTTAAACCACTTCCTTCTGTGTTATCAACATCTATTTCATACCTCTGAAGTTTTATCACAAACATTACAATCTTGGAAACCTTGAAAGAAGAAATGAAATGAGGTTTGTTCTCATATAAGGTGTTTCTTCTTTCAACTCGTTTTCTTCATCGTCTTCTTGTTGTCAATATATTTTACTCACATATATAATTTAATTGTATTAAATTCCTCAGGCTCTTGTTAATTAAAGTTTTAACAACAACTAAATTCACAATTGCTCAGCTACCGATTTTGTTCTGGCTCTTTAAACCTAAAATTCTTATTTTAATATGATCCTTAAATGTCCCATCAGTTTTTTTCAATAACAAACCCAGCTGTATCTTCTTGAGTTTTTTTTGTGGTTGCATGATTGAGATGTCTCTTATAACTATGTTTTAACAAGTTTTTTGAGCACATATCACAATGTTGTTATTCTTGCTCTTCTGGATGGATTAGTTTAAATATATTGAGTGTGTGTTTGCATGAATGCGTTTGTTGTAATATTTATAGTCCTTATTACAAACATCATGAATTACATTCACCATATTTATATAACAAAAAAGGATTTTTCTAGGATATATATACATATATATATATATATATATATATATTATATATATATATATATATTATATATTACTTTTGTGTTTATAAAAATTTCTGAGTAAATGTCTTCCAGATTTATAAGATAGCTTTTGTCTTTAAAAATAAATATTTTGTTGATCACACAAACATCGTCCGGTAACAAACATGAACACGCCCAAGACAAACACCGCCAGACGTAAACACCTCCTGGACGAGAGAGAGAGAGAGAGAGAGAGAAGAGAGAGAGAGAGAAGAGAGAGAGAGAGAGAGAGAGAGAGAGAGAGATAGATTATGCACTGTAATAAGGAGGGGGGTGAAGCGAAGATGGGACAGAGAGAGGGAGAGTATGGTGGGGGGAGGGAGTTAGCAAGAAAAAAAATGTTTTGCTTTATGAACACACACACACAACACACACACACACACACACCTGATATCAGCAATTTTGACTCCATCAACGCTTTGAGTAGCTCTCACTCTTGTTTGTGGGTGAATTTCAAATAAACAACTTTAAAAAACAATGTTTGCATTTTATATAGACGTTTCAGGTAGATGTGCATAAACATTCATCTTTATAAACAGCTGCGTTTGACGGGTGGAAAAAAATTTGGCCCGGAAATTTAGAAAATATGGCAAACGGCTCAGAAATCGGGCATTATCAAATATATTTGCTTCGAAACTCACAAAGAGAAACATTTAACCTTTGTAAAGCAAACCCGATAACAATTGCTTTAGAAACAGTCACGAGAACAAAGGAAAACGTTATCGCTCGTACGCTGCTGAGTTAAAAGTTAAAACCTCCATATAGATACGGGATGAAAGTTTGCCACCAGCGCACCCATAACCAAGCATGCAGACATGTCCACACACCCGTGGAGCTCCTTTACAGACTCAAATCTACCCATATATACAACATCCGTGTGTGCTGTATATGTACTCCTACCTTGTATTGGCAACTACTGACTGTACATCATGATCGGGACACGAACTGAACTGCTTTATCGACTGTAGGGCATTAGCAAGTGGCTTAGCACTCAAACAAGCACTCCAATTTATGGTTGATAAGGACCAGCTGGCTTGGCAAGCGATAGCAGCCTGATTGGTAATGGCACATACTGCAAAAAACTAAACATCGTCGATTTCTTAACATTTTCAGATTTCACTCCAAATCTCGAGTTATTTCGTCACATGACCTGGATCCTCAAAACTCAAATTATATTTTGATGATCTACTTTAATTCGTCCATGAGGTAGATTGGTGAAAATGCATGAAAATCGCTCCAAGCTCCGAATTTGAAAACTATAGCGCTTACAAAAGTGATATATACACCGATTCATAGGTATGTAGATGAGGCATTCGATGATACGAGTGAGGAAAGTGAAAAAAAAACCAAAAACATGTTGAGCACTTTATCGTTATAACTGTTGCGGCCTGTTCCAACTCAAAGCATTTTGTTGAGCAGGCCAAACAAAAATGGCGAAATAATATCCCAGCGAGGTTACCCAGGATGCACCTTCAAACCCCATCTAGAGTGAGGTGTTCGAGGATCGCCTGATAAAGGATACAATTAAATAAGTCCGTTAATTATCTTCAAAGGGGTGTTTTTAATTAACCCAACACCAATTTTCACTCCTGCACTTCC
This sequence comes from Eptatretus atami, assembly GCA_035128595.1. NCBI lineage: Eukaryota > Metazoa > Chordata > Myxini > Myxiniformes > Myxinidae > Eptatretus > Eptatretus atami. The sequence goes on from CM068962.1 coordinate 10,467,673, forward strand.
TTGGAGTTTTCTTAGTCTGCATGCAAAGTTTCAGGCTGTTAGGTTTTATAGTTATGGAGGAGATACACTGACTGACACACACATACACACACACACACACCAGTATAGATATACAGTATGCCATATTGGAGCATGCCCATGTAATTTTCACTGCATATATACATGTAGATTTCTGAAAGGACCATATGTTAGCTTGTTTTCGCCAGAAATGTCAGTGAAGTGAACTGCAAATTGATATGTGTGAACACGTCTCCTCTGATTATTTTGTGTGTGTAAAATGGTAGTTACTGGTACGAGTATGAATTGACTGGCAATTGAAAGAAACACCTTGGGACAGGTACATTGATTTGATGTGATGTTCCCTACTCCACAAGTGTTGCGCTGCCGAGCAGTTTCATGGCAAGGGTTATATTAGATGATTGACCATTGCCTTCACAGCACTGCTTGTCCATTCTCTATCCTTTTAAATGCTGAGCATCAAGCAAGGAGCAGCACATACCATTTTTCAAATATTTGATATGATAGAACGGGGTTTGAAGCCACAACAAGAGCAGTGGATAGGTTGAAGGAGCAAGGTAGGATGATTAGGTGGACCATACTTGAGATCTGTGTCGGAGTGGTGACCGCGTCCAGGATTGTGCCCAATAGCCAAGGAGACTGCTTTGGCAGTACCAACGCTCTGCACAGAGTATGGTCCAATGGATGGAATGGATGGATACTTGAGATGGAAAGATTGTGTGAGGAGTGATGTCATAAGGTGGAGGCGGTTGGAGAGATTCTGCGAAGTCGGTGAAAGCATGATAGGGGAGAGAAAAGCATTACACATTCCGCTGTTTTGATGTGGGAATGCCCGTTTGCTTTCAGGAGCAGGGACAGAGTAAGGGTTGGGGGTGGGGGGTAAGAACAAAGATGGGGCAGAGTTGTGAGGGGGAGGTTTAGGCTTTGGGAAGGGGGAAGGGGGGGTTAGGACTTTCTGGGGGGGGGTTAGGAGCTATGGTTTGTATGGGAGAGGGTGAGAAGGGGTTTGAAAGGCTTGAGTGGGGAGGGGATTGACCCTTATGGTTGGGAGGGGAGGTTGAGTACTTGGGGTTCGTGAGGGAGAGAAGGGTGTTGAGGACTTGAAGTCACATTTACGTTGCGCAGATGTTCTGTGGGTCCACCTGGGCAACGTCGGGTACCCCAGCTAGTTTTAAATAAGAGGACAATAATGTTTAGATGTAAACACACAGTACTTGAGCATTTAACAGCGATGGTACTGTTTATAAGGGGGGGGGCAGGAATCACTTTCGAATCAATATAATGTAATATCCAGCTATGTATGCTCAATATTTGGGTAGTTTAGCCATTTTGATGTATTAAATAGGGAAATATTGGCTTAAGAATTGTCCTGTTAAAATGTACATTATACGAAGCGTGATATGTTGTTCAATAAATAGCCAGGGTTAACGTGAAGGACCTGCATGACTTGTCAAACCTTCTGTAATCTTCAGATGGGACACCAGTGAGGTCTTGGAGGAGAGAGAGGGGAGGTGTTTTGATCTTTTGAGGGTTGATCACACTCATGGGAGCGGTGGTTTTGGTCATCTCAGGGAGACTGCAGAGTTTGTTCGGCATGCAGAGTGTGAGAGTTTTCCTCACCCGAGAAGAAGTGGCTTGATTGCTTTGTCGTCCAACTAGTGTGCCTGGTTCGTCTCTTGCTCGGGTCCCTGCTTGATCGCCTATCCGTGACTACATGGCCTGTTCACTTGGTTTGTGGCTGCTTCATCACTGGCTGCGTTGACATCTCCACAGAGATAAGGCCACACCCGGTTCTCGTTTCCCCTTCCAGTCCCTGCTCGAGTCTGGTGTGAGGCGCCTTAGATATTGTTATTGCTCTTGTAAGTAATTATTTATTGAGATGTGTCCTTCCCCCCCCCCTCATGTTGTATTTTTCCTGTTATTTGTGGTGGGGATAAACCCCATTAAAATCAGAATTAAGGATCCTGCGTGCTTCTTGCGTCCCCACACAACAAGCAGCCATTAATTCAATGCAGTCCAAGGAGTAAAAAAAGCCATTTCGGTCCATTTGTCCA
>CM068962.1:10469769-10480344 GCA_035128595.1 Eptatretus atami
TGGTCCTCCCCCCCCCTCATGTTGTATTTTTCCTGTTATTTGTGGTGGGGATAAACCCCATTAAATCAGAATTAAGGATCCTGCGTGCTTCTTGCGGTCCCCACACACAAGCAGCCATTAATTCAATGCAGTCCAAGGAGTAAAAAAGCCATTTCGGTCATTTGTCAGTGGGCGGTGTTAACAGACTTCTGGACAAGGCAGGTACCACAGCTAGTTTAAATGAGGAAAATAATTTTTTGATGTAGACACAAAGTACTTCACCATGTGACAGTTATGGTAAAAGGTGAACCTGGTTTCTTACCTGGAGTAAACAGCCAGGGAGTTTTCCTCATCCATCCCTGTCGAGAGCAGGAATGCTGTTCTGAAGTTTCACAACACCTCTTAACAAACCGCTCACAAGTCTCTTCATCTCTCGTTATCAATGACAGTAAAACATCTGCACGTTTTTCTTCTTCATCGTGAGAGATGCAGGAGATCGACTGGTAATGTGATTCGTCGATCAGCGCTCGTGTTCGTGCATCTTGTGTCACAGACTCTGTATAACCGGTCAGTATTTGTCTAATGTTCTCTCTCTCCTCATGTGAAGGCTCCAGTCCACCCTTGACGTTAGCCAACGTATGCCGATTTTTGAAAAATTGTCTAACAACGAGCTGTAAACGTACACGTCGAATACGTATGGTTAAGTTTTGAATAACATTGAGAGCACGCTGAAAAAACACTGCATACAGTCGTGCCACCGCTGGCTTTAAAACGTTGTACTTTTCGATAGTCTCTCAATAGCTTTCTCATGCTTGAATTTACGACTTATGCCGCGTATGAACTCACACAGTTCCACTAACGCTCGCATAGCGTTTGAGATGGCACGTCACGCGAATCGTTGACACACGTTACTTGTAAGTTACTTCATAAGTCCGAACACGTCGATGGCTAATGTTCTAGCGTACCGCGAAACTTATTTTAAGCTATGGTTACGTGTTTGTACTAACGATTATCGCGATCGTTGAACCAATCGACACACTACTTGTCAAGGTGCTCATTCGGTCGAACAACGTCAAGGGTAAATGGGTTAGCGTCAGTGTTCCAGCTCCCTGTTTTATTTTATTTTTTTTTTTCTTCCCTTCGGTATGATGGTGATGGTGACACTTCGATTTCTAGTGCGGATTTGTAATATATATAATTAATAGACTGCCGCTCAACGATTAAATCTACCGCACTGTACACTGAAAGCACGTCATACACGAAGATAAAAAACAACCGGTGAGTCTGGAACACTGATGTATACCATTACCATTGACGTGTTTCGACTTATGAGTCACTTACAAGTAACGTGTGTTGATGTGTGTTACGACGCATACCGTGCGTCACACTTATTCCCATCGCATGCGGAGCGTGGTGTCATACCGGCAAGTAGCCCGTCGTAAAATTTTCAACATGCTTCAAACATATTACAAGACGTACTCCACTTAATAGGACGTATGAATAGGCGTACTTTCAGCGTTCTATTCAGCATACCAACTTTACCCATAACCGTAAATTCGAACGTGCGCCAGCGTTTTAGACGCACTTTTTCAGAGTCGGCTACGCTGGCAAGAATGCCAGGTGTGACTGCGATGTTGAATTCCACTTTCTGCGCGGTCTTAGATTTTGATCGTTGTGCGTCAGCTTTCCATACCTACGCACGTCATCGTCATCGTCGCGTGTGCAGCGGATATTTGCATGAGTTTAGCTATCGTGGGCATAGGTTGTGAAGGCCGACAACAGGTTCAGCATTCGTTGGTATTAGTTTATCTATAAACAACGAGAACGTTCTGTTGCCATTCTAACGTTATGCAAGGACCAAGTGTATGCATAGTCCGAATCTTTAAAAAAAACATCAAAAGTGTACGTAAGCCCAGCGTTTTCACTACATTTTAATCAGTTGCCATCGCTGGCTAAACAGTCCAAAGTGTGCTGGTGCCTTGAGGTGGTGACTAATTTCGATGTCATGTTCAGAGTGATTCACCCACATCTGTTATTACAGTGGAACCATCACATGAACACACACACACACACACACACACACACACACACACACCACAACACACACACACCCACACACACACACACACACACACCACATTATTGTTTTTTTTCTTTCATAAAAACTGTTCCTCACAACAATTGCACTCATTTAATAAACCGGAATGGATAAATAGTTATATTCCAAGGGTAAAAACTTTATTACTTTGTTAACGATTGAGCAATTTTTTTGACTAGCCAGATCATCAACGTGGTTCGTTCTTCCTTGGGTTTCGACCTTTTCAGCCAGAACCTCTCTAAACAGTGGGTCCATGTGTCGATCCATAACCTCAGATGTGTCAGTCAGTTATCCGGCATGCAATCTTGCTTTCCCATGAGCCTCGTTTTGTAGAGAGGGAGAGAGCCGGTGGTGTATCCCGATCACGATGTGGAGCTGGCATTTGACAAGAACAGGTATGTCAGCATGCCTAATGGTGCGATGGGGAGTGCGGTGTGTTACAGGGACACTTCACGGGGTGAGTGCATGCCTGTGTTTGAGGAGGCAATGTGTGCAGGTGTGCGATCCTGCAGATGCGGCTCCATCAAACTCGTCCCAGGCCAGTGGCACGAATCGGGGGGGTAGTAGAGATGGCGTGGTCATCTCGCGATCAAGTTGTGCTTTGACATGAGGTGGCGGACATGCCGTGTCGAGCAGCGTGCTGCTGGACAGCTGTAGGGAAGGGGGTGCGTGGGTGAGGTGCGTGCTTGCCCGACATGGCTGTAGGGAGGGGGGAGTGCACACTAGGGTCTTGTTTGAGAGTTGCGACATGACAAGTCTGGAAAATTTTGGTCACACTGTCCATGTACACCATTTTGTTTACATTCCGCGAACTACATATTCATCACATGCGTATTTGTACAATGGCATGCTGTATATGTCTCGAGATCATGGTTATATTCTTACAAATTATGGATGCTGTTCCTTTGGATGTAGTCCATGTATTTATCGGAATCGATCGGGAAAGGGATTCAGAATGTATAGATTCCCTGCAGATGCCGAAAGAAGGAAAATTGTGGGAAAATAAAGTTGTTCTGAGATGGAACGACTTTGGGGTAGTTTCTTTCCCAGGTAAGTTTCGTCTTTGTGTGCACATTTATTGGGATTGCTGTATCATATTGCGTCTTGGCAGTCATGGTATATGTAAGACAAGAATCTCTCATAGACTCTATCGTATTATATCTCTCTTGGGACACATTCTCAATAAATAATTACTTACAAGAGCAATAACAATATCTAAGGCGCCTCACACCAGACTCGAGCAGGGACTGGAAGGGGAAACGAGAACCGGGTGTGGCCTTATCTCTTGTGGAGATGTCAACGCAGCCAGTGATGAAGCAGCCACAAACCAAGTGAACAGGCCATGTAGTCACGGATAGGCGATCAAGCAGGGACCCGAGCAAGAGACGAACCAGGCACACTAGTTGGACGACAAAGCAATCAAGCCACTTCTTCTCGGGTGAGGAAAACTCTCACACTCTGCATGCCGAACAAACTCTGCAGTCTCCCTGAGATGATCCAAAACCCACCGCTCCCATGAGTGTGATCAACCCTCAAAAGATCAAAACACCTCCCCTCTCTCCTCCTCCAAGACCTCACTGGTGTCCCATCTGAAGATTACAGAAGGTTTGACAAGTCATGCAGGTCCTTCACGTTAAACCCTGGCTATTTATTGAACAACATATCACGCTTCGTATAATGTACATTTTAACAGGACAATTCTTAAGCCAATATTTCCCTATTTAATACATCAAAATGGCTAAACTACCCAAATATTGAGCATACATAGCTGGATATTACATTTATATTGATTCGAAAGTGATTCCTGCCCCCCCCCTTATAAACAGTACCATCGCTGTTAAATGCTCAAGTACTGTGTGTTTACATCTAAACATTATTGTCCTCTTATTTAAAACTAGCTGGGGTACCCGACGTTGCCCAGGTGGACCCACAGAACATCTGCGCAACGTTAAATGTGACTTCAAGTCCTCAACACCCTTCTCTCCCTCACGAACCCCAAGTACTCAACCTCCCCCTCCCAACCATAAGGGTCAATCCCCTCCCCACTCAAGCCTTCAAACCCCCTTCTCACCCTCTCCCATACAAACCATAGCTCCTAACCCCCCCCCAGAAAGTCCTAACCCCCCCTTCCCCCTTCCCAAAGCCTAAACCTCCCCCTCACAACTCTGCCCCATCTTTGTTCTTACCCCCCACCCCCAACCCTTACTCTGTCCCTGCTCCTGAAAGCAAACGGGCATTCCCACATCAAAACAGCGGAATGTTGAATGCTTTTCTCTCCCCTATCATGCTTTCACCGACTTCGCAGAATCTCTCCAACCGCCTCCACCTTATGACATCACTCCTCACACAATCTTTCCATCTCAAGTATCCATCCATCCATCCATTGGACCATACTCTGTGCAGAGCGTTGGTACTGCCAAAGCAGTCTCCTTGGCTATTGGGCACAATCCTGGACGGGTCACCACTCCGACACAGATCTCAAGTATGGTCCACCTAATTTCATCCTACCTTGCTCCTTCAACCTATCCACTCTCTTTGTTGTGGTTCAAACCCCGTTCATCATATCAAATATTTGAAAAATGGTATGTGCTGCTTCCTTGCTTGATGCTCAGCATTTAAAAGGATAGAGAATGGACAAGCAGTGCTGTGAAGGCAATGGTCAATCATCTAATATAACCCTTGCCATGAAACTGCTTCGGCAGCGCCAACACTTTGTGGAGTAGGGAACATCACATCAAATCAATGTACCTGTCCCAAGGTGTTTCTTTCAATTGCAGTCAATTTCATACTCGTACAGTAACTACCATTTTACACACACAAAATAATCAGAGGAGACGTGTTCACACATTCAATTTGCAGTTCACTTCACTGACATTTCTGGCGAAAACAAGCTAACATATGGTCCTTTCAGAAATCTACATGTATATATGCAGTGAAAATTTGCATGCGCAGCCTCCAATATGGCCATACTGTATATCTATACTGGGTGTGTGTGTGTGTGTATGTGTGTGTCAGTCAGTGTATCTCCTCCATAACATATAAAACCTAACAGCCTGAAACTTTGCATGCAGACTAAGAAAACTCCAAGGAAGTGCAGGAGTGAAAATGGGTGTTTGGGTTAATTAAAACACCCCTTTTGAAGATAATTAACGGACTTATTTAATTGTATCCTTTATCAGGCGATCCTCGAACACCTCACTCTAGATGGTTTGAAGGTGCATCCTGGGTAACCTCGCTGGGATATTATTTCGCCATTTTGTTTGGCCTGCTCAACAATGCTTTGAGTTGGAACAGGCCGCAACAGTTTATTAACGATAAAGTGCTCAACATGTTTTTGGTTTTTTTTTCACTTTCCTCACTCGTATCATCGAATGCCTCATCTACATACCTATGAATCGGTGTATATATCACTTTTGTAAGCGCTATAGTTTTCAAATTCGGAGCTTGGAGCGATTTCATGCATTTTCCACAATCTACTCTCATGGACGAATTAAAGTAGATCATCAAAATATAATTTGAGTTTTGAGGATCCAGGTCATGTGGACGAAATAACTCGAGATTTGGAGTGAAATCTGAAAATGTTAAGAAATCGACGATGTTTAGTTTTTTGCAGGTATGTGCCATTACCAATCAGCTTGCTATCGCTTGCCAAGCCAGCTGGTCCTTATCAACCATTAAATTGGAGTGCTTGTTTGAGTGCTAAGCCACTTGCTGAATGCCCTACAGTCGATAGCAGTTCAGTTCGTGTCCCGATCATGATGTACAGTCAGTAGTTGCAATACAAGGTAGGAGTACATATACAGCACACACGGATGTTGTATATATGGGTAGATTTGAGTCTGTAAAGGGAAGCTCCACGGGTGTGTGGACATGTCTGCATGCTTGGTTATGGGTGCCGTGGTGGCAAACTTTCATCCCGTATCTTATGGAGGTTTTAACTTTTAACCTCAGCAGCGTACGAGCGATAACGTTTTCCTTTGTTCTCGTGACTGTTTCTAAAGCAATTGGTTATCGGGTTTGCTTTACAAAGGTTAAATGTTTCTCTTTGTGAGTTTCGAAGCAAAATATATTTGATAATGCCCGATTTCTGAGCCGTTTGCCATATTTTCTAAATTTCCGGGCCAAATTTTTTTCCACCCGTCAAACGCAGCTGTTTATAAAGATGAATGTTTATGCACATCTACCTGAAACGTCTATATAAATGCAACATTGTTTTTTAAAGTTTGTTTATTGAAATTCACCCAAAACAAGAGTGAGAGCTACTCAAGGTTTGATGGAGTCAAAATTGCTGATATCAGGTGTGTGTGTGTGTGTGTGTGTGTTCATAAAAGCAAAACATTTTTTTTCTTTGCTAACTCCCCTCCCCCACCATACTCTCCCTCTCTCTGTCCCATCTTCGCTTCACCCCCTCCTTATACAGTGCATATCTATCTCTCTCTCTCTCTCTCTCTCTCTCTCTCTCCTCTCTCTCTCTCTCTCTCTCTCTCTTCTCTCTCTCTCTCTGTCCAGGAGGTGTTTACGTCTTGCGGTGTTTGTCTTGGGCGTGTTCATGTTTGTTACCGGACGATGTTTGTGTGATCAACAAAATATTTTATTTTAAAGACAAAAGTATCTATAAATCTGGAAGACATTTACTCAGAAATTTTTTATTTTAAACACAAAAGTATATATATATCCTAGAAAAATCCTCTTTTTTTGTTATATAAATATGGTGAATGTAATTCATGATGTTTGTAATAAGGACTATAAATATTACAACAAACGCATTCATGCAAACACACACTCAATATATTTAAACTAATCCATCCAGAAGAGCAAGAATAACAACATTGTGATATGTGCTCAAAAAACTTGTTAAAACATAGTTATAAGAGACATCTTCAATCATGCAACCACAAAAAAAACTCAGAAGATACAGCTGGGTTTGTTATTGAAAAAAACTGATGGGACATTTAAGGATCATATTAAAATAAGAATTTTTAGGTTTAAAGAGCCAGAACCAAAATCGGTAGCTGAAGCAATTGTGAAATTTAGTTGTTGTTGAAACTTTAATTAACAAGAGCCTGAGGGAATTTAATACAATTAAATTATATATGTGAGTAAAATTATATTTGACAAAAGAAGACGATGAAAGAAACGAGTTGAAAGAAGAAACACCTTATATGAGAACAAACCCTCATTTCATTTCTTCATTTCAAGGTTTCCAAGATTGTAATGTTTGTGATAAACTTCAGAGGTATGAAATAGATGTTGATAACACAGAAGGAAGTGGGTTTAACATTGGGAAAATCATTTTCTTAGATATACACATCTTGAAATCGGATCCTCTTAAAGCTTCTTCCTAAATTGATTTGCCAAGAGTAATAAAACTTTTTAAAAAGCAGTTGTTAATGTTCAAAACAATGACAACAAATTCTTCTTCTGGTCTGTTCTTGCTCACTTACACACTCCACAATGGAAACCGGAATGAATATGGCATTATAAAAAATATGAAAATACTTTAAATGTTAAAAGGATTAGAATTTCCAATGAAGTTAAAGGATATCTCTAACTTTGAGGAAATGAACATTCTCTGTAAATATATATGGACTAATAGATACAAACAAAGTTCAGATATTAAAGATTTAAAATAACGAAAAAAGTGATGAAATGCACATTGACCTTCTGTACTATAGTTCAGAGGAAAATTCACATTATGTTTACATTAAAACAAATTCTCAATATTGACGACTTCTCAAGCACACAATTGAACTAATAAGATGTATCCCTGTAAGTGATGTCTCAACTTCTTTCACACAAAATAAAGATTGGAACAACATTCAATATATTGCTCAAACCACACATAAACTGTAATAAATATGCCAAAAGTGGGTTCAGTGGTAGATTTCAATGATATAAATAAATCCATAAAGCATCCATTTGTGATATATGTCGACTTTGAGAGCATTCTCGAAAAGATAGACACTACTTCTCCAAATCCAAATCAATCCTACACGAAGCCATATCAAAAGCATACTCCTTGTGGGTTCGGTTATTATATCAAATTATCTGTTGGAGACCAATATAATAAATTATAAATGTACAAAGGAGAATATATCCCTCAAGAGGTTGTAAAACGATTAGAAAAATATTGTATTCAACTAACAGAAATAATGCAAAAAACGTATAAACCAATGAAATTAACACAAGATGAGGAAGAAGAGTTTAAGAACTCCAACATATGTTATCTTTGTCAAGATGTAATCAGGAAAGAAGCAAAAGTTAGAGACCATTGTCATCTTATTGGTAAATATAGAGGAATTGCTCATCAAAGTTGTAATCTCAATTTTAAACTCCCTACTTTCATTCGGGTCTTTCTTCACAACAACGCCAACTATGTCACACATTTATTCAGAAGCGAACTTTCAAAGACACTTGGGGACATCATTCCTACCACAGACCAGAAGTACATCTCATTTTACAAAATCAATCCTAACAACTCACAAAACTAATATTAGATTTATAGATTCATGCAGATTTATGCAAAATATTTTATCCACATTAGCAGCAAGTCTAAAAGCATATCCAAATCTCCAAAATAATTTCATGAATGAAGAGGAAACAAACCTAGTGTCAGCTGAAGCAAACACAGTTGAGCTCCTATCATGAAAGGGTGTTTTTTTTAATCTTCAACTTTTCAACTTTTTTCCGACTTCAGTGCCAATTCACCCCACCTCCTTAAATCCACCTCCTCCTAACCCCTCACCTGTTATCCCCTCTCCTTACCTCTCCCATCTTGCCCCTCATCCTACCTCCGCTCTTAGCACCTCTCCACTGTCTTCTGCTTCAGTATCAGCTCCTCCTCTGTTGTCCCAAAGTGTGTGGTGTTCCAACATCTGTGGGCTCCATTCTACCTAACAGGTATCTCACGCTCTCAATCAGTACACTCATCACCACAAACATGCTCCTTCCTTCCTCTCAGCACACCCCCCTCTTTCCAACTCCTCAGATCTTGTACCTCCCTGCCCACTCCCTTGTTCACCATACCTCTATCAAGTCTCATTCTTCCCTCTCCCCACCACTCTCAATGCCCTTCTGCACCTTGGCCGTGCCTGCTCTCATCGTTTCCCCTCCCTCTCAAAGCAACCTTCACACACTTCCCCTCCAAGCTTCCCTCTCACCTTTCTCAAAACTCCCCTCTCACCCTTCTCCTCAACTCTTCCCTCTCACTCTTCTCCCTCCAATCTTCCCCTCATTCCCCCTTCCCAAAGTTACCCCCCCCCCACATCCACAAAGGAGCCTCCTTCCCCACCCTCTCTCTTCCATCTCATCACTTCACCTCTTCCAATCTTCAACTGTCCTCTGCCCCCTCTCTTTTTCCTCCCCAAGGTACCTCAACCCATCACCATGAAACCTTTTCTCCTCAACATCCGACCCTCTCCCAAGGTCTTCTGCAATCCCCCACACTCTTTCAATATCTCTCCTTTCCTTACCTCCCCCACCTCCGCCCTCATCCTACCGCTCCCCCTCCCCTGCATCCAAAACCTCCTCCCCTCCCTCTTCCTTAACAGTGTGGACCTCAAACCTGACAGATCTTTCCATACAGGTTGCCACTGACAAACCAGACATGATCTTCTTAAGAGAAACGTTCCTCCTTCAAGACGTCTCTGACTCCCTAGTGTCTCTCCAGGGTTACTCCCTCCTCAGGTATGACAGACCTGAGCCTCGTCATGGCAGCGGAGTTGCTCTCTTCATCAAAGACTCAATTCCTCACTCACCATGCACTGCCCTCTCTCCCCCACACCCTCAGGAATACCTCCGGCTACAGCTTCCCCTCCAATCCCACCTCATGTTGATGTGTGTGTTGTACCGTCCACCAAACAGTGATGACTCCATTTACATCTCGCTCTCTGAAAACATGGACCAACTTCTATCCTCTCATCCCAACTCACGCTTCCTCATGTGTGGTGACTTCAACTGTCATCATGCCAGTTGGCTGGGTGTAGGTACCTCTCTCTCCTGCTATGGAACTTCAGCAAAAGACTTCTGCGACTCATTGGGACTGACACCATCTGTCAACTTCCCGACCCGGATCTCAACCAATGGTACTCTATCTCTTCTGGATCTGATTTTGACCAATTTCCCTGAAAATATCTGCTGTTCTTCTTCTGCTCCAATCAGTTCATCTGACCATATACTTGTCAAAGTAGACATCTTCTGGCTGTTATTAGAGAACCACTTCTGCGCCATCGAGTCTGGCATTTCATTCAAGCTGACTGGCAGGGACTTCAAGCAGCCATCAAACTTCTAGACTGGTCTCCCATCTCTAATTCCTCCGACATCAACTTTTCCTGGGAATTTTTTCATCGAAATTTGCTCTCTCGCATGCACAGGTTTATACCATCTTGTCTTCAGTTGTTCTACCTTTCCTCCCATCCAAGGTACACTGAAGCTTGTGGCGCGGCAGTTGTCCTGACACAAATTGCCTTCGCCTCATGGAAGGCTAATCCAACTGAAGG
>CM068962.1:10492134-10505762 GCA_035128595.1 Eptatretus atami
AAAAGAGGAGATTGTATGTGTGTGTGTGTTACATGCTGGGCCTCTGTGCACCAATTGGAGATGCCCAGCACAGTCTATCCACTAAGCACGCATGGCAGACCATTGACGGAAAAGTATGTGTCCTTGCTAATTTGTTCCAGGTGACGCATGCAGTACTGAACAAAACAAGAGGATATTTAATAAGCATTTATTAATCCACTGCTGTCTACTTATTGAATGCTAATTACCCATTCAATAAGTAATTCCATCACTACACATCTTTAGAAAGAAACCTCAATGATTTTAAAACTCCACACAGTCTATAGCACACAAGATCTAATGGCTTTTCGTAATAAATCCCACGACCTTCAAGTCGGTAACTTTATGCTCAATGCATCTTTAATTTTTTTAAACACTCCATCTTGAATATCAGTACTGGTGTTTACAGAATCGTGAGTTCACAGTTCGATAGTCATTGACTTGTCTTTACTGCTTTCCACGAATAAGTGCATTGTCAATCGATTGTGGGCAGTATCAAAATGACAGTCTGTGGCCCACGTCTCGCCGTTGCGGTGAAACCCCAGATGGTGAATCACTTCGTACCTACCATTATATGAACGATTTGTATGGCAGCAGACCGAACCACATTACCTAATCGCGCTTTAAGGCCTCACACTAGTTGGCGTTCGAACATGCTGCAATGATAGAGAACTTACCTTTTTCTTTTTTGATATCAGAAGCATTTGTCTGCTTTTGATGTTCGGCTCACTCGTGACATTACATAGATAGATATCGAGATATTGTACTGCTTGGTTTGTCATCCACGCTGACTCACACAGACAGGATAGCATCGCGGTTCTCAAGAGATGATTTCCACAACATGTCCAGCCAAGATAGATCTGTACCAGACCAATTCCATCTAGGAGATGCACAGCCTAGTCTACGAGCAACAACGTCGAGCGTCGAATGCGTGTATCATTCCATGTGGTTTAACTATGACGACCGACTTCTCGACACTTCTATTCTGCTGTCTGAGTCACCTGTGAGTCTGTACATAATGTAATTACGCTTCGATAATGAATGACGCAACCACTGCCACTGTATGCTTCTCTCACAGAGTTCACATCGATACGTTCATCTCACATCCACCTCGTATGGCTATTGTGTCTCATTTTTATACTTGTAGTTCGCCAGGTGCACCTCTTCATGAAATGCCTAGGCATCTAAGCGAGTCACTGTCATTGGGCTTTGGCCATTGTGATGATGTTGTCGTCTAGCCCGATGGCTTGACTACAGTCAATTTCAGCAAAACACAATTTTTTCCTACCCAGGTTACATCATTCATTTTTAACATCAGCGCACTCTCTAGATGAACATAACACTCATAATATCCGTTATATTCAGACCGATGCCACTCACTTTGCAGCCATGGGTGATCGGGTTGCAGTAATCCGCCTGGTGCTCTTGCATTTCCACATACAGACATACACATTCAGAGAAAAGGAAGGCAGTAAGATTGATTTTTGGACTCACACAGAGAACAGGTAATTAATCGTTGAACGATACTGTCTCGTTAATTTAAAATGTCAAAACCATGATGTTGAAGAATATTCATAAGATGGACGACGAGAGTGGAGGATTCTCCACTTTCTAATTCCTTTATTGTGGCTAATTATAAAGTAGCGAACGGCTGGAGCACTTGATGCAGGTCGTATTATCAGCGACCGAACCAACTAGTGCTGGGGGCCAGCGAGGACCCACCTGACCACCCTCAGCACTTCATTGGGACTACTATTTTCTTTACTTATTATGTCACTGGTGAAATTTTAAACAATGTACCCAAGATAAATTGTATCGCTCACGATCAAACAGTCTTTATGGGCGGGAAAGACAGTACCGAGCTTAGAAGCTAAAATTGGCTTAAGATATATGGGGTGGTGGGTAATTGGAGAACATGAAAACAGCGTTCACATTTTTCCCACCTCTCCAAGAGGTGTTCTTCTTTGATCAATTATTTTAAAATGGAACAAATTGATTTACTATAATTCAGCTATTAGAAGAAGAATTTATCAGCTGTAAGATACATATTTTTTAAAATTGATGTGGACCCCCATCTCAAGTAGGAATATCTCAACGAACATTGAAGGTGTCTTCTCTGACGGAACTTAGAAATGATTCTCTAAGATTGTTCTGTTGGCAGTAGGACTGTGAAAACATCAGAGTAAATGGACTTGGTGTTGTTCCATACGGTCAGACTATGTAGAGGTGCTACTCAAATGGAACGTGGAGAATGCCAAAACATATACGTGCTGTGTATTTAGACAACTTTGGCTCATATGTTATCTTGTAAGTGAGATTGCTTACTATAATATCACAATAAAAACAAGTTTGGACATAGTGAAGGTATTACGATTTTATCGCCTATGAAAATTGGACAGCAATAGCATAAAGCTGTGCAAGTTAGAGTGCTTCTCTCTAACCTGACAAGTATATCATGCAACGTCAATATGCCATAACTTAAGCCAGTTGATCATTTTCACATCTCGAGTTTGATAATTTTGATAACGATTGTCAATGAGTTTGTAATAGCGCAGAGGTTCATGATCCACACATCACATGGGATGAGTCAGGCAGTGGATATTGTGTAGGTGAAGGAAAATAGGTGGAGGCACCAAGTACAACACTATTATGAAGCCATTGAGAAGTTACGTTAAAGGAGCTACGCAGATACTAAACCTTCCTGACTGTAGTTGCAATTAGAAGTAAGCAAACATGCAATGGGAAAGGATAAGACAATGAGGATGGACCTAATGGCCTTTAATGTTATCAAAGGTGGTAAACAATCCTAGTGGCGTTATTTCTGCGTACGGTTGGAGAGAGACTCCTGGAGTAGGGGTAGGCTTTGCATGCAGCGGCGAGCTATGCAATAGGACTACAGAAGTCCAGACAGTAACGATCTATATTCCGGTAATCTTGCCTGTATCATGCCAGCGAAAATGAGACATTAACTATCCTCTTCGATACAGGTCATAGTGCACGCACTAAGCGACCTTCATTTAACAGTATAAAATCTCCTCTGAAACAACGAGCCAGAACAAATGTGTGAGGCTATGCTGGCGCTACATGCAATCACTCCGGTTTGATTGTCAGCTCTTTCAGGGGTATTGAGAAAGATTAAACCATCTCAAGTACTAGAATCTCCTCGCACACTGTGGATTTAGCCTGAAGCATTTGAATGATAGACTTGGAATCGGTTGATGAATGATCTTACTGAGGGGTTGTGAATATATAGTTCACCTGTGCACTGTATGGAAATAAATCGAGAGAGCCGTCGATGAAAGTGCGGCACTGCATGGCACAGTCAAAGTATTCAAGATGGGGATATTTCTAAGTTGACATGTCGTGATCACTCCAGTACTCATTGACTGGCTAATCTCGATAGGCATGCTTAGAAAGAAGTTGCTTTCGAGAATGCCCATTAAAAATTATTATCCCAGTAAACCACAATATGATAAGAATGGCAAATGTTGCCATATATGATATCCCCAAACCCATGCGGAAGGACCATGGAATAGAGGATGAGAACCACTCTGCGTGTGCAGATCGAAATGATCTTACCACAAAACTATGATGTCGTGCTGCGAGCAGAGATGCCAACGAGAACTGGAGGACATCTGATGGATGATGACAGACAAATTATGCTGCAGAATAGCTCACTTGATGAGGACGAAACAGTAAAAGTGAAATTTGTGATCAATGGAGTACTAGGACCGCCCCCCTTCTATATTTTTCTGATGTGTGAGCATGACAAAGAGCGAGACATTATTAAGCCAGATTGATCTGTGTATTAAGTGTTATATTAGGCGTTAGAGATTCCCCGATGATATTTGTTCCAGGTGAGACTAAATAATACCAGGTGATAATATCTCTTTAAGGATGAATTTATGAGTAATCAATATTTGTTCATATTAAATAATTGACAAAGAAGACACCCGGAGGGAAAAGTGAACGCGTTTTCATTTTCACAATGACACACACCCCTATCATAATGCTTATCTATGCTTTAAAGCCGGTATTTAGTTTTTATTCTCCCCACAAAACAAGACGTTAATCCGTGACACTTATTCTTTGGTACATGTTTTAAAATTTCACAGTTACATAATAAGTAAGAAATAGTAGTCCCGATGAATGCTGAGGGTGGTGCATGGTGGGTCTCCTGGCCCCTGGCATTATCTCTGAAGACGCATCTTGCAAAAAAAAAAGTGCTTTTAACCTCTCTGCCTTTCGAGCACAGCGGTGCAGCGAACAGCCTGAGGTGTACTCAAAGGGACACGGCGAAAGTCACCCCACCGACTGACGAGGAGGGTGAGAGCCATCAATACACGAAGAAGGTTTCAATTTCAACAAGGAAACATTCCACCTCATCGAACAAAAACAATCTGTGGTTTGATGACTTTTTACATTTTTTAAACTTTGTACTTTTATCTCTAAATCAGTAAATGTGTTGGGTCATTCAGAAGCAAAGTGAGTTGTTTCTGGAGTTATAAATCGGTCAGGTAGTCAAAGGTTTCATATCAATTACTCCATATTTTGGGTAGATCGTGACCACCCTGGACTGAGTCCATATTGATGAACATGAAACAACGGTAATAATATTTCATTGTTCAGGTATGAGTTCCAAAAACCATCAAACACAACCAATCAAACCTCCAATTAATACGAGTAAAGTAAACAAAAAATACTTTGTGCTTTGAATAAATCACCTTTTGCTAACACTCATATCAATGTCCCCTTTCATTGGACCTACCAGAATAGAGTTCAGCTTTCATGGATCAAGTTTAATTGACTCAAAAAGTCAGAGAAACAGATTTTAATCACGAAGTGAATCCATCTGTATAAATAAAGACTTTTTCTTCTTTTTAGACTTATTTAGCACCTGAGAAGGTCGTGGAGAAGGTTGTGACTCTGACTGTGCTGCTGCCCGGGCAGCATCAGCTCACGTGTCCAAAAACCTGCTCTGGTGCTCTTGTAAATCCTCTCTCTGCTCCTTTCACCCTGTAATTTCCCCAGGTTTTCTTCCATCTGCTTGGAAATCCACCAACATCACTGCACTACATGAAAAGGTCTATAGTTGAAGGGATCAGTTTTTGCACCTATCAGCTTATCATCAGCAAGGTTGTGGAATCATCATCGCAATTCATAGAAATCCTGCCTTTTCTCCAACAGCCTCATCTCGGATCAACAACTTAGTTCAGACCAGGTCACTCACTATTGCTTAGGCATGCTGCTTCGACTCACCCAACAATGGATGGAGGCACTCCTCAATATCGGACATGAGTTAAGGGGCATCTCTCTGGACATATCTCATGCTTTTGATACAGTCTAGCATCCCATCTTGCTCTCCAAGCGGTCTGCTTACGAATCCAAGGCCAACTCCACTTTTGGATTACTGACTTCATCCACTCTCTCATTCACCGTGTGGCTCTCAACGGAATCCTTTCATCTCCTCTCCCTGTCAAGGCTGGAGTGCCCTTAGGCAGTTTCTGGTACCAGTCCTACTCCTGAACTTCATCAATGATCTCTCTGACTGAAAAATCCTCTTATCTATTGCTGATGACTCCACCTTCTGCCGTGACATCCCTCCTCCTTCAAACAGGCAGGCTGCAGCCTCTGACATCTCTTCAGACCTTGAAGAATCCAAAACTGGTGAAACACTTGAATATGTCTTTCAAGCCTGACAAATCTTACACTCTCACCTCTCTCTAAAACGACCCACGGGCAAACCTTCCTATCTACTTTCTTTACAATCCTCTTGAGGAAGTTTAGTCATTCAAACTCCTGGGTCTCACGATCAGCCATGATCTTTCTTGGGCAAAACACATTTCAACGTTGGCCTCCAAAGCTGGCCGCTGACTGTGCATCTTTGGCACACATGAACTAATATTCACCTACAAGGGCTTCATCCGCAGCATGATGGAGTACTACTCTCCCCTCTGGGCTGGTCCCCTGCCTCACATCGTGCTCAGCTTGACGCTTGGAAACCAAGGCCTTCAGATCATTGGAATTTCTCACGATGAAGCTGAGTCTTTGTGGGCTTATCACGTCACCATCGCAGACAGGTCGTGGTCTCTCTGTTTTCCACCGCATACTTTTGGTCTGACACACTCTGCTCTTTCCGTGCTTTGTCACAAAAAAGTATTCACCAAGGACATCATGAAATCTTTAAAGCCCACCAACCAAAGCTGGCAAATGGGACACCAGCTAAAGTTCATCCAAGAGACACACACACATTGGTGAATCATTGCCCTGCAATACACCAGGATGAGATTATAACAAGTTGGGTCAGGATTCAAACCCAGGCTCCACATAATTCAAGAGGGAAGAAATCACAAAAAACACGTTAAAACATTCACGTGTCAAAAATAAATAATTGATTTTATAAGTATAGTACATTCAGGGTTTTAAAAAAAAAATTGTGATATTGATGTACATGGAAACTGGCGATTACTTTTCAAAATACAGGATTGTATCTCATGGAGAAGTGCTTCTGTAATGTTCTGTGATTTGAGGATTGCTCCAAATGAATTAAACAATTCAAGCAAAGGAATCAGCATTATGTTTAAAAAATTAATAAAAGAAGAAATATACTTTGTGTTTCCACTCACACAAGGCATTGTCAGAGCACGTTCTTTTGTACACCTCACATGTGCATGAAATATAGTGGAAACATTAGTGAGGAGTCCAGGTTCCGTTTGTCAGGGAATTCTTCCCAATGGAGTTTGGAATCTTTATGGAGTTTGCGATGAATTTCCGATAACAGCATAATAGTTACTAACTGTTAAAAACTGCGAAGGTTTCTCAGTGAAGTCATTGATGGAAAGGTAATTATTACACGTTGATTAAATAGTTTGTGGTTATATTATTTTTCACTTCCAGTGGGAACTAACGACTCTGAGCCAATACACCACCAATGTGCACAACAAAAATGAACATAACTCGAAATTGCATGAATATCAATGCTTTAGACCACATGCACTGTCCGGACCGAGAGCTCTTAAATGAGGCATCATTCACCATTATACGTGCTGTGGTTATGATGTTTACCCCGTTCAGACACAATCGGGCAATTTGTATTTGTTTATGAAGGATAGATAGATAATTGTATTCTGTACAAGTAATAAAACTCCGAAACATCCATGCAGTGATGAAACACACGTTATGTGTTCGAGCTTTTCCACAAGCCTCAACTTTTTATATAAAGGGGAAAAAAAACGATTCCATACATTAAAAAAACTTGTTTACATGTTCGTGACATCATTTCCAAATCTCAAACATATTATTGGGTCGCCGAAATAGGTGACCCTTATTGTCAGTAATTCTGTCTGTTTGTTTGGATGTTTGTTCGTTTGTCATCAGCATAATTGTGTAGTAAACGTGGGCGGATTTTGACACAACTTGGGTAGGTACATCTTATGACCTCATGCTTTGGAAATTGTGATGGTTGCTAGGGACGCTTTGGTTCCCTAGCAACAACCGAAAACCTTCAAAATCGGTACTGTTCACGCGAAATCAATTCCGAAAGCCATTATCCCACGTAGAGTTATGAAATTTGGCACGAATGATCTACAGGTGATGCTTATCAAATATATTCCGGTTTTTGATATATGGAATACTTTACCCGCAGTGCCCCCTACAATTCGGGTATGCGCAAAAATTGGCGAAAATTGAAGGCTCCCTAGCGACCAGGTGAGTGCATCGATACGAATGAAACTTTGCAGGTTCATGGTACACAATGAGTACTACAACTTTTTCGGTACTTTTCATTCAAATGGATACCGAGTAGTATCAGTAGATGGAACTGGATGAGATTTGATATGCATAATCTTAAGGTGATTCCCAGCCACTATATGACATCCATTTTGCTCTATATCTTATAGTTTCCATGCTCGGCGACCCATCACCGCCGACCGGCTTGTTACATTATTAGCCCCCGTTGAGCTTAGTCTGAGACGGGGCTTATGGATTTGGTCTCGATTTTCGTGTCCGTGTGTCCATGCGCGTGTTTGTCCGAAACCATATATTGGACAGTAAGGACCATTTTATTTGTACTTGGCACAAAGACAACACATGATGGTATACATAAGCACATCACTTTGTTTACAATGCCATCAAAGATGGCTGACTGGTGGCCATTTTAGTTGATATACGGAATCATGGCTTCCATAAGCACATCATTTGGTTTCGAGATCAGAACCAACATGGCCGACTGGCGGCCATTTTAGTTGTAAAAATCTGGATGTTGAACTCGTCCTCAACTATTTCTCAGATATGCATTTACTGGTCTGTTCAAACTTGCAGACAGATAAGGAATGAAGGTACATTTGCCCACCATTTTTTTTCGAGATCAGATCCAAGATGGCCGATTGGCAACCATTTTGTTCCTGAAACTTGTCCCCAACCATTTCTCAGACATGTTTGGTTTGATTTTGTTCAAATCAATGACATCAGAGTTGTCAAACTTTGTTCCACATGGGTGGTCGATCATACCTGTCAAGTTTTATATAGATCTGTTTAGCCGTTTCGGAGAAGAAGATTTTTTTTATGTTTTTTTTTTTGTCAAAAACATATGGCTGCCAAACCATGTCACCAATGATATCATCAATTTATTTCACTGGTCACATTTCCTTTTAGATCACTCTCAGAAAGTTTTGTTTTGATTTGCACAGCTTGATTGCTCAAGCGGTTGCGGAGAAAACTAATTTCAAAGCGAACTCGAAGGGCACTCGGTGGAGCGGATACCACCGCCACATGATGCATAATGTATGCCTGGTGTTGGCTTATGGTTAGGGTGGTGGGCATTTTTGACCCCATCTCTCAATGGTGAAGAATCACTTAAAAATTCTAGTAGCCGGATGTAGATCTGGATCTTCACCAAAATCTAAACAGTTCGTCATATCACACACCGACCTGACCACAAAATTTCATCCAGATCCGTCCACAACTTTTGAGATATCCTAAACACAAACAAACAAACGAAATTTCTTTGAGCAAGGAATTGCCGGAATAACTTTGGCATATCTCCATGATCTTGAAAAACAAAAGACCTGGAAATCAATTTGGTTCTTATAAGTCGATAGTGCTACTGTTTAATGAGTTATACACTTAGTTTGGTCATATGCATAACTAGGAAGTCAATCAGACTTTAAATGGCGTTTTTATCGCAATTTGAAATTTTTGACCCGACCCCCCTGACATTCGACCCCGACCGCTAAGAAGGGTGTTGATGTGACACCCCAATGAGACATATGGTTGGATGCAGAATGGAGATGCACATTTTGGATTTGGTTTGAAGTCGATACGACCATTTTAGCGGACGTTATTCGCGAAAATAAGAATTTTGGTTTTTCGGTGACCTTGACCTTTGACCTAGATTCACCAAAAAACGACAAGTGTAGTTGGACCATGGCAGACGTCTGTACCCAGTTTGGTCATGATCGCTGAAACGGTGTGGCTGCTACAGGGTTAACAAAACACAAACAAACAGACAGACAGACACACAGAATGACACACACAACGACCACATATATTGTCGAAATCCGAAGGATTCCGGCAATTAACAAACAGACAGAAAGGGGTGAAAAACATAGTCCTTCGCCTTCGTGGCAAAGGCAATAAACCTGAAAAATGCATCAGAAGAAAAGGAAGGCAAAAGCAGAACAAAAACAATCGAAGTTCCTTTGGGACCATGAAAAGATGACCGCCTGTCCTGAAGCTCACCTGGATCAGGAGCACGTACTCAAACCCCTCTTTCCTAGAATTTTCAATGCTGTAAACAAACTTTGGTACATCATGGGTGATGAAGGTCATGATCAAGTTTCATTGAAATTGTATGTGTAGTTCGGAGAAGAGAAGAAATAGCAATTTTCAGGGGTCAAACTCCCTCCCCAAGACTCCCTGAATGAGCACAGATTTTGATGCAGTCAATACACTTTGGTACATCATGGTGATTAAGGTTGTGGTCAAATTTCTTCGAAGTCATGTGTGTAGTATGGGTGAAAAGAACAAATACTATTTAGGGGGGTCAAAGACCTCTGTAGACACCTTTAATGAGCACAGATTTTGATGTGATCGATACACTTTGGTAACTAATGGGTGATGAAGGTTTTGGTTAAGTTTCATTGAAATTGCATATGTAGTTTCGGAGGAGACAGCAAATACCTATTTTGGGGATCAACCCCCCATAAATCCCCTTAATGAGTGCAGATTTTAATGCAGTCAATACACCTTCGTTAGCCATCAGATTTGAAGCTTGTGGCAACTTTAATCAAAATAATGTGTTTGGTTCAAACGATAATGACTGAAGTGTTTGCAGACTGACTGACTCGATGACTGATTCGCTCACTCACTCACCTACAGACGCTCTCGATCGCATAAGCTCACCTGACTGAAGAGCTACAAATGGTGGTTTAGTACTCCTCGGGGTCCAATTTAAATTGGGGTACTAATTGAAGAAACAAATCCTCCAGCAGCCATAAGCCTTCGCCTGTCCTATCGGGGAGGCTTAAATCGGCAAGGTTGATATCCCTCCCACCAATGGACACATTTCATGGCTCTGATATCATGCTGGTATTGATGACCTCCATCCAATGATGGGAAAAGCAGCAGCACGTCCAGGGTAGAGTGACCTGGTCTGAATCCAAATTGATGGTCATAAATCAAGCCATTGGAGAAGAGGAAGGATTTAATGTCAGAAGCGATGATGGATTCCATAACCTTGCTGATGATTGGGAGAAGGCTGATTGGTCTGTTGTTGCAGGGATCTGTTTTTGCACCTTTTGTATGCAGAGTGGGAATGTTTGCTGATTTCCAAGCAGATGGCAGATGACCTTGAGCAAATGAGAGGGTAAATAGAACAAAGAGAGCGTGAGCAAGAGCAGCAGAGCAGGTTTTTAGGACACGTGGGCTGATGCCGTCTGGACTGGTTGCAGAATCAAAGTCAAGGTTTGACAGCAAGCTCTCCACCTTGTCGGGAGAAAAGGACACATAGTCCAGGAATAGCTGTGTGCGATTGGGTAAGGTGGGTATAGAAAGCGATGGGTTTTTGGCCACAACATTTAGAAGTAAACACGGATGTTTAGGCATTCAGCCTTTTCATGTGCGGTGTCAGCTTTGTGGCGATTTGAGGTAAGGGAGGGGATGGAAGGGGAACATACACCAGAAACAGACTTAAATAGATGCCACACGATTTGTGAGGGAGACAGGTTTGAGAGTTCAGACTTGAGATTAAAAAGATGTTTCCTGGCTCTCCTCAGGGTAGACACACACTTGTTCCAAGCTTTGTAGAAGGAACTGAGATTACCCCCAGTTGGAATTGCCTCCATGAAGCAAAGGCAAGTTGTTTCAGGACAACTGCCTCGCTACAAGCTTCAGTGTACCATGGGCGAGAGGATGGGTATGACAACTGAAGATGAGATGATATGACATAGTGATAGAGAGAGATAGAGATTCTTTGAAAGAATTCCCAGGATGAGTTGATGTCGGAGAAAGAGATGGGAGACCAGTCTAGAAGTTTGGCAGCTTGAAGTCCTTGCCAATTGGCCTGAGTGAAATGAGTAATAAGAGAGGGGTCAGAAGGAAGTTGAAGATTGGAGGAGGTGGAGGGATGAGATGGAAGGGAGATGGCAGGGGAAGGAAGTGGATGTGAGGGGGACAACTTTGAGAAGGGGGAGTGAGGGGGGAAATTGGAGGGAGGACGAGGGGGACTTTTTGAGAAAGGTGAGAGGAAAGCTTGGAGGGGGAAAGAGTGTGAAGGTTGCTTTGAGAGGGAGGGGAGGCAATGATAGCAGTCACGGCAATGGGCAGAGGGCGATGGGAGAGTGAAGGATGAGACTTGGGAGTGGGCAGGGGGAGGACAAACATTTGAGGGGTTGGGAAGATGGGGAGGTGTGATGAGAGGAAAGAAAGAGCATGTTTGAAATGTTGAGGAGTGTACTGATTGAGAGAGTGAGATAGATATGTGTTGGGTTAGAATGGAGGCCATAGATGGAGAACACCAACGCTTTGGACAACAGAGGACGAGCTTGATCTGAAGCAGAAGACAGTGAAGAGGTGCTAAAGTAGAGGTAGGATGAGGGGCAAATGAGCAACTTCGTTGGGTTCCTTCTTGGCTTTCCGTTTCATTATCGAGGCAAAATTTCATTTGGATCTCGTTGGAGTACCGTTCACTAATTTCCGTTGCCCTGTAAGTTGTTCGGCATTCGGGCAAAGATTTTAAATCATCCATGTACAGGAGATGTGTCACCTTTATTTCTTTGGACGTGTGTGTGTGTGTCCACTTGTCACACTTTATTATAAAGTGTTACTGCTCAATTTATTGGTTGGAAAGCTAATAATCGAAATTGCTTGGAACTTGGAACGTCGTATCCGTTTAATCACAACAGCCCGTCTTTCAGTGAGGGAAGAGGGAAAAGCAAGGCAGCTTAATGTAGCAGATCCAACAATACAATTTTTATTATTCTCCGACAGCAGGAACCCCTCGAATAAAGCCTGACAGACATGAAAGGAGCACATAAACAACAACAACAACAACAACACCAACAACCACCAGGACAACAGGAATTATGTGTTATAAAAAGATCTCTTTTTTCATGTTTCACTTCATTTTACATCCTCATTAAGACCCACAGATACACATGCAATATGTTTGTGAAGTACAACTGTCTGATTAAATCCGTGAGCAAAGTGAACGGAAGGCATGGTAGTTGTCTTAAAAAAAAAATAATACAGAACAGGAATCAGTGAATCTTCTTTTGTGTAGATTTTCTCAAGATCCTTCTTCACATCCTCCCAGGTTATCTTCCTCCAGGAATAAGGAATATCTGCAGGTTTGGATTGTGAGAATTCAGCAAATTGCTATTGAACTTGCACATGACCCACTTCCAGTAGGATGCGGCTTCCAGGGTGGTATCGGCTGGGATTGTCCACGAGGCATAATAATCGTTCACAGATCGATAATCCTTGTAGGGGTGCCATTTATCATCGGTATACGGTTACAGAAAGAGCCATTTCCGCCACACCAGTCGTACACACTTCACTGACGAGCTTTTTAGTCCCATCCAAATGAACATCGTTCAATCCCCTTGGCTTGTGAAGCTCACATTGGTGCTCTGTGTGTCAGGACCCCCATTCTCACAGGGTTCACCACAAAATGGACACTGACTCAACAGAACCCAATGGACTCGATCAGCTGCTCATGCGGTTGGAGGGGAAGTTTAGAAAGTTTTTCTTTCACATCAGCTTCACAACAAGAAACTCTTCAATCAGTTGAGGTTCCAAATCTTCAATAACAAGTTTCAGATCATTGGAAAAGTTTTGAACATTTTCCTCACAGAGATTACATAATCCAAAAGTACTTTGATCAACAACCAACAAATCTTTCATGGAGTCACAAACCTCTGAGAGGAAACACTTGATGTCTGTGTTTGGTTTTTTGTTCTGCTGTGGAAATGGAGTTCATTAATCTTTTAAAATCTGCGATGTGAAAGAAAAACTTTCTAAACTTCCCCTCCAACCGCATGAGCAGCTGATCGAGTCCATTGGGTTCTGTGTGAGTCAGTGTCCATTTTGTGGTGAACCCTGTGAGAATGGGG
>CM068962.1:10509845-10524936 GCA_035128595.1 Eptatretus atami
TAGGCCAATGGCCTATGTTGCCTCTTGGAAAATCCGGCCCTGCATGTCCGCCTACCGGCTTGTCTTCAATGTAAATCCGTCAGTTTCCAACAGCCTCTTCTGAAGGCTTTCGTTACTCACCCCAAATATGAACTGGTCACGTATCAACTCATCAAGCATCAGCCCGTACTCACAGTGTTCGCTTGCTTCTCGTAGTTCTGCAAGGAACGAACTGATGGATTGCTCCGGTCTTTGCAAGCAAAACCCCTCAAGTTGAAACGCGCCAGTTTTATGAGGCTTCGGTAAAAAATGTTCTTTAACAATTTCCACGATCTCTTCAAAATCGACATCTCCCGGTTTCCTGGGTGCACACAGTCACCGGATGACTGCATATGTTTCGGCTCCCACAACCGACAACAAAATGGCGCGCTTCGTGCCGCCCTCCGTGATCTCGTTTGCCTCGTAGTAAAATGACAAACGTTCCACGTAAGCATCCCATGACTGCTCGGAGTTGAACTCCTCCACTTTCCCGTACACAGCCATTATTTACCTTCGTCGCCAAATGTTACATTTGAAGCCAGGAACGAGGCCAGAACGACAGAGTCTCCACACGTCTTTAATGCCCCCATGGGCTCGTACAGTGTGCACGTTTCCGCCAAATTCCGACCACGCCCCCTCGTACAGTGAGCACGTTTCCGCCCAATTCCGACCACGCCCCCTCTATCGACTCTCCATCCCACATTCCCACTAACTGATGCTTCCTTTGCCCAAACAGGATGCTTGCCACATCCTGCCCGGGGCCGTACACTTGGAGCGAGGCTTTTTTTTTTCTTCTTTTGC
Organism: Eptatretus atami; assembly: GCA_035128595.1. Classification (NCBI taxonomy): domain Eukaryota; kingdom Metazoa; phylum Chordata; class Myxini; order Myxiniformes; family Myxinidae; genus Eptatretus; species Eptatretus atami. The sequence goes on from CM068962.1 coordinate 10,510,665, forward strand.
ATCACCATGGTGGCGGTTTACGGCTTGCCCGTTCGTCCCTTCCATCGGACGATCCTTGGGGCCTTGTCGTCGCCCTGCGCATCACAACCAGCGCTCGCTTTCGAGGGATTCCCCACGCACGCCATGTTCCTCACGCACGCCATGACACTCGCACCATACTCACCTTTTGACACACATTTCAGCACACTCGCCCCACTCATACTCTTAACCACACACACCGGGACATTCATATCGGGGATTCGTGCTACCACAAGCAATCCCGGGGTTTCCATACCCCCCCAAGCTCCGCGTGTACCCGTTCACAGCACTCATCCCCTCAACCTCGTTCGGCCCGAACGGACTCACCTCGTCGCGATCTGCCTCGAGAGAGCGTATTTTCTCCCCCTGTTCCTTAAGGAGGCCATCCTGCTGCTCGCACCGGTTCACGAAACATTTCCCCAGCTCAAACGCATTGTCCCTCACCATCCCTACCTGTGTGCTCGTCTTTTACTTTATTTAATTCGTTCCCCTCTTTTGCTTCCTGCGTCTCCCTTTTTATTTCTGACTCCTCTCGTGTCTCATTTAATTTTCCCGTCGTCCCCTCGTGTCTCACCCCACACGCCTCCCCATCAGTTGTCGTAGGGTCTCTCGTCCCCTCGACCTTACCCGCCTCCATTGCGGGCCCGACACGATTTGCACTCCCTCTGGTCGGTTCGGTCGCTCCGCCACGTGGTGCTGCCATTTTCAGTCCATTATGCGCATTTCGCCACGTGCAATCGCCCTTATTGCCCCTTGCCCCGCCTGGAGACTCAACCCCATGCATTGCATTTCACCTCTCTGGGTTTGCAGACCACCCTTTAGTGTTTGCATATCGCCCCACCAGTGCCTGCATATCGAGGGCGTTCGCGTCCATTTTGTTTTGCATTGGTTGCGCATTCGTTTTCATTTCAGCATCCATCCGTTGCATCATCAGTAATATGGAATAGGCAAAGCCGCGAACGTAGACTACTTCTTACATTCGCTTCTGACTTTACATAAAACTTGTTCACAAATCTATACTTCCAACTATACCGTGGTACGTGTAAGCGCCGCACAGCTGATTATTTTGACGCAATTTCCGGTTACTTCGGCCTGGATTCGGGATCAGCGACAAAATGTAAATCACGATTAAAAAATATTTTTGATGATGCGGAGATATCTTTATTAAATTAACTTTGGGAAAAAATAATTGAATAAATAAATAAATAAATAAACGATCACTTCTGGTCAAGAATAAAAGAAATTAAAAGTTCCGGAAAGAGTTTCAAAATCACTCCCGGTAATGTTAAATACAAAATAAACACTTCCTGTCATGAAAAAAAATCACTTTCGGAAGATAAAATTAACTTTGGGAAAAAAATAATTGAATAAATAAATAAACACTTCCGGTTATGATCTCCGGCATGCATCATTCCCATGACAAAAACCGGAAACAAAAAAAAACCAGAAACAAAACAAAAACGGAAGCAAAATGGTCATAGCCAACGACACGGATTCACAATTGCCAGGGTATTGTGTTGTTTTTGTTGTTTCCTATTCTCTCATGTGACGCGTTAAGTATATTCACAAATAGAAATAAACCCAATCGTGTTTATACACCGCACAGCGTTTAACAACAACCGGAAGCAAAAGTCATATCCAATGACACGGATTCCAAATAGCCAGGGGTATTTGTTGTTTGTTTGTTGTTGTTGTTTTCCTATTCTCTCACGTGCACGCGTTAAGTATGAAGCTCACTGCGTTCGCTATTAATTGTTTGATGCCCGATAACTCTCGCGAAGCCGATCTACCACGATCAGTCGTGGACCCGAAGGAATTGGGGGGAAACTTTGACGGGGGGGGGTGTCATACGCCGCCCCTGCGCCCATTACGAACTCTGAGCTTGGTTGCGGGGCACGACTTCTTGCATGGGGTGTCCTGGACCATGGGTTCCTCTACACTACTACCACTACCCACCTGTTCAGACCGTCTTAGTTAGACATGTTGCGTGTTGGGAAAAAATTAATATCGCTCCAATTTGGGGAACAGGGGGGTTTGCTCCGCACCCCTGGTCCGAATCCCTGATTTCTCTATGGAGGCCGAGGGGCCGGATCGCACTCCTGACTACCAATTTGTGTGTGGCCGGGTATCGGCTGCGAGCACGACTGTAGGTGGAGCAGTAGGGTCGACTCTGCAACACAGGAATCTAGATCGCACCTTTCGGAAAACTCCGAGGGTACGGGTCCCTTACAGGACCGTGAATCGTCAATAAATCAACCACGTGGTACAGGGTTATTTGCCAAACTTCAAAATACCTAGAGGCCACGTGGGAACTACCGAGTATTCACACCCTGAGGAACTCAACGGACGAGTTGTTTCCGTGCTCGACCCGTCGTAACCCGAGCGGATGGTTACCGAGGTTCCTCGGTCCAAATGCACACAACTACGGCAACAACGGCCTTCTTTAATTCCCCCACACGCACCGTGTTAAACCAATGGAGAAAACACAGAAACGAGCTGATACATTTAACAGGAGATTTATTTACAATAGGGAAAGGGGAGACAGAGCAGAATTAACACCGAATATAGACATGCATTGTGCAAAGAGCAAGCACTTAACAATGTCTACTTACAGACGGGCCCACAAACACACACACACACACACACACACACACACACACACACACCCACACACAAAAGAAACGGTGGCCACGCTTTATTGAGGCCTCCAACTCAGAGGAAAGGCGAGCTGAAGACCAGAGCCTGCACTCGGACCTGTCCGCCTCTGAGGGGTATGTGGCTGGCGGGTGGCGGGACTCCGACCTGTAGCAGCCCAGGCGTCCACACGACCGGGCTCCCTGGCGAAGGAGGCCGGCAGGGCGAAGACTGGCAAGACGAAGACTGGCTTTCAAAAGAAGCACCACCCTTCCAAGAAAACCACCTTTCAAAAGAAAAACCACCACCAATAAAAAACCACCCCCCCCCCCGAAAAACGGAGCCTGAGCTTTTATCCTCCCCCTCCGTCAGCCGAACCTCGGTGTCATGGTGTATGTCTTTCCTCATTGGCTGGTTTTGGTGCGCAGAATCGCTCTTCGCCTTCCCAATGCCAAAACGAGCGGCAAGTACACCGATTGCGCCGGTGTACTTCTTCGCTCACTGCAGATCTGGATAAAATCACAAGCTGGTCCAACACGTGGAACATGTCTTTCAATCCGGACAAATCTCACACTCTCACTTTGTCTCCGAAAGGACGTTTGGCAACCCCCCCCCCCCCCCACCACTCCACTTTCTCCACAATCCTCTGGAAGAAGTCCTTTTTTCAAGCTTCTGGGTCTCACTATCTGCCATGATCTTTCCTGGGGAAGTCCACATTTCCAACCTGGCCTCCAAAGCCAGTCGCCGACTGGGAATCCTCCGTCGTGCAAAGTCCTTCCTCGGCCCACCTGAGCTCCTGACCACATACAAAGCTTTCGTCCACAGCCTGATGGAGTACTGCTCTCCCCTCTGGGCTGTGTTCCTGCCTCCCACCTTTCTCGGCTTCATGCTGTGGAAACCAAAGCATTTTGGATCATTGGCATCTCCTGCGATGAGGCCGAGTCTTTTGGCCTCTCACTCTCTCACCGCAAGCAGGTCGGTGGTCTTTCTGTCTTCTACCATCTCATCTCCGGTTCGCCCCCCCCCCTGCTGTGTTCTGCGATTTGTCCCCACTGTTTCTGCAGGGCGCTCAAGGTCCGCCAACAACCCCCTTCTGGTAAACTACCAAAATCACGAATCACTGCTCACCTTCACTCTTTCATTCCTCTTTTTTCCCGCCTTTGGAATAAACTCCCTCCTCTATTCAATCCCATTCTTCCCTCCAGGCCTTCAAACACCTGTTCACCACCTCTTATCGTCCCCCATCCAAATCCTCGATTTTCTACCCCGTATCCACCTCAAACCCACCTCCTTCAAATTCCCTGCTTTCCTTCCTGAAAGTCCCTGTAATGTCCATCTTGTATACCCCGTGTTCCCTGCTCCATCTCTCTCCCTTCCACAGATCTCCTCATGTCTCTGTTCCCCACTGTTTTGTCATTTCCACTCCCACCCCTCTTGTCTCATGCCCCCCCCCCCTGCTGTACGTTGTGTCTTAGCTCTCATACGAGCCTCGACAAGGTATACAAACAAAAAATGCTTACAAACGTGCAGAGAGTTGTCGGGGAGGGAGGGGTGGGTGGTTTTTGGGAGGTGGAGGAGATATGCTTTGAGGTTTGAGGTGAGGGGAAGGGAAGGCAGACGTGCGGTGGAGCGTTAATTACGATTCAGACTGTCTCATCAAAATGATTCTGCAAAGAATAACAGTGAAGATGGAAACAAAATAATGTCTGAAATACATTTTATACCGGTCATACCATAAACACCTGGACATAAACACCATCTGGACATGTCCGGCAACAAAAATTATGAGTGGGGAGTTTCTCCTCCTGGAATGAGAGCAAAAGTGGGAAGGAACAGGGGAGGGATAGCTGGGGGAATCTCCTCTGCGTTCGCCACATTGTGTCCCTCTTCTGCTCTGGCCCTAGATGCGCTGTCTAGTGCTTGGGGAACTCTACACTCCCCCAGGCTTCTTCATGTTTGTCCTTCGTCAATAAATACCATGTGGGGCCTTGCCTAGGGGAGGCACAGTCTTTTGTTCGGTTGCCCCCCTACTCCGGCACTTGTGCAATCTCCGTTCTCCGATATCAATCACCACCCCCTCCCCGAAGGAGCAGCCTTCATTTTCAACCCCCGGCAGTGGGGTCTCTTGAATGGAGGTTTTTTCCCTGACCCCGACACCGGAGAAACAACCTTTCCCCCCTCCCACCTCAGTGTGCCCTGCATGCAAAGTAACCACATCCAGGTTCTGTTATACTGGGGGCAAGAGAACTGCAGTTTCCGCCCTGTTCTCCTCCCCCACTGTCCTTCCTCACATCGTTCACACCCTGCTCCACGTCTAGCTCCACATCCTCTGTGGGGAGGGTGGGGGAACAACACATCCGTCAAGGAAGATACAGCAGCCACAGCCATACACATCTCTGGGGCAACACCCCAACCCCCGTCCACAGATGCACGCATCTTTCTCGTGTAGCTCTGTGGGCAAGAGCGAAAAGTGTGCACTGCACCTGAGCGGTGAATATGCTCCATCAAATGTCCTAACTGGCCACCCTGGGAGCACAATGGTACTTTGCACCCAGACACAAGGTGACCCAGTTGAATGCACCTGCAGAATAGTTTTGGCTGTTCCGCATAAAATACCTGGCCATGGTCAATCCCAATGACGATCCCATTAGGGATGTGGGTGACCGTGCCATTCTCCTTGACCGAAAACCTAACACGACACTGCCAAGCCCCAGTCCATATACCCAAACAATTTCAGATCAACCATGGTAGGGCCTTAACATCAACATATCTAGACAACCAATACTGGACATCGTAATCCATTATGATGTCCAGTATTGGTTGTCTAGATATATTGACCTAAAGATATGTTGATCGTCATGACCCTCTCATGGCCAGAGAGGGCCTCGACCACCCAGTCAGCCAGAAAAACGGTTGAGCGAGCAGTAGTCCACCGCACCCAGAACTCAGCAAGCCTTCCAACAGACTGGAAGGACACATCAATTCCACAGGTCAAGGAGATTAAACAGAAAACATCCTCAGCCTTGAACTCCAGCATGCCCATCAATACCGTCCCCCCAAATACTTCACTTGGTGGAATGGGTTCCGCCTTCTCAAACTTGAACCAAATGCAGTTGTGGTGCATGCTCATTATGCCAGTCCTGGGGAGGGTGGGGACAACACTCGGAGAGAGGGGAAGGAGGAGGAGTGAGGTCGGTGGTGGCAGGGCCACACGAGGTGGACGTGGGGGTGGCCACAGGGCCACACTTCCTGTCTGGTGGATGAGGCCTACTAGAAATGAGGAAGGCCAAGGAAAAAAACAGGAAGGGAAAGACGAACAAAAACAGGACTAACAAGACAAAACGTACAAGACAAACACAACAGGCCAGCAAGCAGCTTGAGAGAGGAATTTCACGTCAGAAATATCACCTCTTGCAGCTATGCTCACCATAATAAAAGGCAACCAGGCCTGTGCAGCATTTCTATACATGACCCAAAGCATGCTGGGAGAGGCCTGGTGTTGACTTGATGGTTGAGGTGCTTGGTTTAAGATCCAAGGGTCTTGAGTTCAAGCCTCTGTCAGGCAGTTGAAGTAAAACCAAAGTCGGGCTGACTCAGCCTGTCATCATTCTGAAGTTGGCAAAATGAGTACCAGCTTGCTGGTAACAGGGGCATTGCATCAGCAGCACAGCTGTGCCCCCAGAGCTACATGAGAAAGAAAATTATGCAGTCAAGCACCCACAGGCTGCATATGAATAAAAATAAGCATGTTGGGATGTCATTTTCTATTAATTACGTGGTCCACATTTGTAGAACCATTGCTTTCAATATACTTAGTGCCCCTCATTTACTTAGGTGTTCATTTTTTTTTTTTTGTCCACTACCTCTATATCGAAAATACAAATAATGTGCACACATGATGTCTGTACTTTTCAACTTCAGAAAGTTTTTTTTAAGAAGAGAGCAGAAATAATTGTCTGGACGTGAATAGAGTGTTATTTTCATTTGAAATCTGTGTAAACATTTGGTTTTCATCATTTTTTATTTTTTATAGGATTATTATTGACAAAAAAAACTTGAAGATATCGGAAACAAATTGTTCAATTACAAGGAATTTTATTTGATGTTGCAGATGTATTCAGTACTTCATATGTTCAGTTAATTTGCTGATGTATGCTTTTCATTTACTCTGCTGGAGCATGTTTTCACATGTTCAGTTACCTTGTTGCTGCATGGTTCACTTATTCAGTTACTAGCAAACACAACCCATTGCTCTGCTGACGAGAATATTAAGATGATGGGTTGGGGAGGGGGGGGGGGAAGAGGGAGGGGAGGGATATAGGAGGGAGAGAGGAGGATGTGTTAGCTCTATCCTACTAAAGGCAAAAACACAGCAATTATTGGCAGTAAGAGCTATGGCGTATGACATGGTATTGATTCAAGCTACAAATATAGTCATTGAATGATGTCCTGCATTGAATCCAGCATCCCTAATGCCAACGGAGGGGGACGGGGAGGAACATAACTGTGATGAGGTAATGACGCAGACCGCTACTTCCCAAACTGATCCAAAGGACATCCCATTACAAAATTCAGAAATGATCCTTTTAGTAGTTGGGTCGTCGACAATGGCAACGGCTAGGTCACTCTTTTCAGGATACTCAGTATGTTCCGAGACAGATGTACTAGAAAGCAGCAAACTGCTCCGACACCATTCAATACAGCAGGCCGAATTATGCACGCTTATCACAGCCTGTACGTTGGCGAAGGATAAAAGTGGAACTGTTTACACAGACTCTCAATATGCATGTGGGGTAGCACATGATATAGTATAAAGGATCACACTTTACATCGGACATCACTAAGGAACTTTGCAAAACTTTACAAATAGACAATACTTCCACTTTCCATACCACCCCAAGTCGGCAGGGCAGGTAGAGTGGCAGAATGGAATACTTAAGAGAAAAATTACAAAAATATGTGATGAAACAGGTTTGAAATGGCCAGAAGCCATACCATTGGACCTTATGTCAATGAGGTCAAAGGTAAATAGATGCAGCAGACTGTCGCACATGAAATACTGATGGGGATGCCAATGCGAGTACCAGCAACAGCTCCGCTAACTTCAAAGCAAATGGATATACACATGATGGATGACACAATGATTAATTTCTGTGTTGCATTAACAAAGGTCATCAGGGAATTTCACTCAGGTGAAACAAGCCTTGCCAGAGATAGCAGCAGAGAAGCTCCACGACTTCCAGGCCGGCGACTGTTTATGTCGAGGCGTTCAAGTGGAAAAACACTTTACGACCATGTTGGACAAGACCTCACCAGGTACTCTTGGTCACCCACACAGCTGTTAAGTGCGAGGGTAAGCCATCATGGACACACATATCTCATTGCAACAGAGCTTATGGAGATTCGAAAGAGGCCGCAGATGGGAAAGATATTACCAACACTTCATGACGTGCTTAGTAGTGCTAATAGCTACTATGTTCATAATCTTCATGACGTTTGTATTAATGGACAGGATGAGCCTTGATGAAATGGGGAAGTTCATGACATGCTTGACAACAACAGGTAACCACATGGACAAGCTTGGGCAGAAACAAGGAATAGCCCATGGGAGAGCTAGAAGGACAAAGAGAAGTAAACCTTTGGAAGGATGGACAAAGGGAAGTAAACCCTACGCAACACGGGATGGAGGGGACCAAAGCACTGTACGTCACGATCACGCCTGAAATGAGGCATAGTGTTAAATGAAGGGATAACTGGACATCCACTGAACACTTTCTTAGCAATATCTTTGCAACATGCGAAAAGTATGAACAGGAGCAAGTGTTTTGGTTTGTTCGCAGCTCCCCCACTCATCCAAGCACGGACTGCCCCTCTCGGCAGTAACATTCTCAGGAGAAGATATATGTGGGTACCTGGTTTGGAGACAGAGCAACACAGTCCCATCCAGAATAGAAAAGACAAACAAAGTAGTGAGTGCGAAAGTACAAGAGATAACAAGTAACTGGAAGAAGGGGGGCGGTGGTACAATTGTACTGGCTATTGGCACTGGTACTATCCTAAGTATTTGGAGAAATGTAACTTCCTATATGCAGGGGGAAAGAGATGACCACTCTACTCAGTATAGGACAAATTTTGCCTCACTATCTAAGGAGGAAGGATTAGGGAAATACCCACCGCATTTTGAGGTGATAAACAAAGACATAGAAATAGTTTGTCTAGTTTGTAGGAAAGGAAATTACCTTACTTGGGTAACTCAACGTGCCAATATTATGCTGAACATGGGAAAGAAAAAGTAACCATTAAGGGACGAACTACTGGGACAAGTATAGACGTAAAGATACGCATGAACAAGCTCAAATGAGCTAAGATCCTCGTCCTCTCAATGATGACGTCATAAAAACGAATATGACGTCTATTTGTGATGTATCAGGTTTGCGATAAATTATAATCTGTGCTAATGCCCGGCTTGATTCCCGCAAACAAATTTCAAAAAGCTTGCCTCGTTTCGGAGATAATGGCATAGGCGATTTCCATTAGCGGCGATATTATGACGTCAACTTTTTTTCTAGGAAGAATTTCCAAAATCGGAGATGGTTACTGCCTGCGTGTGGGCTTTCTGCATATACATGGCAAGTTTCATGAAGATCCGATAAAAACTCTGGGTTGTGAAACAAAAAATGTCAAAAAATAGGAATGATGTCATAAAAATTGATATGACGTCATAGTGATGTATCATATGTGCGGTAATTCATCTCTGCTAATGCCCTGTTCGATTCCCGCAAACAGGATTCAAAAAGCTTGCCTAATTTCGGAGATATTTTTTAGGCGATTCCATTAGCGGAGATATTTTGACGTCATAACTTTTTTTTCTAGGAGGAATTTTTAAAATCGGAGATGGTTACTGTCTGCGCAGGGATTTTTACATATATATGCCAAGTTTCAGGAAGTTTCGATGAAAACTGTAGGCTGTGAAACAAAAAAGTCCAACAAAAAGAAAAGATGAAGAACAACAACGTGAGTAAGACTTAGAGATCCTCCACGAGGATCTAATAACCTCATGGAACCCCAGGCACCTTTAAGCGGTACTTATTTCGAATGTGGGCATAGGGCATATTTGTGGTTACCAGTCAGATGGACGGGCTCTTGTTATTTAGGATATGTAATACCCCAAATCCGTATTCTTGACCAATCACCTTTCATGTCACAGAATAAACATAAAAGATCTATTTCAGAAACTGAAAGATTCTTCATGATTGCCTTTCCCTTTTATGGCATGGGGAAAGCTGCTAGAGAGATCATTAACATGGCAGCTTCTTTAGAGAAGCTTGTGAATGAGACTGCTGAGGGTTTTTTTACTAAAGTAAACACCGAAATAGTTGCCAAACGGACAGTAGCTATGCAGAATCATGTCACCCTCGATATTTTATTGGTTGCACAGGGAGGGACATGTGCAGTTGTACGGTCGGAATGTTGCACCTACATCCCTGATAACTCAGAGGAGATTGATGATGTGGCTGGCAAAATTAATGCAGAAGGTGCCAAATATCATAACTATAATAAGGGATGGAACTTTGGGTCGTGGCTGGAAAATATATTTGGTGGCTGGGGAGCATGGATACTCCATGTGTTGTTTGTCGGACTTATGATATTGATAGCCGTTGTCGTTATTATTGCATGTATCGAAACAGCAATTGGAGTGTGTATGAGCCGGTTTTCCACAGTTACAGCGATGGTGGTACATGAAGCCGCTCCAGACCCTTCATCCCCAAGCGACAACGAAGATCCATAAAACCCAGAAAATCAAGAACATAGTGTAAAATCTAGTGGAGACACCGTGTTGGTGGAACTTTATGAGGAACAAGGATCATCAAACACATGTGCCCCAGAGATTGATGAAAATCTTTTTAGAAGGATTTAACAGTTGGTACAATTGAATGAGAAACAATTGAATGACTTTGGTAAAGAGATTTGGAACAATGAGAGGGATGCAACAAATATGGACATGGAGGGGGGAATTGGGATGGCTTGCTCAAATGCATTGTGAATAATTTGAGCTCCCCAACTCTATGGAAACAACACAAGGCGAGGTGGTGGCAACCCAAGAAAATGGTGGTTACATTCACTCGCTAGAATGATGACCCCACAGGGAGCGCATGTCTGGGTGGTGCTGGGGAAGCGGATCTTGTTACAAGCCGAAGACGATTTAAATCTTTCTAGGAGTTTGTTCTTGCAGAACAAGCGTATGAGTTGTTCTGAAAGAACAAAACTGGGAAATGCGGAAGTAAAATAATTAATTCCATCTTGTGAAATGTGAACATGGACATATAGGGTAATAGAAAGCTCGATGGATCACATGACTATGGCGAAGCTCTTGTGTTTCTGTGTTGATCATGTTGAGACAAATATTTTTTCATATTGAGATGTGTTCTTTGTCCACAAATTACGTACTCATTTCTCCTTGTTTGCTTTAAAATGCCTTTAAACAATATGGAAGTATGAAGTCTGTTGTAAGATATTGGTTAAAATCACTTCTGAAAGGAATGGTTCACGTGTACTGAGATCGAGATGAGATGAAGATTTAAATTGGCTATCAGGTCTATTACAATGGCAAAGTCATAGCTCATTGCATTTGCAAACTAGAGGGGGAGCACTCGGTAGAGTGCAAAACCTCCGCCGCCAATACTGCTGGGTCACTCAAGTGAACCTGATATCCTATTCATTGTAGGTCAAAACGGATCAGACTCTACTGGACCACGATTGAATGAACTAAACTAGATCGACGCGCATGTAGAAATGCCAAAAAAATAAAATGGAAATTTTTTTGAAAAAAGTTGCAAAATTTTTTTTCTCTCTAACAATTTTTTTTGGGGGGAGCTGGAAATCACTTAAAACATGTAGAAATGCAAAAAAAAAAAATTCAAATATTTTTCAAATAAAATCGAAATTTTTATGAAAAAAAGTTGCAAAATTTTGTTGTTTTTTTCTCTAACAAATTTATTTTTTTTTTGGTTGCAAATCACTTAAAACATGTAGAAATGCAAAAACAAAAATTCAAATATTTTTTCAAAATGGCCGCCATAGCAGCCATATTGGACTTTGGACCAAGTCCAAAATGTAATGGCATGATCCTTGGACCATACCTAATCCCCCCACCAAGTGTCGTCGAAATCCGTCGAGGAGTTTTTCCGTAATACTGTTCACAAACAAACAAACAAACAAACAAACAGGGGTGAAAACAGTAACCTCCGTCCATCTTCGATGGCGGAGGTTAATAAGGGCTGCTCATGGAAATGAGTTTCTTTGTTTGCTCAGGACTCACCGTGACAAGCCATGAGTGAGTAGAATCTCTGTTCAAATGTACTATGGTCTGGTTAATTCCATATAACTAACATATCTTTGAAACCCTTAGGATCATTGATGAATATATTGTTTGCATTTCTCTATGTTGAGAAAGTGCTTTCCTGAGTGCACCAGTAAATGCTCAATTCCATCAGTGTACCACTCAAAGCAAACCTTCAAAACCAGAGATGACTTTCAAACCATATGGCAATAATAAATAATAATGAATGTACCATCCCCATACTGGCCCAAGCACATCTGGACCTGAGTGAAAGATCCTGTTATTAGTCCATGCTTAATTAAAGTGAAATATGTGCCCCTCTTTCCTGCTTTGATACTTTAATAATATATCTTATAACGGATTATTGCATACCGATGGTTATTTTATAAATGAGTAGATATAGTGTGTTAGTTAAATGCGTAATATAATATTATTTTTTTTTAATTTAATTTGATTGGCAAGTAAAGCGGCTTCGGCTGGTGCCAGCGAGTCATGCACCAAAGGCATTGCTGAGTCTCATTAACTCTGGTTTCCCATTCAACTGTAAAGTTGTACAACCATGAAGCTCATTAACTATAGCTTCCCATTGTCCTCATATTTTGATTGGAAAGCAGGAGTCTCATCGAACTGCTGAGGTCATGGACTCCTCATTGTTCTGCAAACCAGATGCTCCACTGGTGCGCTGCGATAAATGCTTATTGCCTTGGTAAATGAAGGTTTTCTGTGCATGCATGCCCTGAAGCAAGACATTCTTTCACAGCACTATCTTGTTTTGTTATGCACAAAATGGTTTTTTTTTCTCTTTGTTTGAAAGACCTCGTGTGTAAACAAAGCTTTCTTGTAGACTGGTATTGATGAACCAGTACCCTGTGATGCTCTGACCCTCCTCCATATTTTTCAATCATATAAAAGGCCATGTGTTCTAGCTCAGAGTGAGAGATCTATTTGGACTCTTGAGACAAGCTTTTCTCCCACACGTGTGGTTTATATACAATAAACGATCTGTGAGATTATAAAGTGTTTTCTCTTGTGTGTGAATTTCCAGCACAACATTTAATCAGTTCCCAAAGATACGAATCGTGGCTTACTTTAAAAGATGCTGCTCAAGTATAGGATCATGCACCAATTTTAGAAATTGCTGAAAATGAGATCCCAGAAATGATCTATCATAGGAAATGTGGAAGAGAAATTGATTAAGGCTTCATAACATTTTTGGTGAGTGACTGAAAGAAGCCAGGGTATGTCAGGAAGCCTCAAACAAAGATGCAATGAAGTATGTAACTTCTGACGAGAAATGTTCACATCTGAAGATAGCAATGAAGTGCAAGAACTGAGGTGTGCACAAGAAGAAGCAGATGGTCGCTTGCTGCTTCATCATGCAGCTGTGGTGGAAAATAACTCAATTTCCACAAGTTGGATCAGCATACCAAAGGAGAATCTTTAATTTCGTATATACGGAGGAAGAACATTGAAGGATTCACTGAAACAGAAGCCCGAAGCAATTCTTCTTATATACAATTTGACATTCCAAAGGATGGGAGGGTGAGACATTTGGCAACTCAACTGCAGGATTAGCTGATAAGCATGAGGCAAAATAACTCAAACTGCAATACGTGTCCACTTTGGGTGTAAGGGAGAGAATGACACAATCGCGGTGAAAGTTTGCAGTCTTTTCAAACAGGTCACCTTGTTTCATAGTAAGACATTCCTTTTATCAATATGTAGGTCAAAAGACTCTTGGGTAAAGGGAAACATTACTGACAGCCAATTCGACTAGAGCATAAAAAATTAAATATACTAGTACGTGCCCGTACGTGCGTGGCCGTACGTGCGTGGCCGTACGTGGAAAAAAACAACAACAAAAAAAGCTTTCAAACCGCGTGCCAGAAACAACCACACAGGCCGTTCCTTCGCTCTCGCGTGCCCGTACGTGTGTGGCCGTATGTGCATGCCCGTACGTGCGTGGTCGTACGTACGTGGCGGTACGTGCAAACCAAAAAACTTTCAAACTACCAAACAGGCCGTTCCTTCGCTCTCGCGTGGCCGTACGTGTGTGGCCGTAAATGCGTGTCCGTGCGTGGGGTACGTAACAAACAAAAAAAAACAACTTTCAAACAACCACACACCATTCCTTCGCTCTCGTAAACGCCGACTGGATTGGGGCATTGTGTTTATCTATAAATGCGCATAAGAAAGCGATAAATTATTAGATTAGAGTCAGTCATCACTATCTGGAAGTGGTGCGTGCCCGTACGGAATGTTCACATGCATTCCACGAAT
>CM068962.1:10524946-10540000 GCA_035128595.1 Eptatretus atami
CTGCTGTGATACTTCCACACAAAGAGTTAATTAAAATCAAGTTTACCTCCCTGTCTTTGCTAGCCATTACATTCGCTGCCATGGACCATTTCCACTTCTACGCCACGGTAACTAAATGGGGCCCTTTCCCCATCGGCCACGCCTACGCAGCAACGTGTCTTGTCATTGGTTTGGTAAATAAATAGCCATAACTTGGGAAGCACTTGTCCAAATAATATCAAACCTTGAAAAGGCACATACTCCAGGTCCCCAGCAATATACCAGGCAAGTTTCAATTAGATCGGACCAGTGGTTGTTGAGAAACAGCGGTCACAGAAAGACACACACACACAACACACAGACACAGACACAGACACACACACACACACCACTGCTGGAATTATAGATAGATAAAGCACAGCAAACAATTGTAATTGAGAGTGCATGAATATAATTATTTTTCTTCCACACAGCCCATGTAGCTGGTGAAGGCTACCGGGCAGTGATGATACGCGCTGAAGATACAAATGTAGTCATCATGTGCTTGGCCTTCCAAAGTCACATTGGGGCTTCCTTGTTCCAGAAATGCGGCACAAAATCAGTACCAGAGTCCATGATGTCTGGAAAATAGTTAACAGCATTTGCGAAAATATTTGTCTTATCGGCATGTATGCATAAGACTGGGTGTGATACAGTGAGCACATGTGCAGGGAAAGGAAAGGCAAGTGCCCTGAAAATTCCAAGAACCAACAGTGAGGTGCAGGAAATGTTTCTACACTTGGGAAAGGAATTGGATCTATCAGAGGAATTGATGGCAAAATTAGAAATGTTTATTTGCTAACTGTAAGTAGCAAAGTCCGTCACATCAAAAGTCAATGATTTAAGATGTCATGTATTCTGCGGAAAAAAGAGTGGAAATAGAGAGCCATCAACTGCTGCTATATAGAGATTGTCTGAAGAAGCATGCACAATGGGGCCAATTATCAGGTGGCAATATGGAGACGGTGTCTCCATAAAGACCCCCAAACATCCAGCCCATTTGGGCCAAAGTGAGAGCCAGGAGAAGCGACGAGCTGTCTTGTTCACACTCAAGTTCATTCTCTGCTCGCCATGTAAAGAACCAAGTCGACCACATGGTTGCAGTCGCCAAATTCGTTGTCATACCTGAGAAAGGTGAAAGGGCGAATATAAACAATTAAATTCCTTCACTCAACCATAACATTTACAAGTACAATATCGCAAGGTAGGAATTGGATCCCCCAGCAAGGAACAAACAAACTGACCTGGAATTGGTCTCAGTAAGGTCTAGTGCATTATAACCATCATCCTGTGGTGCATGTTAAAGTGGTTTGGAATGCCCATGTCCATGAACGTCATTGTCTCGACGCTAGAGTAGGCATGGGGAACTTCCAGCCCCCGAGATGATATTTTGATCAGAATTTTATGGAGATACTAGATCAACACTCGGTAGTGCGCATACCTCCACCAGGCTGAACAGCTTGCGTTTTGTATAGGAGGGATCTGGATCCGAACCTGAACTAAAATCGAATCAATTCGTCCTTGCCATACTTGCCATCTCATCAAGTTGAGATAATATCATGAGGAATCGATATCTGCAATATGAAAGCTAAATGCTCAACG
Organism: Eptatretus atami; assembly: GCA_035128595.1. Lineage (NCBI taxonomy): Eukaryota > Metazoa > Chordata > Myxini > Myxiniformes > Myxinidae > Eptatretus > Eptatretus atami. The sequence goes on from CM068962.1 coordinate 10,526,567, forward strand.
GTTTTCGAAATATCGCGGACACAATTGATGTGCGTGGACAGATTATAATTGGTCAGTCGGACGGAGCTCATTTTAATGTCCCGTCTCCGAACTTGTCGGGCGGAAGGGTGGGGGACAAGTTAAGAATAGCAACCAGTATTCGACCACTCCCCCAATGTGTACACTCTCATCAAAAGGAAGCAATCTCTAAAATCACACGAGGTAAGTTACTTTAAGGGTTGACAAGATGCCTAAGAGGTATTACACCCACTCTCGCCTCTAAGCTGTTGAACCTGGGTTTGAATCCCGACCGAGCTATAAACCGTCACCTGGTGTTTCACAGGCATGATGATTAATCAATGTGTGTGCCATCCCTCTGATGGATGTTAAATGGGGATCCCGTCTGCCAGCATTCGTTGGTGGACGTTAAAGATCGCATGGTGTCATTCATGAACTTCTGGAGGATTGTTAAGAAAGTAGATGTGGAGGTGGAGGTGGGTGGAGGGTTGACAGACGGTCCTTTCGGAAGGAGATAGTGCGAGTGTGAGATTTGTCAGGATTGAAATACATACTCCAAGTATTTGATGGGCTTGTGATTTTGAAGAGGCTGCAGCCTGCCTATCTGAAGAATGAGGGATGTCATGGCAGAGGGTGGACATCAGCAAATATATAAAGGGGATTTTCCAGATAGTTAGATAATTTATGAACATCACGAATAGGACCTGCCCCAGAACACTGCTTTGGAGGCACTACAGCCTTGACAGGCAGAGGAAATGAAAGGATTCCGGTAAAAGCCACTCATTGACTACGACATTTGAGGAAGTCAGTAAGCCATGTGTGGCGTTGGCCTTGGATGCCATCCGCAGAGAGGTTGGAGAGAAAACCTTAAATAAATCGAAGGAAAAACCTTAAATTATTCTCTGAAACCGCTTAATTGATATTGATTGGTTAAGCGGTTTCAGAGAATAATTTTAGGTTTCCTTCGATCCAATATAGCTTCCAAACCACGTGATTGATGAAGTCATTTTTTTCTAAAACTACACCTCCCATGGGTAGGCAATCACATTGGTTAGAATGTCTGCTCCTCGTCTTGGAGGTCGGTGTTTCAAACCCTGGCTAAGTCATACCAAACAGCTTATGAATGGAACATGCTGCTTCCTTGCTTGATGTTCAGCATTTAAAAGGATAAGAACACGGACGACTCCTATAGATGATCACCCATGGGGAGGAGGAAATTCCCCGCTGAGTATGGTGAGAAAGGCGGCGCCATTGTTGGGGAGTAGCTGGTACTGAGAGTGCCCTGGGAAGTGGCGGCACTTTCACCAAGCTCAGTGGCGGCACTTTCACCAAGCTCAGTGGCGGTCTTTGTCTAATCTAATGGTCCTGTGTTAAGTCTTGTGTATTAGTCTGTATCCATGTCTGTAAGATGTGTGTGCAGCAGCTCTACTACAAGCCTTAGATCCTGTAAAATTAAAATAAAATAAACACACAAAAAAAATAAAAGCGAGAAATTGCCCCAACCCGAGCAAAACAATGCATTGAAGATACCGACCCATGTGGATTCGGGATGACTTTGCCCGTGCCCTTAGCAGCACCAGTCGATAATGGAGGGAAGTTCTGGTCTGCACCATACAAGTCTCTCGGAAGGTCACTGCTTGGCCCATCCACAGTGTTCTGGGTGGCAGGGTCCAAGGGGGTGCTTGGGAAAGAAAAACAAATTTTGGATTGCGTCACAAAACAGAGAATCTAAGCAATGCATGCCGATGCACGACTAAGGCAGCCTTCTTACCTGATGATGGTGAGCGACGGATCATATTTTTCATGGTTAACCCCCATCACAAACATGGGTGCATCGGAAGATGGGGCTGAGATGATGATTCGTTTCGCACCACCCTTCAGGTGAGCCTGCACAAGGTGGGCACGACAGGTGCATCACATTTCAGGGTTTGTGGACACACAAGACATGAGGCCGAGTGTGCGGAGTGTTACGTACAGCTGCCTTGTCCTTTGTGGTAAAAATTCTGGATGACTCGATTACATACTGTGCGCCAGTGCTGCCCCACATGATGTTGGCAGGGTCATGCCTACATGCCAGAACAGACCCAACATGTGGTCAGAAAAAAATAATGGCTCAAGACCAAAAGACCAAGTACCTCCCACCACACAGGTGATGGGAGAACACGTGAACAATCTCAACCCTCCTCTCCTCCCCCACTTCAAGAAGATGGCAAATTGATCCCATTTACAGCAAGACAAGCAAATTATCACTGCACATAACCAGCACTCACTCATGGAATACTGTGATTTGATGTCCATTTATGATCAGATGGTCTCCATCCGCTTCGACCTCCCCCTTCCACTTGCCATGTGTCGATTGATATTTGAACATGTACACCTGACATACACACACACACACACACACAATCTGAGCATGGGGTCACAGTTTCAAATCTCACAATTTGACCCATAATCATTTGCTGTAACACAAACTTTGTCCAGCACGCAAGGTCCACCATGTATAATGAGAAATATTTGCCATGTTCAAATTGTATGTGTATTTGGAGAAGGACAGGCAACCCCACGGCGCTGTGAACAATACGGTATGAAGATGATCAAAATGGCACGACAAGACAGCAAGTGTGTGAAAAGTCCGTTTTCATACCATGTGCTTGAGCTCAATGAAGGGGTCATTAATGGCCACAACCTGCACCTTTCCATTCAAAATGGCAGCCCGGGTCACCTGCTGACCAATGTGACCAAACCTGCAAGGGAACACACAATAGGCAACTTCAAAGCACATCCACAAAATGGACTGATCACGTACCATGATAGACACAAACCATGGAGGTCTTCGATGAAGGCTGGACTTTGATGAAGGGGATGCGAGACGATTGCAATGCCCGTGTGTGTTCGTGTGTGTGTGTGTGTGTGTCATTGATTGGTATCTCCATAATTCTGATTTCAGAAGGTGGAACAGAGTCCTCCCAAGACTCAAAGTATCCTCCTTCGTTTCGGTGAAGGATCAGGTTTCATGAGGGAGGTTGTGAGGTTGTGTTACTCTCAGCGTTTTGTTCCGATGGCTCTTTTCAGGATCGTCACCGAGTCCTGGACAGCCTCCAACTGTATTTCATTTGTGGTGATGTTCCCCAGGATGGTTTGTAGAATATTTGTGAGATTCTCTTTTTTATCATTCCCATTGCTACAATTATTTATCACTGGTACAATTTTGGAATTCTTCAGCTTCTGGGATATTGCACTTCATTTTTGAGGTTTTAATATTTGGTCATTTTCTTGATTTCTGCATTATTTAAACCAAAATCACTGGGAACTGCAACCTCAAATTAGCAATGTCTTATTTCCCTTTTTCTATCTGAGTACTATATCCGGTCGCAGCGCTTTGTTTCCCATGTTCACGGTTGATGGGATCATCAGATCATACGTGAACATTATGTCCTTGTTTTCAATGATTGCTTTTGGTTCATGTTTCCATGAGTTTTGTGGAACTGGGAGATTGAAATTTCTGCAGATGCGCCGGTGGATTACTTTACATACCTTGTTGTGCCTTTGTGGACACACCTGTTCTGACATGTTTTTGACATCCCAATAGGAGGTGACTCATGCTGTGTTTCTACCTTGCAAAACCTACACTTGTCCGATTGGCTCAGTCCTGCTATCTTTTTAAAGACAGCTCTTTGGCATTTATAATGATTCATTCTCCGTCCCAATTGAGCTGCCCTCTTTTTAGCCATTCCATTGACCCTTCTTTGTCTATCTCTAATCTGTCCAAGTCTTCTTTATATTCCCCTGCTCTTTCATCTTTATCCCAGTTGTCACGATATATTTGTTTGTATTTCATCTTATATTTTTCTTTCGTCTTTTTAACAATACTTGGGGCTGCATTTGTTGCCGTTTCAGTTTGGTTCATGACATCTTCTATTCACACCTGTTGTTGGAAGTTTTTTGCAAGGTGAGTGATAGATACCCTTTCTGGTTTGTTGTGTTCATGCTTGTGTACAAATTGTATTCGGTAGTCTCTTGACAATTTCACGTACTCTGCTAATCCTACAGCCATCGCTCTGGGCACTTGATTGAGTTCCATTAGGCCAGCCGCTCCTTCTTTCCTCACCAGGTACATTCTCGGGATGCACTGATTTTTGTAGAACATTTTGTGGATAGTTAGGAGTTTCCTTCTTTTGATATCTAGTTTTCTGATTTCTGCTTGTGGCTAGTTTACTATTCCGCAGCTGTCTTGGAACACCGATGCTGTAAGTTGGTTTATGGCTTTGATTTTGTTCTTTGGGGAAAGGTAAGTTTTCAGGATCCAACCTCGTTCTATGCAGGTATTCTTTGGTAATTATTTTGTGCATTTTTATGACATATTTTGTGGCCCTCTTCTCCTCCAAGGTATTTGTAACATCCTTCATTGTCTAGCTCCTGTATTGTGTCAAGGTCGATTTTTAGGTTGTCTGTTTTTGTTGGTGTACAATGTACGAATGTGCACTTGGCACACCTATCTAGGCCAAATTCCATTTGGATGTCGTCAGATTACCGTTTCACTAATTTCTGTTGTTCTGCCAATTTTTCATCATTCGGTGCAAAGAGTTTAAAATCATCCATGTACAGTAGATGCGTCACCTTTCTTGTTTGTTTGGATGTTATTTTATTGGTTGTTAGGGTGTATCGTGTTCTTGCTCATTGATGAGGTCACTTCGTGGATCCACAGCAATGCAAGACATGAGGGGGGTGGAAAGGCTGTCTCCTTGACAAAATCCCACGTCGTATCTTGACTCCTGGTATTTCAAACTTTCTTTCACAGTGCAGCAGGATTAGTGTGGTATTCCATAGATCCACGGCATTCTCAATCAGATCGATTATTTGTGGATTTATCTTGTACATTTGCGTGCACTTCATCATCCATGAATGTGGGACACTGTCAAAAGCTTTTTTTATCGTCTACCCAGGCTGTGGACAATTTGGTTGTTCTCGTGTTGCAGTTTTTGAGTATGGCCTTGTTTAGTAGTAAGTGGTCTATTGTTCCATAACATCCTCTCTTGCATCTCTTCTGTTCTGCCTCTCGGCCTCCTTGTTGTGTTCGGTGGTGGTACATTGTTTCTGTGATGATTCTTGTTAAAAGTTTGCACGTTGTTGGTTGGACAGGTTACTGGCTGGTATTTGTGAGATAGCTTATTTATTTATTTTAAATGGTTAAGCACTGCAAAAAACAAAAACAGTGCCCACTTGTACCATGAAAGCACAGAGTTGGGTTTGTTCAGATTTTGGGAGAAGGAAGGTGTTACCTTCTGTGAGCCATTCAGCCATTTCCTGATCCCCATGGATAAATTAATTGACTGTTTGAGCGTAGTGAACGTGGAGAGCATCAAATTGGTTTAGCGAGAAGTTTGGGATACCATCTGGGCCAGGGCTTTTGAAATTTGCCATCTTTGCAAGTTGTTTTCATCTTTCCTGCGTCAATTATTACTGGGCACATTTCCTTGAGCTGTTGCATCTTCTCCTCCAGGTTTCGGATCCATTCCACCTCCTTTATTGTGTTCTTTTCAATCTTCATAAATTTATTTCCAGAATTTTTCCAGTTCATCTTTTTCAGGAGGGGATGACACATTCTGCTTCCGTTTCCCTGGTTCAAGGGAGAATATTTTTGGGTTGTTTTCAAACATCTGACCTTGTTTTCTCCTGCTGTTAGTCTTTGTTATTTTTCTGGCTATCATTTCTATTTTCAGTTTGTTTTTAATCAACCAATTCCTCTTGGTCATTGTCTTAAATTTTTGATTTTTATTTTTTATTTTTTACATTGTCCTCTTTAGTTTTGGGCTTTCATTTTGTCTTTGGAATTGCTGAATCTGTCCTGTCTCCTTTCTGAGCATCTCCCTCTGTCTCTCGAGTCTTTGCTTCCATGGTGGTGCTTGGTTTTATTTGTGGAACCTGTTCTGTTCTTGCAGTGTTTTGGTGTTACTTTTTCCTCAATAAGTAGTGCTGCTGCAAAACTCACAAATGCTTATTTCTTTTTTTTTTGGGGGGGGGGGGGGGGGGGGGGGGGGAGGGGGGGGGGGAGGGGGGCTGAGTTTGGTAATATACTTTTTAAACATTTGTTTGTTCAGCTGCTTTGTGTTTTTGTGCATTTGTTATGCAGTCAAATTAGTCATGGTCTTTCTTCAGTTGATGTCATTCTCACCTCCTCTATCTTATTACCAGATCCTCTTCCAGATCATGTTGTTCCTCATTGTGTGTGTGTGTGTGTGTGTGTGTGTGTGTGTGTGTGTGTGTGTGTGTGTGTGTGTTGTGGTGTTCCTGCATCTATATATTTTTGCTTTAAAAATGATTATTCGCTGCAACCGCTTGTCCGATCAATGCAAAACTTTAAACATAGGAGGGACTCCTCATGGAGAATATTTTATTACTGACTCTGATGTCAGAGGTCACATGGTATGGCAGCTATGTATATTGGATTGAAGGAAAAAATTGAAATTTGGCATTCAGTGCCTTTAGAAACTCAACACCCCCTTTCAAAATTTTCACTTTTTGTTGCCTTATAACCTGGAATTAAATTGCATTAAATCAGACTTTTCCCACCTTTATTTACACATCGTAACCCACAACTTCCAAGTGAAGAACAAATTCTACAAATTTCAGAAAATTAATCAAAAATACAAAATTAGAATATCTTGGTTGGATAAGTGTCCACCCCCCTGAGTTAATACTTGGTGGGAGTACCTTTGACAGTAATTACAGCTGTGAGTGTTGGGATAGGTCTCTACCAACTTTGCACACCTTGATTGGGTAATATTTTGCCATTCTTCTGTTCAAAACTGTTCAAGCTCAGTGAAGTTGTGTGGAGAGTGTTGATGGACAGCCGTCTTCAAGCCATGCCACAGATTTTCGATTGGATTTAGGTCGGGGCTCTAACTGCACCATTCGAGGACATTTATCTTTTCGTTCCTTAGCCACTCCAATGTAGCTTTGGGTCATTATCATGCTGAAAGGTGAACTTCCATCCCAATTTCAGTTTTCTTGCAGAGGGTAGCAGGTTTTTCTGTTGGATTTTTCTGCATTTTGCTCCATCCATTTTCCCTTCTATACTGACAAGTGCCTCAATACTGGCTGATGAGAAACATCCTCATAACATAATGCTGCCACCACCATGTTTCACAGTCGGGATGGTGTTCTTTGGGTAATGTGATGTGCTGTGTTGTGTTTGCGCCAAGCTAACGTTTTGCATTTAGGCCAAAAAGTTCCATCTTGGTTTCATCAGACCACAAAACATTATGCCACACGGCTTCAGAATCCTAGGAGTGTTATTTTGCATACCTCAAACGGGACTCAAGGTGGGCTTTTTTGAGTCATGGCTTCCTTCTTGACACCCTAACGTAAAGGCCAGACTCGTGGAGTGCTTGGGATATTGTTTCCCTGCGCTTGCAAAGCGAAAAGTGAGGTTAAGGGATCGGTCACGTCCGTGTGCCGTACATACATGCGCCGTACATGTCTGCATTTTAAATATTCATTTTCTCAGCAACCAGTAGTCTGATTGACATGAAATTTTCCAAATAGGTGCACTCCCTCCTGTAAAATATTTTACTCAAAATTATGATGTCATAGATCAGGTGGTGTATGAGCCATCTTGGAAAAAACTGATAAAATTTGCACCTCTATATCTCCGAAACCACTCCATGGAAAAAATGTACACATGGCTCATTGTCAAGTACTCCCCATGAGGAATAAGACATATTAATCATGATGTTATCGCTTTCTTCATTATGTTGTCATAATTTCACAAGCACAACACTTCATTCGATAAGTAATGAAATGTTTTTTCTCTTTGCAACTGTTGGTGCAATTGACACAAAATTTTGAATATAGGTGTGCCTCCTCCTGTAGGAATTTATAATGATAATTATGACATCATAGGTCATGTAGTACAGGCACCATCTTGGAAAAACCCAAAAAACTGCACCTCCATAATCTCTGGAACCGCTCCATGGAAAAAAATGAATCATGGCTCATTGTAAAGTACTCCCCATGCAGAATAAGATATGTTTAGTGATGCCATTGGTGCTTTTATTATGACATCATAATTTGACAAGTGCAATGCTTGATCTGGTCAGTATGAAAAAATTCTCTGCAATTGTTGGTCAGATTGACACAAAATTTTCCAGATGGGTGCGCCTCCCTCTGTAGAATTTTTTTGTCATAATTATGATGTCATAGTTCACAAGGTACAGGCACCATCTTCGAAAAACCGAAAAACTTTGCACCTCTATATCTCCGAAACCGCTCCATGAAAATTTTTTGAAACATGGCTCATTGTCAAGTATGCCCCATGGGGAATAAGATATGTTAATGATGATGTCATCAGTGCCTTCATTATGACGTCATAATTCGACAAGTACAACGCTTGATCCAGTCACAATATGAAAAAAAAAATTTTCTGCAATTGTTGAAACCACTAACCGATCAATGCAAAACTTTAACTATTTGATCAACTACCCATGGGAAATATAGTTTGATAAAAGTGAAATCATCGATCACTGGTGTGGCACCACATTGGATCAACGAAAAAAACAAAACCTTAAAAAAACAGAAGAGTTGGCTTGTACCAAAGTCCTCAAGATTGCACAGGGTAAGTATTCTATGAATACTGTCTAGTTGTCACATGCACACAGTGACCAGTCTTTGCCATAAAGGTATGTAGCTCTTTTAAAGTTGCCATTGGCCTCTTGGTGGCCTCTCTGATCAGTCTTGTCCCTGCTTGGTCATCCAGTTTGGAGGGACACCTTAATCAAGGCAGAGTGTTGGTTATACCATACACCTTCCACTTCTTAATGATTGTATTGACTGTGCTCCAAGTGCTGTTCTAGTTGGACTAGAAAATGAAATGCTCATATTGAACTGTAGATGAGAAAATTTTAAAAGCTCAGCGGTCCAAATGAAAAAAAAATAATCCTAGCCGGTCCACAAGAATCATCGTGAGGATCAGTCCATTGAGAAGTACAGGCCACCAAATAAGGTGCACATTCAAATAATCTTTTGCATCAATTTGTATTGGGAGGACCACCCTGAGAGGTCACAGCACATGGCCTTTCGCATATGCCAGAATTCAGAATATAAATTATTAATCACAAAATCTTGACAAAGAACAAGGGAAATCGGTACCTCCCTCAAACACTCAGAATGGATCACTGCAGGGACCATCACTGTGGGCACAACCTTTACATTTAGTCCATGAGCTGAGCCCAGTATTTTCATGAATTGGTACCAAATTGCGGGATAAAACGAGACCTGCTTTTTGGATAGGTCATGACCTATAGTTTGAGAATTTATTTGCTTGCCAGCTCAAACGCGTAGCTTTCTTGGAGAAATCCGCTAGGGGGCCTTCAAGGGGGTAACATACCGATTTTTTTTTTTTTGCATATTTGTTAACTAGATGCCATGTAAAATTGTTCTAACTTCAGTGTCAAGCTGAAACTGTACTGAAAAGGGTAAAGAAAGGGAAATTTATTTGAATTTTTTAGCTGAAATGAGTAGAAGTTTCAAATTTTAAACGCAATTTTCTCCAGTTTTGTTTTCTTGAAGCCAGTTACTTCATAGACCAATTCCTAAAATATTGCTGTGCAGAATATACTGAGAGGTTTTGTTTGGTCTAATACTACACCTGTTAGTTAAAATTTGAGGCATGTGATAGCGTCAAAAATTAACTGGCCGGGGGGGGGGGGGGGGGGTAGGATGTTTTAGAAGAAGTTTACACAGACTTTTACACCGTAGAAGTTTGACGTGATATCGACATTGAATTTGTACTTGTAACTGACTGTGCATCACAGACATCCTTGCCATCACTGTATAAATCACTGAAGTCCTTAATCTTCATCATCATTTCATCGTTATCGGAAGACTCATCATCAGAAACATCCAGAACTAAGTCACTGTCCTTCGTGTTGCTGCAATCCTTTAATCGGCATTTGTCCGTACATGGAAGGTTATTGTCTAAGCAAACGCAATCACCAGGTTCGCACGTTTTGCGGCACTCACAGAACATGAAGTCCAAAACTACCTGGGCGGCTGGCAGTCCTGTCATCCAACATATTTCAAGTCAACCATCGTCAGTTGTGCGCCAGCCATGGTTTTCTGGAGCAGGCACATAAGGCTTTGGATCAAGGATCGGCTCCATACAGCGGCCTGGTAATTTGCTCTTAGCATGTGCTGGTTAAGGGTGTCTGCACACGGTGGTAGTTGCCCGGATTCTACAACACCCTTTTTAGCGCGCCATAGATTGAAGCGTAGAGCGTTCACTTCTGTATCATGGGTTCGGGACGCATACAGCTGGCATGTAAATGCCTGCAGAGTATCAACAACATCCCTATTTAATGTCCATTCACTCCCCAGCTTAGACAATGCATCCAAGAACTCCTTATTTCCTCGCATCAACTTCAGTCCCTTGATCTTGCCCATACTTGAGAATGCACTGACCGAATCGCACCCTGTGAATGCGTTAGACCCAGCACGAATTGCCATTAAGTCCTATTCTCGCTTCAATCGTGTCAATGCTAAAGAGTCGAATCTTCCTTTAGACGAAAGTCGCATACATAAGCGGGTGCTGATATGAGCATTGAATGCCAAGAGAAGCACAAGAATATCAGTGTCTTCGGCAACAATGACGACTGATTTGAAACCCGATCGAGCAGCGTGTGACGCATGTAGCAAAACCCTAGTGCCGCTTCCTCATGCGACGAATCAAGTTCACGCACTTCCATCACAGTATCCTGCGTAATTCGGAGGCATTTCGAATCAGCTGTTACTAGAGTTCTTTCTCACCGATCAATGATTGTCTCTGCTGCCAGTCATTGGCAACGAATCGCGTAAGTTGACGCTTGCTTGCTGGGCTAGGAGTATTCCTCTCCAGTTTCTGACCGTGTGAGTGGGCACTATCTGTGAAAATAAGATGCCCCGGTTAGCACCACGATTGACCCTTTCCGCATCCTTGATTGATGAGTCTAAGTATATGTCAAACACCACATCTACTCTTTTACTGTCTGGGTGACTTGCGAGAGCCATCTTTAGCAGCCTCTCGGATATTCCACAAATGTTAATTTATTTCATCAAGTTTCTGAACAAGTCCCATACCGTCGATGATTGCTGCGGAAGGTCGAGGTGTAGTTTCCTCTGGAAGCAACCACTTTCAAGATGGTTAGCAAGTGCTGCCTTGGCGGTCTTTTTCAGAGATCGATCGTGGTTGCCAGTGCCCAGGGTATTGCTCCAAAGGTGCCTCAACATTCCTGCATGTCCAGTTGCCTACTGCAACCAATGAGGAGCATCCTTCCGAACAAGCGGTTGTCGGCCTTCAGCATGATTTCTCGATTGCCAGCTCTGTTTTCTTCGTCACTTGCATTGAGGCAAACGTTTTGAGCTTCAGCTTTGTTAAAGGGTCGTAGAACTTTTCTCCTTTACTAAGTCTTTCATCCACAAATTGCTTTGCAGCACTTCGACCGACCTGCTCTGCTCTTATCAAATCCTTTTTAACACCATCTGGAACTATGATTCCAGTCGAAAGGCTGGAGATTTGCGTATCTTCTCTGGCAAACGGGTGAACCCAGCTTGTTTGCAGCAATTGTGAAACTGCCTGGACATCTCTCTCATCCTTTTGCATTCTACGATTTCCAAGGTCTGGGTGGCTCACTTTTCTTCTCTCTTCATCCCCGTCTGTCAACTGTCGGATTTGCCTTAACACCACGCTACGGAACTCTGCGCTAAGGTGATATCTTGCCACTGCAGATGTATTCAAACTGAATCCCTTGGTTCCCCCTGCCATCTGAGTATCCTTATTTATGGTCTCCTCAAGCGTCTGATCCACTGGTACACGACCAAAGGGTTATTGTCACTCAGCTGCACAGAGAATCCTCCATCCATCATCTGTTTGTATATCTCTGGATGGTCATACACCAGCCTCGACATCTGTGCGAGATACACTGACAAATACCTCGCATAATTCACTTTATCATAAGCGAAACACCAGGGTAGCAGTGTCCTTACTGAATGAAGGTGGAGGACCAGTTGCCCTCGCGTGAAGCGCGAATCATGGCTAGCAGGATTTCAACAATGTCGACATATGTCATCCAGAACGCACCATTGGTCCTCTCTCGTTCCGCATTTCGTCACAATACTGAGAAAACAGGTTCAGAATGCGAACTGTTGTTTGATGTGACAGCAATTTTTGCATTGTTTCACTATCTGGATTACTGGAAATGGCGCCCAACTCTTGGAGTGCGACGTCAAGAACATCTCTGAGGCTTTGTCGGGATTCTATCTCTGAGAAGAAACCCTGCCATAACAACCTGAGTAGACCCTCATACACAATCTTATGAAGACGGACTCCTCTGTTGTAGTGTCTACCATCAAGAACTTTCGATATTGAACCTTCGCGATAATGTTGTTTTCTACACTAGATCACGAAGCCTGCATCTCCAAAGCGCTTGCCGAGTATTGAAAGCAGGTTACACATAGTATGGAATGTTCCCATCCGAAGAATGATTGGACTGAATCGAGCCTGGTCATTCCACACAATCTCGGCCGCTTTGGCGTAGAGTGCCTGATCAAAAAACACAAACTATCTCGGAGAGTTGCAATGAATTCATGTAACTCATGGCTTTAACCAGTACTTGATGCACCGTAGACATATTAGTAGCAGGTGCATTAATTGTTGGGAGGTACCCGATCGTATCCTTTGTGATTGAAGGGATGTCCTGGCGAGTCACAATATTGAAGCCGGTCCAGGCACTTATCGTTTGGCCTGTAGGTTGTTGTTGTCGCAAAAGCGACCAAACTAATTTTGATGATCAGCAACGACACCATATATACAATGTCTCACGACTCTCACAGACGACCAGTATTCATAGCATGGGTCAACATCCGTCAGTTTTGATTATGCTGGAAAAAATAGAATTTTTTAGAAAATCGCATTTGAAATTTGTATTTCTATTCATTTAAGCTAAAATATTGAAACAATTTGTCAAAATTTTACCTTTTACATTACATATAAGCCTCCAACTTGATTTAGGATGATTGTCCATTGCATCTAGTTGCAAAATCTGAAAAAAAGAAAATCAGTATTTTGTCCCTCAAAGCGCCCTAGCGGATTTCCCCAAGAAAGCTACGCTTTTGAAATGGCAAGCAAGCGGATTCTTAAACTGGCGGTCATAACCTACTCAAAAAATGGTGTCTCGTTTTATCCCGCAATTTGGTACCAAATTTTGGTCTGGCTCATGGACTAATTTGCTCACAATGGGAGGAATCAATTCAATGACGAAAGACTATGGTTGTTGTTGATTTGTATACAGCCTGGGGCTGGTGGTTACATAATTTTCTGTAAGCGCAGCAGTCACTGATGCAGTACCTGTTACTCATTTTGCCGACCTCAGAAGGATGACAAGCTGAGTCAACCCACCTGGTGTT
>CM068962.1:10540010-10551233 GCA_035128595.1 Eptatretus atami
GGCTTACAGAATATGCTGAGCTCGTCACATCCTCAAAACACTTCAGATTGGAGGTGAAAGTTGTGGCCAAAAAAAAAAAGTTGTATTTTTTCGTTGTTGTAGACCTTTACTCAAAATGGCTCGAGGTTTTTCCTATGTCCAGTACAAGAGCTAATGCTACTATTGTTGTGCTAGTCATTGTTCGCTAGGTATGGTTTAAGTCAACACCGTCGTGCCCGATAACCGACCACAATTCAATGCAGTTTAACGTTTTTGAAATGATCGGCATAGATCACTCTTTATATCCACCATACCATCCTGCGAGTAATGGATTCTTTTTGCTTGCATTGTTATTAAGAAGAACACCAGAACTCATCACGGTCAAAACCTTGTTCGCAAGAAAGGTAGAAAGTAAACAAAACACTTCTAAAGTTCACCGTGATGGTCCTAACCCTAAAATGAGATCATTTGACTTGTATCAACCCGTCCGTGTCAGAAAAGTGAGGAGAGAAGAGGAAAAGTGGATTACAGGTACGATAGTGACGACTCAAGGTCCACTCACTTACCCAATGAGAGTTCCTGAAAATAACTGGAGATATGTGCATGTTGACCTTCTGATAGCTAATGATTCAGGTAGAAATGAAAATGCTCATGGCAGACGAGAGCAAAGTTTACCTGAGTATGAACCACCATCAGAAGTTCTTGATTTAATACCTACAAATAGTCAGCTGTCACCTGCCCCAGTCATGGAACTGGAACCCCATTCACCTGTTCAACCTCATATGGTTCCTCAGACATTACCGTTTTCATCTGATAGTTCAGTGGCAGAAAATACATCCAGCCCTAAATCAGATTCGAGTCAGTTAGTTCACTGTTAGTTTAAAATCTGACTTGAGTGAAGTAATTCCAGCACTACTTAGACGGTCCAGCAGAGTATCTGGATGTCCACAGAGACTGGATTTGTAAAATTAAAATTTCAGTTTTGGAATGGGAAGTAAAACACAAAATGTTATGGTTTACTATTACAGGTAATTAAATGTATGTTCTTATTTTAAACAACAGAAAACACACGTGGGACCTCCATTGATGCCGATTTTCACCATGGTGAGCACAAGTAGAGGACCCAGGAACGAGAATGCAGACAAACGGCTGAGAGCAGAGCACAAGCAACGTCTTCCTGTGTTTCGGAACCTTATATGAGCAACTTCCACCACCACCACCAACCTTTTATACCACCAGACCACACCTTCCCACTTGTCCCCGCCCTCTCAATCTTCATGAGGTCATATGCTCTTATTTGCAGGACGGTTTGGCCGCCAAAAACATTCTTTAAATCACCAGAAGGAATCTGTTTTACCATTTTATAGATGAAGTCTCTAATATAATTGTTTGAAAACAATGAGAACGAATTTTTATAACCAGCTTCCAAAGCTGAAGCTTAAAACCTTCACTGACGTCAACAAAACAACAGGTTAAAGTCTGGCAGTGGAAAGGAAATCATTCCACGACGAACTAGCAAATCGTTTAGCAATATGCCAGTGATGGCACAGACAAGACAGCTGACATGCGAGAGGTTCTGAAGCATCCCTTGGTCCACTTCCATGGTCCCTAGCCACTATAAGATGGCACACCAAGGAAAACCAACAAATTCAGCTCTCGCCAAGGACTCAGGGAAAAACATCTCACCCGTGGAATTCATACAACCAGAGTCGGCGTGTCTCATTGATGGAATGGCACTTGTGCACAAGACAAAAAGTGAATACAAGACGTTTGGTGACATCGCCTCTCATACTCACAAAGGCCGTCAACGAAGCTTCTCAGTCCCCTCGTATTGAGAGGACCGAGAAGCTTCGTGTCTTTGACATGTACAGAGAGTATTCCATCAAACAAGTGGAAAGAGAAGGCAGACAATCAAACGCCGGATCAATACAGTTGAAGAACATCACAGCAAAGCAGACAGTAGTCCAGTGGAAGAAATTTCTCTCAGCAACTCCAAACAAAACCAGTCTCATTGAATTTCTTGTACAAGAGTGGAAGCAGCCAAAAATACACAGAACAACTAAGAGGAAAGGTTGTCCACATAACTTCTGGAGAGAACTGCTTCAAAATCACACATGAAGGAAGCTCTGCTCTTCACATGAAGAGGCAGATACGTGTCTCATTTTACATGCAGTGCATGTTGCAGTTCAAGGCTTTCAGTCTATTGCACTTGTAGCTGATGACACTGATGGGTTACCAACAGCTCCTACTGACCTTCACGGAAGACATCAGTGCAACTCTGTATCTGAAATATGGATCCCAGGCAAAGTCACATCACATGGACATGAAAAAAAACGTGTCTGTGCTGGGATTGTCTCTCTGCAAAGCATTAATAGGAATGCATGGGTTCACTGGATGTGACAGAGTGAGCACATTAGCTGGACGTGGCAAGGTTGCTTCCTTGAAAATACTGAAGAAAAACTCTTGACCTTAAATGCATGTTCACAGATATTGGAAAAGACTGGACAGTATCTCCGTCACTCCTTGAGAGGTTAGAGGCTTTTACCTGCTGACTATATGCTACCAAGTCCAGTGTTGAGAATGTAAATGAGCTGCGTTATCACTTGTTCACCAGCAAAAATGGCCAAGTCGATCCTCACCAGTGGTCAGCTTGTGCGTATGCCCTCCTCAAGCACATCCTTCGAGCAAATTACCAAACTGCCATATGGAGAAGGCGCCGTGAAGCCAGACCCAGCATCCCATCACTAAATGATCATGGTTGGAAATATGAAGAACATGATGGCAAGCAGAAACTTAAAATTGACTGGTTAGACAGTTCACCAGCTCCAGAAGCTGCAATAGAACTCCTTTCTTGTGACTGTTCCAGGTCACGCCGACTGCCTGGGTGCACCTGCTTGATGAATAACCTCAGGTGTTCCGAGCTCTGCAAACTAAAGCCATGTGACAACCAGCCATCTGAGAAGGGAGAGGACATGATTGTGCATGATGATGCTGATGATGTGGATGAACTTGATCTTTATTAATTATTCTTCTGCAATTGATGATGCTTATGATTTCCATGATTATGTTCATTTATCTTGATGAAATGTAAAGTTATTTTCATTTTTAATGATGATTACAGTGTAATGTATGGTGGCTGTAAATGCAAAATAAACTGTTTGTAAGAGCTTACATGTGATCTTCTGAAGCCTCGTATGTCTGTACAACTTATACATATTGTTAAAAATCGAACCAATAGGCAATCTTTTCAACATCATATTTCAGGATGAAAGCTATGACTTACAGACTGCTACCAGGCAGAAATGTGTTCCTGAATAGCAGAGCTTTCATATGGTACCCCATTTTTGGAAACTTTTGGTGGGTTTTCCCCCACTTTTTTTCCGGGAGTGTGGTACCGGTGGCTCAATTTAGGCTGTACCTGATGGACGAAAAGGGATGTTGGAAAGGAGCAAGGGAGGGTGCGGGGCAGTGGAGGAAGCCGGGTTGGGGGGGTGGGGTGAAGCTGGGAGGGGAGCAGTGGGGACAGGGGGGTGTGAGAGAGCAGGGCGAGGTTGAAGTTGAGAGGGAGCCAGGACAAGGGGGGAAGGGGGGTGCTACTGACATGGAGGGGTTTGACACGATGAATGGACGTGAATGAGAAATGTTTGTCGTGTGAACACAGACTTTGCAAAATTGACGTCTCAGGATTCCAGGACAATTTCTGACTTTTTTATATTAACATTGCGATAGGTCTCTATGAAGTCGGTGATAGCATGATAGGGGAGCAGAAAGTGTTATATATTCTGCTGTTTTTGACGTGGGAATGCTCGTTTGCTTTTATGAGCAGGAGGAGGGTGAGTAAAGATGGAACAGCTTTGGAAGGGGGAGGTTGAGACTTTTGGGTTGGTGGGGCAGAGCATAGGGCCCTGTCACACCTTGACGTTTAAGCCAGCAATGGCAACGTATAAAAATTGATCTAAAACGTTGGACGTAACGCTGAAATTTTGATGGTTTTTTTGAGTTTTTGGCGTATTCAAAACGTGTTGGTCGTTTGCATAACATATTAGTAATGGGCACAGAACGTTTCGTTGTTTATACATAACTTTTACCAACGAATGCTTACCTTGTGATCGGCGTTCAAAACCTAAGACAAGCGATAGTTCAACTTACCCTTTGCGCGCTCTACGTATCGCCGGCGAACTCGTGGCGTAGCCTGTTGAGAACTTGCCGGAGCCGATTGAAATCAAAACTGCCCGAGATTTTGAATTGTCAACATTGCAGTCACACCTTGACGATTTTGCCAGCGTATGCTGTTCTATGAAAAATGGGTTTAACAACGCTAGGCACACGTCAAATACGCTATAGGAAAGTTGAGTATACGTTAAGATTTGCTCGAAATCATTGAAGTACGCTGGCATATTACCTAGTCCATTCGATACGTCGTGAAATTTCAAGCATGCTGAAAATTTTAAGACGTACTCGACGTAAGGCTCACACGTTTCGCATGCGTTGGCATCTGTTCTTGCACGTTCCGCGATCGTTTAAACACGGCGAAACACGTTACTTGTAGGTTAGTCATAAGTCGAAGCACGTCAAGTTAATGGCAACCATACTTGAAACCCAATTTATAACCGTTGAGTAACGTGCTTTGAACAAATGAGTACGTCAGCTTAGCCTATGTTTAACGTGCTTGGAAAGTATGAGTAACGTGCATTGAAACTATGTATAACTGGCCTTAACAATGGCACGTGCTATGAACGTAAGAGAGTAACGCGTTTACCCAATGTGTAGCATGTTTTGAACCTAAGTAAAACGTGCATCTAACCATTGAATAACATGCTATGAACCTATTTGTAACGTATGTATAACGCACATTGTCGTATGTAGACGAATTAAATTGACGTCTTCCGGACAACCATGAACTTACTGAAAGTGTTTCTAACTTACATCTACGTGTACTGACGTATTGGCAGCGTTTAGGGGAATTGGTACATACAAATGGGCTTCACAAGAGGAACCCATCATTGTTCCAGACTCCATGTTGAGTAGATGTCAATGCCAGTAGTATCAGTAGTAGTAATACTATTAGCAGTAGTTGGTGTGCGTGACGTAGTAATAGTAGTAGTAGTTGTAGTAGTAGCATTGGTAGTAGTAGAATGTCTACATCAGTAGTAGTAGTGGTATGTCTATGTCAGTAGTAGTAGTAGTATGTCTATGTCAGTAGTAGTAGTAGTAGTAGTAGTAGTAGTAGTGGTAGTATGTCTATGTCAGTAGCAGTAGTAGTAGTTGTAGTAGTAGTATTGGTAGTAGTAGTAGGTCCATGTCAGTAGTAGTAGGTGAGCATGATGGGGAGGGTGTGGTGATGATGGATCCTCTATTCGTCCACGAATAGGAGACTACTTTGCACCATTGTTCGATGTTCTTTTCGGCTAATTTTTTTTCCTCATTCCCACGATGAAATATTTTCTTTGTTTTACTTTTAAAGTTTAAAACGACTTGACAATGCATAATGTACTAGTAATGAACACAGAACGCTTCGAGAACTTATACATAAGTATACCAACGATTGTTTATCGTGTTTTAGTCGTCCACAACCTATGCCCAACGATAGTCCAGCGTATGCATGACGTAATAATTTCCCAAGCACGTTATTCATAGGTTATAAATAAGTCACGGGTACCCTAAACATTACTTTGATGTGTTTTCGACGTATGAGGAACTTTCAAGTAGCGTGTTGCGAAGTGTGAACAACGTTCGTGTACGTGCTTACAAAACGTTACTCATAGGTTAGAAATAAGTTTCGGGTACGCGAATGTGACCTCTAGGTGTTTCGACTTATGAGTAACATACAATTAACGTGTGTAACGATCGCATAACGTGCCTAAACCTTATGGCCGGCGTAGCGGAACGTGTGAGCAAACGCCGAGTACGTCGTAAATTTTAAGCATTCGAAAAAGAGAGAACAAGCACAAAATCAACGATTAAAGCCAGCGTACAACGACTTATGGCAGTGTTTTTCAGGGTATTCCTAACGTATACAAAACTTACCAATAACGTATTCGACGTGTGCCAGCGTATTCGGCAAATTTGTAAAAAAACGCAACGTTCGCTAAATCGTCAAGGTGTGACAGCCCCTATAGATGGGAAGAGTTTGGGGGGGGGCATAGATGGGACAGAGTTTGGGGGGGGGCATAGATGGGACAGAGTTGGGAAGGGGAAGCTGAAGTTTTTATGCCTCTGCTGATGAAGTTGCCAGAGGTATTATTGTTGAGTGGTCAGAATTGATTGCATGTGTAAGTTTACTCACAGTAAAAGTGTGTGTGTGTGTGTGTGTGACTATGGGGTGATGCAATCACCCTATGGGTAATGTGCTAGTGTACTCTTGTTGTTCGTCTTTCGGCTGCTCCGTTAGGGTCGCCACAGCGGATCATCCGTTATGATCCGCATACTGACTTGGCATAGGTTTTACGCCGGATGCCTTCCTGACGCAACCCTGGTCGCCTCTTAGGACACAGGGATAAGGATTGGGTTTCGCCATGATTCCGGGCTGCTCTACACCCTCTCATAGCGCGGCCCAGCGCAGAGCTCCCGTCCTCAAGCGATCCTCCAACCCAAGCCTCCGAGTAGCCGGATTACAGGCGCACGCCACTACGCCCGGTTGCTAGTGTACTCTAAACATGCAAATTATGATGTAATGAAATACCCCTTAATTCCCAAGAGTCAATTCTCGTTAGAATATTTTGTTTAGCAATCAGGGATATGAGTTTATTAATCTGAGATTTTATTGAAAATAAATTGAAAAATCAAGTCTGTTTACCCACCACCACATCCACTGTTATTGTTTTGTTCACAGTATTACTGGATAACAGAAAGTAAAACTGGTCTTAATCATGAAGGGTAGTGTGGTTCTCCGATGAAGGGTTAACGCCTGAAACATCAGCTTCTCCTCGATTGCCTTGGTTATCGTACTTCGATCAATGTTCTGTCGATTCCATCCATTGTATTTTAACAGTGAGATAAGATCCATTTATCAAACAATAACTAATCAATATTACAAGCATGAAAGGTTTCAATAAATGTCATTTGCAAGTCCTAACTATAATTTTTTATTGCATTGAAAATCATTTTTACTGAAAGCACCAAATGTCTATCTAATCCTCATTGCTCTGCACAACGAGGATTATTCAGTAAATGGTAGCCAATTGCAGTGGCACAGGGAATAGTTGTCATACTGTGTATATTCTTTCAAGCCCGAGTTGGTTGTCTCTGTTTGGTTGACTGAAGCCATCTGATCCCCAAAGGGGTGTATTGTTCAATGCGATCCTTTAATCTCAAAGATGTGCGGCCCACATACCTAGCATCACACTGGCATTGTACTTTGTAAATAATCTTACTTATATGAGAGGCAGGCAGAACATCATTTTTGGACTGACAGAAGCAACCAGCAGGTGATGAAAACCACTCGTGGTTGAACAGCATAGTAAGAATGAGACACTGTCTGTTTGATCTGGTTTACAAACCTTTGCTGTCGTTGAGACATCTTTGCTGTCTATGAGTCAACCTCAGCATGTAAAGTCTTCTTGGCAGACCTGAACTCTCTCCATCCATCCCTAGAGATGGAACGCTCCAGCATACTTCCCTTCTTGGACGTCTTAGTTGATAAATCGGCCGATGCTTATAAAACCACAGTCTACCGTAAGTCTGCTTTTACCGGACAGTATACCAGATGGGACTCTTGCAGTTCCTCTCGATACAAGATTGGATTGATTGGTATCTTGGTCAATAGAGCAAGAAAGATCTGCTCCACAGATAAACTCCATGCTGAAATTGAGATCATCAAGACTATTCTTCTTGATAATGGGTATCCTGAACAGATCATCAATAGATACATATACAAATTCCTGAACCCACTAAGTATTCCTCTAATCGGACCTGGTAAATGCCCGGTATACCTATGTCCACCTTGGAAAGGCAAAGTGTCTCCATGGTTTGAAAACCAGATCAAACAGACAGTGCCCCATTCTTACAATGCTGTTCAACCACGAGTGATTTTCATCACCCGCCGGTTGCTTCTGTCAGTCCAAAAAGATGTTCTGCCCGCCTCGCATATAAGTAAGATTATTTACAAAGTACAGTACCAGTGTGATGCTAGGTATGTGGGCACACATCTTTGAGATTAAAGGATCGCATTGAACAACATGTCCATTTGGGGATCAGATGGGGTCAGTCATCCGAACAGAGATGACCAACTCGGGCTTGTAAGAATATACACAGTACGACGACTATTCCCTGTGCCTCTGCAATTGGTTACCATTTACTGAATAATCCTTCATTTCATCAGAATTTCTTTAACCTACATCATTGAACTTTTGTCATCATTTTAATCCTCATCAACCTAGAAACTGAAACAAAAAAAGAAAACTCTGATGAAGTTCTGGATTTTAAAATGAAACTCTCAATAATCTTGTTTCAAATTAGAAACTTTAAAAAGTAAAACAATTGGAGACACATAACATCGTGACGCTGCTCCTGTACCTCTTCAAAACAAAGCATCATTGCAATTTTTGCCATTTGGAAACAAAGTCCCAAAATATTCACCTTGCATTTAAGAACATTCGTTAAGGTGATATCTATTCACTTGATAATTACCAGAATCATTATATTTATCAGTTATAATTACGAGCAGAGTATTTGCCCAATGGGCAATCTTGTCCAAACGTGCGATAGTTGTATTATATAATTATCTCCAATTAAATTGTTTGGTGTGCACATACATCTTTACAATTGAATTCCAGCTTAAATTTCCCCCAAAAAAGTCATGTACTCATTTTAATTTATTAAAAATGCAATCCTTGGAGTTTTGGTTACATTGAGACATATATGTACCCTATATTACATACACACTATAGAGTGATGATGATGATGATGATGATGATGATGATGATGATGATGATGATGAAGCTGACAGCAGTGCTCATATTATTATTGTATTTATGTAATTACTTATTGAAACAATTCCTGGGTTTCAGTTACTTTGCTGATAAGTTTCTCCATCACATTTATCAATTTCAAATCATCCTTTTGTGGCAAAACGATTCAAGAGCAAAAACAATCATGTAAGTCGGTAAAAGCAAGAACAAAAAGGCAAAAAATACAAAAGTGAACTCATTTTATCATGAACCATGCTCAATATAGAGCGTTGGCTGATGCTGAAGCAGGTTCTTAGCTACAAGTTAAATCCTGTCAGATCGCCGCTCTGACACAGCAAGTCAGTCAAAAAATTTAATTTATTCAGGTGCCGGCGATAGCTTGCCTACTTTTTCGTGAAGGACACCATGGGCCTTTAACTTAACATCTACTAACGAATGTCAGCAGATGGACGCCAGTTTAATGTCCACCTGAGAGACGGCACACAAACTGATGAATCACCTTGTATTGAAACCGCGAATGCAGTTTATAACTGGGTCGGGATTCAAACCCAGGCGAGACGCTGGAAGTGAGTTTGTGATTGTAGAGGCCATCCTGCCACCCACCTGATTGTTTTAGCAAATTAAAGTCAAAATGCTCATGGAGTTTCATGAATTTTGAGCTTCACACATCGATGGTGATTTATCCCTAAAAAACGGCACTAACTTCAAATTTTCTTGTTGTAGATTTTCTCAAGATCCTTCTTCACGTCTTCCCAAGTTATCTTCCTCCAGGAATGCGGAATATCTGCAGGTTTGGCTTTGAGAGTTTAGCCAATTTCTCATTGAACTTGCACATGACCCACTTCCAGTAGGATGAGGCTTCCAGGTGGTATCGGCTGGGATTGTCCACGAGGCGTAGTAATCGTTTACAGATCGATAATCCTGAAGGGGTGCATTTACCATCGTTTCATGTTACTGAAAGAGCCATTTCCTGCCACACCGTCGTACACACTTCACAGACGAGCTTTCAGTGTCAATAAAACGAACTGTTTAACCCTGGGCTTGTGAAGCTCACAATGGTGCTCCGTATGTTCAGGACCACCACTCTCACAGGGTTCACCACAAATGGACACTGCTTCCCACAGAACCAATTACTGAGAGTTGCTCATGGGGTTGGAGGGGAAGTTTAGAAAGTATTTTTTTCACATCACACCTTCACAATGAGAAACTATTCTTTCTGTTTGTGTTTGGCTTCAATAACAAGTTTCAGATCATTGGAAAAGTTTTGAACTTTTCCTCACAGAGCTTATATAATCCAAAAGTACTTCGATCAACAACCAGCAAATCTTTCATGGAGTCACAAACCTCTGAGAGGAAACACTTGATGTCTGTGTTTGGTTTTTGTTCTGCTGTGGAAATGGAGTTCATTAATCTTTTTAAAATCTCTTTCATGATGTTTGATGTGATGTTGTTCAGGTTTGTTTCACCATTATTGTCACTGTTACAGAACTTTTAAACCTGCTTCTGTACCCAGTTTGTTGCATAGGTTTATAATCACGAGAGTAGTTGTAGTAACTTTTGGCATTGTTCTTTTCCTTCACATCAAGAAGCAAAGCAAGGTGTAAGTATTTTTTGGGAAGAAAGTTTCCGAGAAAAGAAACCTCCTCATCTTGGTCACTATTCAGGACCCAGTCGATTGTCCACTGAAGACTCCACGGCTGGTTTGAGAACTGAGGAGAAAAATTCTTCAGCGAGTTCCTTACTTTTGGTTCTTGTGTAATAAACATCCAGGAACCGTTTCTCATACGTGCTTTTTTGTTTGTTTAAGATGGTAATTGGGTCGTTGTTGTGAAAATAGTCATCTTGCATTTTTTGAAATTTCTCTGCTGCACGAACAAGAATACGCGTTGTGATATCCACCCTGAATGTGTCGGTGAAATTGATCATTTCTGATACTGTTTCCAAATGATATCCGATTCTTTGTAGTAGTTCATCACAGTATATGTCAGAGTAACATTTCCTCTGATTAACGATGCTCAAGACATGTTTATCACAATCAGTGATTATATCATCAGCATGATGCTTTAGAGTAGCTGCTTCAGGTGTTTTCCCAAATATTGGCTTCATAAATCGAGATGCAACAGGAATGTTTTTCCCTACCCATTGCCATGTTGTCAAACATAAATGTGATTCTTGTATCGTGAATTCTTTTTCTGGTTTACACAAATTCTTCTGGAGACGTTGAGCATCTTCAGGTTTGATGTTTGGCATGTGCCCGATCAGTTTGTGTTCCATTTCATCTTTAATTGCTGCTCTTTGTGGATTTTCTAATCTCTCAAGATTCTTCAGTGTGTTT
>CM068962.1:10562086-10575082 GCA_035128595.1 Eptatretus atami
TAAAGTATTCGATCAACAACGCAGGCAAATCTTTCATGGAAGTCACAAACCTCTGAGAGGAAACACTGAATGTCTTGTGTTTGGTTTTGTGTCTGCTGATGGAAAGAGTTCATAATCTTTTAAAAAATCTCTTTCACGATGTTGATGTGATGTTGTTCAGGTTGGTTCACTTATTGTCACTGTTACAGAACTTCCAGAACCTGCTTCTGTACCCAGTTTGTTGCATAGGTTTTATAATCACAGAGTAGTTGTAGTAACTTGTGCATTGTCTTTTCTTCAAATGCAAGAAGGCAAAGCAAAGGTTGTAAGTATTTTTGCTGAAGGAAAGTTCCTGAGAAAGAAAACCTTCCTTCATTTTGGTCACTATTTCAGGTACCAAGTCGATGTCCACTGAGACTCCACGGCTGGTTTGAGAAAAATGAGGGAGAAAAATCTTCAGCGAGTTCCTTACTTTGGTTTTGTCGTAATAAATATCCAGGAACCGTTTCTCATTACGTGCTTTTTTTTGTTGTTTAAGATGGTAATCGGGTCCGTTGTTGTGAAAATAGTCATCTTGCATTTTTGAAATTTCTCTGCTGCACGAGTGAGGAATGTGCCTTGTGATATCCACCCTGAATGTGTCGGTGAAATTGATCAGTTTTTGATACGGTTCCAAATGATCTCTGATTCTTATGTAGTAGTTCATCACAGTGTATGTCAGAGTAAACATTTCCTCTATTGATGAATGATTGAGACAGTTGATCACATCAGCAATTAATACTATCAGCATAATGTTTCAGAAAGGATACATCAGGTGTTTTCCCAATGTTGGCTCATAAGTCGAAAGATACAACAGAATGTTTTCTCCCTCCCCATTGCCAGCTGTTGTTAAAATATAAAGGGATTCTTGTATCGTGAATTTTTTTCTGTTTACCACAAAATCTTCTGGAGACTTTTAGCATCTTCAGGTTTTGATGTTTGCATACTTCCGATCAGTTTGTATTCCATTTCATCTTTAATTGCTGCTCTTGGTGGATTTTCTAATTCTCGAGATTCATTCAGTGTGTTCTCCCAACATTTCACTAAATTTCTCTTTCAACCTCTTCTCATTTCATTCCTTGGTTGTTTGGCACTTTCTTACAAAAAGTTTGAGAAATCATTAACCTCACCTTCAATCTTTGGAGAATAGCTTTTTTAATGTATCAGTTTTTCTTGTTTTTTTCTGACATCAACCCACTATCTCCACTTTTGGAGGAGTGATCGATTCACTTCCTTACAAAGTGATTCAACTCCAAATTCGAATTCCTTTCTGAATTTCTTCACCAAATGTGTGTTTTTACCACAATCATCATTCTCAAAGTATGATTCAGCTTTTCTTTCATTGTCGTTCTCTCTTTTACAATTTCCATGTTCAAGTCACGTTTTTGTTGTTTGAACAATTCATCCACATTGTCCATGTCTGCATTATTAATTCATTTTCTCCTTCTCTCAACAAACGAATAAATGTTTTCTCTTGAAGCTCCATTGCCACTGGTTGTTCTTCATGCACAGCTCATTGTACGGCTTCAGCAACGAGACTATTTCCTGAAGTTGAAAATGAAGTTTTTCTGTTTTAACCGCTTTCCACATTCTTCCAGCAAGGTGTTGAATTCTGTACAGTATGGGTTTTCTCTTCACAAACTGGTCTAAAATGTGCTGTTTCAGTTAAGAACCTGTGCGCACTGTACTCGGGCCGTTCACCGGACATCGGCGGGATTTCCGTACCAAAAGGCCTGTGAATGTTACCAGTTGTTGTGATTTGGATCATAAATCCAGTACATCAGAAAACTGGAGTAGGTATTGGATGTTTTTTCTCCATTTAGGGCCTGCTTTGTCCATTGCATCCAACGATCAATGAGATGTTTCTTGTCTCTCATGTTCTGTCATGAGGCTGAAACGGTTCCGTGTTTTGGTTGGCACAAAGTGACCAAATTGCTTTTTCCCACTTCTTTCATCCTGAGGAAAGCATGAACTGCATTTGTAAAATATCCTTCATTTCTGTCCATTTTTCCAATTGCCAAGTTGATGATGGTGACATCATCAGGCCAATCACCGGGTTGCCAACTCATTGTCTGTGTTCTGACTGTCACAAATATCTGCCAGTTCTGGGGCTTTGAGTTCCCTCCAAGTGTCCAAAATCATATGAAGTCCCACATTTCAATTTCTCTTTCGCTCTCACCTTCGACCCGTACCAAGCTGCATGAAGGCTCCCCTGGGTTACAGCGACCACCTGCTTCACTGCGAACTGAACACCAAACATGGTGTTGAGGAGTGTGCGACTTCCCAGTGCTTTGTACCCCCAGCACGACACAACTGGAATTCTGTGTTCAGGCTTTATCAAATGGGAGCATTCTTTCAAGTACGGCTTTTAAACCCACAGCAAAGGTATCCCGAACATCTACATCAAACTGCAGTTCTAGGAGATATCATCAAACAAACATCTGCGGCAGCAAGTCGAGGAAAATCACGAAATCTGCTGGACGCTTCAAATGATGAGCAGCTTTCGACATTTGGGCTATTTCTCGGATAAGGTGCTCAAGTCCAGTGAACTCTCAGAGATCGTTTTATCCAGTTCGTACAGCTTCTTACGCTCAGATCCTTCATACAACGTTTGTATTCTCTCGTAGAGGATGAATTAGTATTCACTCATTCACCTCCAACCTTGTTTCATGGATGAAGGAAAGAAGGCTCTTGAGAGATGATTGCTGAGAAAAGTCCTTAAACTTTTCCCAAAGCTTTCATGAGACTCGACAAGCCCTTTTTGTATTGATTGGCGCGTATTTTACTCTTTGTTCACAAGACGATCGAAATGTATCCAGATTCTGTTTTGATGTTTGATAGCTTTTGGTCGACTTTGTTCTTTGTCCAACTTTATCCACTTTCCCAAAAACTTTCCTTGAGGTAAAGATGATCTTTCTTGCACATCGCTGATGTTTTTTTTCCATTTATTCATTTCAAAACTATTTGTGCAGATTGTCTCCATTCCAGTGAGTCATCATCACATCTTCATCAATACAGATGAAACATTTTCTGACTTTTCGCTACTGTTCGAGGGACATTTTCCCTTTACACAAAGCCTTCTTCATCGAGCGTTCGAAGCTTCAAAGGAATTCTGCGCGTTGTCATGTTTGCCTTCAAATCAAATGTGCAATCTTATTATCTTTTCCTTCATTCCAGAGTTTTCGTCTAAACGCTGGTATTTTCAGAGCCTTGTTCACACATCTTGATGATAACGTGTGTTCCTTTCCTCTGGTGACATGTTGAGGAAAGTACATCGTACCCTTTTTTCTGTATGTTTTCAACAAAAGGAAAAAAAATACTGCAGTTGAGACATTGGGTGATGGAACTGATGTGCTGTTGTGGTTGTCTGTGACGTCACACGCATGTTCATCACTGTAAATGGTTCAGGGAGTGGTCAGTGTCCTCCTTACCACGTGGGAGGTACCAAGATACCTCAATCATACCCGCCCGATATTTTTCGGGGACAATTCACCATCTAATGCACGATGAAGGAATATGTCAATGATTTCCATCAGTGAGACGGCCTCATTGATGGTTTGACTTTGATAAAGCTGCACTGCCGAGTCGAAACGAAGGAGGATGTTTAAAGAATGAACTGCCATGCAGTCTCGATGAATCCTTTTCCTTGACACGAATGTTGTCGCATTCTTGGTGATTGATCGTAATCCGTCGGAGAAAGTTAGAATGTGTTTTTGTTGATTACATCGGGAAAACAAAAGGGAGAGCAAACTGGCACATGGACATCTTCCTGAGCAGCTCTGCTGGAGAAAAGGATCCGAACACAGGAACACGGCGTTGATCACATCCAGGGGGTTAACTGCTATCCAGGATTCCTTCTTCTGAGGAACAAAATCATCAAGAATCGAGCATTAAGAGGAGCACAACTTTCCCCTTGTGTTTGATTTCTGAAAAGTTGTTTTTTGGCTTTGAGTTGCTCACTTCAGCAATTTTGTTCAAAAAGAAAATGGAAGATCTTCCAGTTTTTGTGGATTTTTCTTCTTCATCGACTTGGATTGTTGTGAATTCACAGAATGGAGAGTTTTTGTGCAAACAATCTTTCAGTGAAGTCTCCAGGAAATCTTCACCAGGAAACTTGTTTTTTCTCATTGTGGGGCCTGCAATGCAAACAAAATAGTTATCCAGGATTGTATGATTTGGAGAGATAAATGCAACAAAAAAGAAGTCATGTGCATTTAATCATGTTGTTAACATGACAACTGCGCTGGAACTACTGAAGAGATTGCAAAACAAATTAGCACAACTATGCGTAACACAAGGATGAAATCTGATTCAACTTGGGTTCAACAAGTTCATGTGCCCCTACTCCAACTCCTCAATCCAGCAGCCAATGGCCCGCCTTAAGTATATCTAGCGTCTCCACAAGGAGGACTGAATCATCTGCGAAATCAAAGTCAGATAACTTGAATTCCCAAACAATGCACCGCAGCTTAATCTTTTTTTTTTGGTATACATTTTGTGAGGCTCGTATGAGAAGCTAACACACAACCACAACGGGGGGGGGGGGGGGGCAGGAGACAAGAGGGTGGGAAGGTAAGGACAAGAACAGTGGACAGAGACATCAGAAAATCTGTGGAAGGAGAGGATGGGGTTGGTGTACCTGCCTGGTGTTACCTCATGGGGGTGCCGGAACACAGGGAAACAAGATGGACATTACAGGGACTTTCAGGAAGGAAAGCAGGGAATTTGAAGAGGTGTTTGGGGTGGATTGACGCGGGGTAGAAAGATCGAGGATTTGGATGGGGGAAGATAAGAGGGGGACGTGAACAGCTGTTTTGAAGGCCTGGAGTGAAGAATAGGATTGAAGGCTGTGTGGGGAGTTTTATTCTAAAGACGGGGAAAAAAAAGAGGAATGAAAGAGTGAAGGTGAGCATGATTTTGCTAGTTTTTACCAGAAGGGGGTGGCTGGCGGAACCTTGAGCGCTTCTGCGGAAATATGGGGGGTGGGGGGGGGAGGGGAAATATCGTGACAAGCAGGGGGGCGAGACCAGAGAGGAGACGGTAGAAGAACAGAAAGCCACGACCTGCCTGCGTGAGAGAGTGAGAGGCCAAAACCAGCCTCATCAAGGAATATCATATGAATCCGAAATGCCTTGCCTTCCACATGTGAAGCTGAGAAAGGTGGGAGCACCAGCCCAGAGGGAGAGCTGTATCCATTTACGGCTGGGACAAAAGCTTAAGTACGCTGTCAGAGCTAGTGTG
This sequence comes from Eptatretus atami, assembly GCA_035128595.1. Lineage (NCBI taxonomy): Eukaryota > Metazoa > Chordata > Myxini > Myxiniformes > Myxinidae > Eptatretus > Eptatretus atami. The sequence continues at coordinate 10,567,346 of CM068962.1, forward strand.
CCACAGGAATGATTTGCATGATGGGAGATGCCCAGTCGGTGACTGCTTTGAGGCCAGCTTTGGAAATGTGGCTTCCAGGAAAAGTTCATGGGCAGATAGTGAGACCCAGAAAGCTTGAATGAAGGACTTCTCAGAGGATGTTGAAAAAGTAGCTTGGGGGGTTTTTTCCAGATGGTCCTTTTGCAGAGAGATTTGTCAGATTGAAAGACATGTTCACATGTTGACCAGCTTGTGATTTTATCCAGATCTGCAGAGAGTGAAAAGGCTGCTGCTTGCCAATTCTAGGTTATGACAGATGGTACAGCAGAGTGTGGCGTCATCAGCAATATTAGATAGAGATTTTCTGCAGAGTCGGAGAGATCATGGATGAAAAACAAGATAAAAACAGGAGCCAGAACGCTAACCTTTGAGGACTCCAGCTGTGTTACCTTCATGGGGTGTGGGGATTGCATTGGTTTTCAAGGTGGCTGTGGTTCTATAGATGGGTTTCTTTCTGCCAATTTTTGTTGTTTGTTTGTTTTCGATCCTTCTGCTGCAGACCTCCTTCCCCTTCTCCTTTCTATTCTCTTCTGAGCTCCACATTATCTCATACGCGGTACTGTGTGGATTTGAAGAGGGGAAGTTAGAGTAAAAGGGGAAGAAAAAAGAAAAGCAAAAAGGGAAAGCCGTTTGGCGGCCCAAAAACAGAAAGGCAAGTGCAGGAGTGAGGAGAGGAAAAAAGGCGGGAATGATCAGAGGACACGCGTATAGCCTGTGTGATGAGTGGCTTCTGGCATAGTGTGATGAGAGACCTAGCCTGTGCCAACCTCGTTGAGGGATTGGAGCGATCTCTCCAGAGGTGCTGCTGTTGGAGGTACCATCTGTGTTGAAAGACACTGAGCAGAGGAGATGTCTCAATGGGAGATGGTCCGGAGGGTGGGGAGCAGAAGAGTTTCCTCCTCCTGGGTGTCATCTGAGCCGGACCTGAAGCAACGTGTGGCTTCGAAAGTGTGCAGAATTTGCTCCAGTTCGTTGTTGGCGAAGTTTGAGAACCCTTCCAGAGAGGGAGGGGGCGATGAATGTATCAGCTTGTGCCTGTGGCTGGGGCGAGGCTGTTGGACATCAACACAAACATGCCTGAATTCTTCTTCTTCTCCCCCCACCTTTTCCCTTTAACACATTATTCTTTAAATCTTGGGGCAAAATATTATTTTTGTTATTTGCTCCACCCCCCCCCACGCCCCCCTTGGGATTAGCATGGGGACATTTCTTGGGGGTCTTGTGCTTGCTAATGTCATCATTTAATTATTGTTTCTTTACTTCCACCAGATGTGGAAATTTCCTATTTTTATGCTTGATTGACTGTGACATCCCACAGTTGTCATCCTTCTTGAGGTCGGCGAAATGAGTACCAGTCCAGTGTGTGTGCTGTGTAAGAGGGACTGCATCAGCGACGCAGTCGCGCCTTCAAGAAATTATAGCAACCCCGGCAGCCGAAAGTGCATACAACCACCACCACGCACCATCCCACAGTTATGGTTTTAATTCCTGAGGAAGGATCTGCCATTATTTCTGAATGGAATTGTATTGGTGGACCGGTTATACATTCGCATTCCTGGTATCTCTGGGGTGCGCAGCACATGGACAATCTCGCTCGGTCCATTCGGCTGCCTCAGACAGGCGCGACCATTTAACGGGAATACGTATTGACCTCCCGAGTACGTCAATTAGGACATCTGGAGCAATAGCTGTTACCAGAGCCCTCTACCCAAGGGCTAGGGTCATAACACTGGCCAGAAAGAGGGATGAGAGAACTCCATTAAGGGCCAACATGTTGAGATTGCGAACAGGAGAGGAGTCTGCGAGGCCATGAGTGGAGATGGCCTTGGTACCATAGGAAGAGAGTTTGGTGAGCCAGGGCAGGGGTGGCCCAGACCATATCGAAGGCACGTGATGATGTCTCGGGAGATGTCTTGTGAATGTTACCAGAATAATTCACATTTGCCGGGTATTTGGCTACAAATACACATGAAATAGTCAAGAAGCTATAAACAGTAAAACATAAAACTGCAAATTATTCACTGAATCATAATATGCAACTGACTTTCGACAAAAGCTATGCTTTTAATAATACCTGACTTTTGCAGAGTAGATATGACTATTTGTTTGTTTGCAGCACAAGGCGTGTGTGTAGCATGATTGGCCTGTGGCAAGGCTGTACCCTGATGCAATGCCTCCTGCTATAATTTAAGGCAGGAATTTGGTAATTTTGGCCCTGGCTGCCACCCAATAGCTCCCTATTCTTTGCCAAAGGACAACCGTTGAGATCTTTAGTCATCCAGTGAAAAATTCTGGCGATGGGCACCTCTTTAACGTCCATGTCGGGGACGCACACACAATGATGAATCACCCTGCCTCTGTTAACATTGGGATAACAGTTTATAAAACCCAGGCTAGACAGCGAAGAGGCGAGTGACGCTAACCTCTAGGGCCATTTGTCAGCCCAATAGAATATTGTTACGGCTGTGGAAATTCGCATTACACCAATTCAGTCCCGTAGGAGAGAATATTCTGGAAAGTACATGTTAGTTAGCCCAAACCATTGTTAGAGGGAATTTATGTGATCATCGGGCTGCGATACTTTGAGATAGCCGTTTTCTTCTCTTTCTTTAATTGAGCGACACACCACGTGCTCACGCTTCTCAGCGGCCCACCCCGCATCTCGCCCTCGCCGTTGACCAGGCCCCCTGCGGTGAACGGATCGACGCAGCGGAACCCTGAAAGAAGCTGCAAAAAGATTCGTCGCCTGTGGACTTCCCCGCATTCTTTGGGCAAGGCGCCAGCTGGAGAATTCCTCGCCCCCCCGCAGACGGAGGAGGAGGGAACGAGAGGGAAGCCCCCCCTTCCGAAGCGCCTTCGAAGAGCGTGGAGCCAAGAACGGGGCGGGGCGCTGGGGTGGTTTAGAGCCGGAGGCGCAGAGGTTCTTTGGTTCTCGCTTGTTCGTGCTCTGGTTGGGTTCGGCGTTCGCTTGGTTCTCCTTGTTCGTAGCTCTCTTGGTTCGGCATTTCGCTTGGCTCTTCTTGTTCGTGCTCTATGGGTCCGGCGCTCTCTTTGGTCTCTCTCTGTTCGTCGGTGCTCGGTCCGTGCTAAGGGCCACACGGGCAGGCCGAGGCACGCAGCCGGAGGATCTCGCGTCGAGCGGAGCGGAGAGAGCTACGCAGACCCGCGAGCGGAGGATGGTCGCCCAAGGACTGAGATAGCAGGGAAGTCGCGACTTCCATTTTCTTTTGGGGTTCTGTGTGAACGTGGTGTGTGTGGCGCCGAGTCTTAGTAAGTAAAATTGGTATAAGTTGTTGCCGAGTGTTCGCGTTAGTCGTTGTAGCTCTGCGTCGGTCGTTGTCTATTTCTATTTGATATATGTGCATTCTGGCTGTAAATACGTGCTATATGTGTGCTTTGTGTCCGTGTTGTATATAAAATGCTTGCTTGTTGAATGTTTCCCCGTTTCGCTGCCGTCCTTCTTCGTTGCGTCTCCATCTTGTTTTACGTAAAGGGTACGTAGTGGCGCGGGGACGCCGTCAATTAATCAGGAACCCGTCGAGGCCGACGATAACACGCTCGGTTTATCCCGATTAGCACGGAACGGATCGTTAAGCGGCCCGTATCCGAAGTCGACCTGCGGCGAGGTGCGTCGCCCGGTTTACCATCCGCGTGGGTACTAGAGGTCGAGTTTGGCGAAAACAACCTATCCCACGCGGTGGCCGATTGGCACGATCGTGGTGAGGCCGAAAGGCCACCCGTAACTGGATCCGGGTTAGTCCAAGAGGTCACGACAGAATTGTCCGTCCGGTGCGGCGAGGCGTCGCGTATCCCGAAGTCACGTGGCCGATCGACGCCGGCGGTGCGCGAATTCGCAGGACCACTGTGTCAGAGAGCGGGAAACGGACTCTCCTGGCTCCAGCCTAATTCCACAGGGAATCGGTCCAGGGCGTGAAGAAGCGGACCCCGGATTCCCTCCAAATTACGAGCGAGCCAAATTTAACCCCTTACGTGGAATAAGCATGGTGTCTCAAGGCGAGCGCGGAGCCGGGAGGGGTATTAGGAATGTATATTGTGTAGTAGTAATGTATGAGTAGGATCCATGGCCCAGGATGGAACCCCATGCAGGACATTGTGTGCAGAACAATTACTCCCCCAACCAAACGCAGAGCGAAATAGTGCTTGGCTGAAGGCGGCCGCGGGTGTATAACCCTCCCCTACCCCCTCTCACCAAAACCCCCGAATCCTGGCCGAATCGGCCTCAGCTAAGTGCACCCGACATTCGCCGGCTAATTCGCCATGCAGCGAACAAATATGAACAACAAAAAATGGAAGGAAATGAATAACGAATTAAACAATCAAAATGGATGGAAATCGCACATCAAAATCAGTGGGTGACTATGCTATGAAATGAAAACGAATACAATGGATACAAACACTAAATCGAAATGAGAAAAACGAAATAAAAGGAGTGAACAAGCGAGGAAACAAAACACAAAACAATAATGAAAACGAATTATGGAAATACAAAGCGCAAGGAAGAAGGAAAAATAAAAGAAATGCGGGGTGAAACGCGCGAATGGGCGGAGCCTGCAGGCGGGCATGAAGGCTACAACAGCGAAGTGCGTAAAGGCGACGCACGTGTGGAGCGAACGGAGCTGGGAGGGGGTGCAGGTTGTCCAGGCCCGCCGGTGAAGGCGGGTGAGGAAAATAACAGTTTGTTGCATAGGTTTTATAATCACGAGAGTAGTTGTAGTAACTTTGTGCATTGTCTTTTTCCTTCAAATCAAGAAGCAAAGCAAGGTGTAAGTATTTTTGTGAAGAAAGTTCCTGAGAAAGAAAACCTTCCTTCATTTTGGTCACTATTTCAGGACCAAGTCGATTGTCCACTGAAGACTCCACGGCTGGTTTGAGAAATGAGGAGAAAAAATCTTCAGCGAGTTCCTTACTTTTGGTTCTTGTGTAATAAATATCCAGGAACCGTTTCTCATACGTGCTTTTTTGTTTGTTTAAGATGGTAATCGGGTCGTTGTTGTGAAAATAGTCATCTTGCATTTTTTGAAATTTCTCTGCTGCACGAGTGAGGATGTGCCTTGTGATATCCACCCTGAATGTGTCGGTGAAATTGATCATTTTTGATACTGGTTCCAAATGATCTCTGATTCTTTGTAGTAGTTCATCACAGTGTATGTCAGAGTAACATTTCCTCTGATTGATGATGATTGAGACATGTTGATCACAATCAGCAATTATACTATCAGCATAATGTTTCAGAAAGGATACTTCAGGTGTTTTCCCGAATGTTGGCTTCATAAGTCGAGATACAACAGGAATGTTTTTCCCTCCCCATTGCCATGTTGTAAAATATAAATGGGATTCTTGTATCGTGAATTTTTTTTCTGGTTTACACAAATTCTTCTGGAGACGTTTAGCATCTTCAGGTTTGATGTTTGGCATACTTCCGATCAGTTTGTATTCCATTTCATCTTTAATTGCTGCTCTTTGTGGATTTTCTAATCTCTCGAGATTCATCAGTGTGTTTTCCCACATTTCACTAAATTTCTCTTTCAACTCTTCTTCTTTCATTCCTTGGTTGTTTGGACTTTTCTTACAAGTTTTGAGAAGATCATTAACCTCACCTTCAATCTTTGAGAAATAGCTTTTTTTAATGTCATCAGTTTTTCTTTGTTTTTTTCTGACATCAACCACTATCTCCAACTTTTGGAGTGATGATCGATTCACTTCCTTACAAAGTGATTCAACTCCAAATTCGAATTCCTTTCTGAATTTCTCCACCAAATGTGTGTTTTTACCACAATCATCATTCTCAAAGTAATGATTCAGCTTTTCTTTCATTGTCGTTCTCTCTTTTACAATTTCCATGTTCAAGTCACGTTTTTGTTGTTTGAACAATTCATCCACATTGTCCATGTCTGCATTATTTAATTCATTTTCTCCTCTTTCAACAAACGAATAAATGTTTCTCTTGAAGCTCCATTGCACTGTTGTTGTTCTTCATGCACAGCTCATGTAGCTTCAGCAACGGACTATTCCTGAAGTTGAAATGAAGTTTTCTGTTTTACCGTTCCACATTTCTTCCAGCCAAGTGTTTTTAAATTTATTTTTATTTTTAATGTTTGTTTATATTTTTACTTTTAGTTAAATTTCTGGTCACACGTCATGGGTTTCTCTTCAACCAAACTGTCCTGAAATTGCTGTTTCAGTTCAAGAACTGTGCACTTACTACGGGTTACCGGAGCATCGGGGTATTTCCGTACCAAAGGCCTGGATGTACCAGTTGTTGTGATTTGGATATATAATCCAGTACATCAGAAAACTTGGAGTAGGTTGGATGTTTTTTCTCCATTTTAGCGGCCTGCTCTGTATGATCCAACTGATCAATGAGATGTTTCTTGTCTCTTCATGTCTGGTCATGAGCTGAAACGGTTCCCGTGTTTTGGTGCACAAAGTGACAAATTTGGCTTTCCCCACTTCTTTTCATCCTGAGGAAAGCATGAACTGCTATTGTAAAATATCTATTCTTGTCATATTTTCCATTGCCTAAGTTGATGATGGGTGGACCACACTCAGCAATCACAGGGTTGCACCAACTCATTGTCGTGTCATTGAACTGTCACAAATATCTGCCAGTTCCATGGGGCTTTGAGTCCCTCAGTTGTCAAAATCATGATTGAAGTCACATTTCAATTTCCTCTTTGCTCACCTTCGACCCGTACAAGCTGCATGAAGGCTCCCCGGGTACAGCGACCACTGCTCACTGCGAACTGAACACCAAACATGGTGTTGAGGAGTGTGGACTTCCCAGTGCTTTGTACCCCCAGCACGGACACAACTGGAATTCTTGTTTCAGGCTTTATCAAAGTGGACAATTCTTCAAGTACGGCTTTTACCCACAGCAAAGGTATCCCCGAAACATCTCCATCAATGAGTTCTAGAGGATATCCATCAAACAACATCTGGGCAGCAAGTCGAGGAAAATCACGAAATTCTTCTGGACGCTTCAATGATGATGCAGCTTCGTACATTTGGGCTATTTCTCGGATAAGGTGCTCAAGTCCCAGTGAACTCTCAGAGATCGTTTTATCCAGTTCTACAAGCTTCTTACGCTCAGATCCTTCATACAAACGTTTGTATTCCTCTCGTAGAGGATGAATAGTTTCCCTGCATTTCACCTCCAGCCCTTGTTTCATGGATTGAAGGAAGAAGGCTCTTGAGAGATGATTGTGAGAAAAGTCCTTAAACTTTTCCACAAATGCTTTCATGAGACTCGACAAGCCCTTTGTGTATTGATTGGCGCGTATTTTACTCTTTTGTTTCACAAGACGATCGATATATGTATCCAGATTCTCGTTTTGATGTTGATATGCTTTTGGTCGACTTTGTTCTTTGTCCAACTTTATCCACTTTTCCCAAAAACTTCCTTGGAGGTAAAGATGATCTTTCTTGCACATCGCTGATGTTTTTCCATTTATTTCATTCAAAACTATTTGTGCAGATTTGTCTCCATTCCGTGAGTCATCATCATCTTCATCAATACAGATGAAACATTTTCTTGCCTTTTCTGCTACTTGTTCGAGGGACATTTTCCCTTTACACAAAGCCTTCTTCATCGAGGTTCGAAGCTTCCAAAGGAATTCTGCGTTGTTCATGTTTGCCTTCAAAATCAATGTGCAATCTTTATTTATCTTTCCTTCATTC
>CM068962.1:10592380-10605789 GCA_035128595.1 Eptatretus atami
AAGCTATAAAACGTAAAACAAAAACTGCAATTATTCACTGATCATTAATATTGCACTTACTTTTCGACAAAAGCTATACTTTTAATATACCCTGACTTTGCATGAGTAATATTGGACTATTTGTTTGTTTGCGCAGCACGGCTGTGGTGTAGCATGATTGGCTGGGGCAAGGTGTAACCCCTGATGCAAGCCTTCCTGCCTAATTAAGGCAGGATTGTAATTTGGCCCTGGTGCCAGCAATACTCCCCTATCTTTGCGAAAGACACCGTTGGATCTTAGTGTTCATCAGTGATTTCTGGCAGATGGGGCACCTCTTTAACGTCCATTCGAGGGACGGCACACACAATGAATGAATCACCCTGCCTGGTGGAAACATTTGGTGATACAGTTTATGAAACCAGGCCTAGACAGCGAAGAGCGAGTGACTCGTTACCTCTAGGCCAATTGTAGCCCAATATGATATGTACGGCGTGTGGCAACGCATTACACCATTCAGGTCCGTAGGAGAGATATATTTCTGAAGTACATTGTAGTTAGCCCAAAACCCATTGTTTAGAGGGATATGAATGTGTCATTCGGGCTGCGATACTTTGAGGATAGCCGTTTTCTTTCTTTCTCTTCTTTAATTTGACGACACTCACCCGCTCCGCTTCTTCAGCGGCCCCCACCCGATCTCGCCTCGCCGTTGACCAGGCCCCCTGCGGTGAGATGCGACGCCGCGGAGGACTGAAAGAGCTGCAACAAAGATTCTCGCTGTGACTTCGCAGTTCTTTGCTGCAAGGCGCCAGCCTTGAGAATTCCTCGCCCCCCCGCAAGACGGAGGAGGGGAGGGAATCGAGAGCGAACGCCCCCCCTTCTCGAAGCGCATGAAGGAGCTGGACCAAGAAACGGGGGCGGGGCGCTGGGGGTATAGAAGCGGGGCGCAGGAGGTTCTTCTGGTTTTCCTTGTTCGGCTCTGCTTGGTTCGGCGTTCCGCTTAGTCTACCCTTGTTCGTCTCTCTTGGTTCGGCATCGCTTGCTCCTTGTTCGTCGCTCTCTGGTTCGGCGCTGCTCTTTGCGTCTCTCTCTGTTGTCGGTGCTCGGTCCGATGGCGTCAAGGGGCCAGCACGGGCAGGCACGAGGCACGCCGAGGAATCTCGCGTCGAGCGAGGAGCGTTGAGAGGAAAGAATAGAGCTGGCGCACGGGAGGAGCGCGTGAGGGCGGAGCTCGCAACGGACGAGTGGTGCAGATTGAGAGCAGGAAGTCGCGGACTTCCATTTTCTTTGGGTTCTGTGTTGAACGTGGTGTGTGGCGCCGAGTGCTAGTAAGTAAAATTGTATAAGTTGTTTGCGAGTGTTTCGTTAGTCGAGTTGTAGCTCTCGCGTCGTTGTCTATTTTCTATTTGATATAATGTCAGTTCTGGCTGTAAATACGTCTATAGTGTTGCTTTGTGTCCTGGTTGTTGTCAATTAAAAATGCTGCTTGTTGATTGTTTCCCGTTTTCGACTGCGTTCTTCTTCCCTCGGGTTTGGGTCTGCCATCTTTGTCTTTACGTAAAGGGTACGTTAGTGGGCGTCGAGGCCGCCCGATAATTAATCAGGACCGAGGCCGACAGATAAACCTCGGTTTATCCCGATACACGGAACGGCATCGCTCTAAGGCGCCGAACCGAAGTCGACTGCGGCGAGGTGCGGTCGCGGTTTACCATCCGCGTGGGGTGACTTAGGTAGTCGAGTTTGGCGAGCCAACAAGCACCTATCTCCCACGGCTGGGATCGGCGACTTGGCACGATCGTGGTTGGAGGCGAAAGGTCCCAATCGCCGGGACTGGATGCCCGGCGTTAGTACAAGAGGGCACGACAGAATGTCCGCTGCCGTGGGCGAGGCGGTCGCGTATTCGTGAGTCACGTGGCGCATGCACAGCCGGCGGGCGCGAAACTTCGCAACACTGGGTCAGAGAGCGGGAAACGGATCTCTCTGGCTCCAGCTAATATCACAGGGAATCGGTCCAGGGGTGAGAGGAAGCGAACCCCCGATTCCTCCAATTACGAGCCGAAAGCTAAATTAACCCTTACGTGGAATTAAGATTGGTTGTCTCAAGCGCGAGCGGGAGCGGCGGGGTACTTAGGAGTATATGCTGTGATGAATGTAGGATCCAAGGACCCTGGAGGAAACCCCATGCAGGACATTGGAACCTCAGTGGGTCAGCGATCGGTGTCTGCGAAACGAAAACGTTTACCTAATCCCTCGCATTACCAACGCAGTACCCGAAATTAGGTGCCGCCGGCGGCGGCCGCGGTGTATAACACTTCTCCCGCCCTCTCCTCCACCAAAGACCCACCCGAGCTCCTGGCGCGAATCGGGCGTCAGCCTAATGGCACCGAAGGCCTCGCAATTCGGGCTCGCTGGAACTAATTTCGCACAATGTATGGAAGATAACGAATTAGGAACAACAAAAGGATGGAAACGCGACGTAGAATATGGGACGACATGTAATATACACGATAATGGATAGCAACACTAAGAGACAGTGGGAAACAGCCTCGAAAATAAAACAGAGAGTGAACGCATGATACACAAATCTGGAGAAAACCCGATAAGAGTCAAGAGACAACAAAACAAGGAAATGAAAACGAAAATGCGTAAACAAAATGGCAAGGGAGACAGAAGGAAGAAATGGAAAGAAAATGCGAGGGTGAACGCCAGCGGAATGGGCGGAGCCTGCAGGCGGGCATAAGAAGGCTACAACAGCCGAAGTGCGTAGAGTAAATGTGCGACGTACGAACCGAAGATGTGGGGACGCTGAACGAGCTGGAGGGGCTTTTGCAGAAGGGTTTGGTTTTTCAGGCCCGCGGGAAGGCGGGTGAGAAAAACATAATTCGGGAGAACGGTATGGGCGAGCAAGCGTGGAGTGAAGCGGAAAAGATTCGCGGTAACCTTGAGGAGTGTGCGGAAAAATATAATTGGGTGAGGAGACCGTGCCGAAGAGAAATAAATAATAAAGTGGAGTTGTGAATAAAGACTTTCCAAGACATGACAGATGAGAAGACAGTTGAAGATGGGACGTGGGGTAGAGCAGGCAGGTAACGAGACAGAGGAACTGGAAACGGATATAGACTAAACCACGAAGGCAAGAGGAAAGAACAGTTAGAAGCCAAGCAAGGTCGGAATGGTGCGGAGATGAGACGAAAAGAATTTGTGAAGAGAAAACTGAGTTACTAGAGAACCAAAGATACAAAGAGGACGGATAGCTACAAATACGAACATGAAGAGTGTTAAAAGAGTAAGAACAAGAAAGAGTTATGAAGAAACGTGCGAAGTGTGAGCGGCAGCACACTGGAAGTACTCATATGATCAACCTCTAAGGTAAGAGCACAGATCAATAAGAAATTGGACAGGAGAGTGGAGAGAGGAACAAGGAAGACAGTGTGAATAGGAAATACAAAGAACAATGGAATGAGACAGGAGAAAGAACTCGTCAATTAAAGGGAAATATATGAAGATTGCAGTCACTGAGGAAAAAGAGACAGTGGATATAAAAAACTAGAAAAGTATGTAATTTGAAATCTATGAACTGACATAGGAAAGAGAAAGAAATAAGTTGGAATTACGACGGAGAAAGTTCGAAGGACAACGATATGAAGCAGGAATGGAGAATATATGAGGAGATTGAAGACACAACGAGAATTGGAGAGGAAGAAGCGAAGAGGAACAATGGGATAGAAAACCAAAAGGAACATGACAGCCCGAAGGTGGGGAACAAACCAATGAGAAATGAAAAGCGCAATGGCTGATGCGAAGAGGTAGACAAAGAACAGCGAATGAAACACAAAAGGGAAATTTTAAACCACATGAAGAAAACCATTGAAACTGCAGAAGGAAGCGCAGGAGAAGAAAAGCGAAGGAACGGAAAAGTGAAAGCATAGAGAACAGAAAGCAGCAAGATGAAATGAGAATGCACAGGAAAAGCAAGGAAGGAAGAAGAAAGCGAATGATAACAACAGAATGAATGAAACCAGTTAAACGGAATGAGGATTGGACAGGAGAGAGCAGAAATAGGAAGAACAGCGATGGAACAAGGAAGAAAACCAAGTTGAAAACGATAATTGAGTGGGGGAAACTGTGAAATGACAAACATACGAGTTGAATTTGAACTGAAAGAGAGTAAACTTGAAGTCCAGAGAGATGGAGGAACTCCGGAAAGAAACAGAACTAATAGATTTAAGAGACGCGGAGACAGGAAAAATATGGAGAGACGGCGATAAGTGAGGGGGTTTAAAGGAACAGAAGCCACACACACAGAGGGTAGTAGGAAGGATAATGTGGTGCAGGACGTCGCGGAAGGTGGCGGTTGGAGAACTCGGTGCGAGCGAAGTGCGCGGAATGGCTGCCATCCAGGAACAGTCGCGAGAGGGACGGGAGTATTGACAGCTCACGCTTGAGTGCTGAATCAGTGACCCTGAGGGTTGTCAGCGTCGTGCCAAGCGGAGTGAAGGGACGTCACCTCTTGGACTGTGCGACAGGTGACTGTGCTAGCTTGGGGGTATACGGGCCCGGAACCTTGTGGGAGCACGAATCCCCAGTGTGGTTGTGCAGGGGGTGTGTGTTGCAAGTGTGCGGAGATGCGTGCTTTCCGGCACCGCATGGTGTGAGTGAGACCCCCTGTGCAAAGTGACAGGTTGGGTGTGAGTGTAGGGAGAGGTCCGTGTGAGGGAGGCGCAGCTGTGTGTGTGTGAGGTTCTGTATGTGAGGGAGATGTCGTCGTCGGCATGACGGGAGCATGCAAAGCCGCGTCTCCCGGTGTGAGTGTGATGGAGTGGAGTTGTGCGTCGTAACACGCAGGGTGTGCGTGGGTTGAGTGGCGACAGAGGGACAAAAGCCGGGTAGCGGCCGTAGCTGTTTTGGGGGCCGCGCCGGGTTCACCAGCAGCCAGCGCGCAGGTCCGTGCCGTTGCAGCGCACGAGACCTCCACGTGCTCGCTTGCGGATGTGAAGCCCGTCCGGAAACGCCAGCGGTGGATTGCCGATCCGCGCCGGACAAGTTACGGAGGCAACGAATTTGACCGGATGGGTTCTCACGCGAGCTTGTGTTACGCTCCAACAGCAGAGCCACATGTGTTCGCGTGGGGAGCCCCCGGAGTGCGAGTTTGCTTAATGGGGGGTGCGCACGGGTGACATCATGGCTGCCGTCAGGTTGGATCCGGCACGGACGGGTGAATCCTGCCGGATGGTACCGTCCAAGAGGGACGAGGTCGCGTGCAGCTGCATGACGTCATGGGCAAGTGTGCAAGAGCGCGGCTGCGAGTTGCCGCGCTGGTGCTGCGTGTAATTGGAAAAACAAATTAACAAGGCAAGCCTCGCTTTCGGGTGAACAGGTTTCCGGGTAAGGGGTGGAGACCCCTTGCCTGGGCACAGGATGACACTAGTTAGGGGAACGGTAGTGATAGTTACACCGTGCTCATGGGGCAGGGGTAAGTCCTCATGGGGCCCGTGGAATGGATTAGGTAGAACTTGCAGGCAGATTTAGGATGAAATGATTTTTAGAGATTGGAGGACGGTGACAGACTTTGAGTGTGTAGTGGGACGTAGCTTAGCTGCGTAGTGTTAAAAGGAACGTGCTATAGTGTAAGGGATACGTGGGCACGAGTTAGTTAGGGGAGGTAGTGAGGATGGCTGGTTCAGCGATGTGTGTGTTGAAAAGCTGTGAGGTGAGTTACATGGTGACGTGGGTGAGGCCAGCGGGTTGAGTGTATGGAGCGATTTGTGGCATGCATGGTGCGATGAGTGATTGGGGGAGAGTGACTCCCGCCCAGGGGACCCGGGGTCAGTGTGAGTGAGTTAGCTGGGTTAGTTAATATTGACAAAATGGAGGTCGTTTTTGCTGTTGGTGGGGACAGTAGGCTCGAAACCATTGGAGGGGTGCAGAGGCCCTGTTGGACGGGCTGGAGCGTGGCTGTGAAAGTGAGTATCGCTGAGTGGGTACCCCGGGCACCGGGCTAGTCGGCCGTGTAGGCGAGGCCCATGGGGCCGGATAGCGTAGTGGGCACGGGTGCGCCGCTGGTGCGGGGGCCGGGAGCGCCGTTAGCCGCGTGGGCAGTGTCGTGGGCACGGGTGAGCCTCGAAAGGGCCCGGGGCGCAGCCTGCACGTGTGCGTTTCAGGGGAGTTGCCATGGGGCACTCCCCGGTGTTTAGGAGCTGGTAGAGCTCGGAGGCAGTGTAAGTGCCCGGGGGTCATCGTTGGGGAATCGGAGAGGGTCGTGCCTGCCAAGGAGCGCACCGTGTCCAGCCACGAAACGTGCAAAGGGCAGACGGGAAAATCGAGGGCGAGGCCGAAATTGTGAGGACACCCAACACAGGCGACGGGAATCTGGGTTGATAGAAACCAATAGTTTAGCCGAAGAGGCGCTTTTTGAAGCCCCGGGGTAGTTTTAATAGTTAATGTGATAGGGTAGATTAGGAAGTGTATGCCCTCCGCACCATCCATCCTTTTGCCTCCCGTGTGGGCCGCTGGACCCACTTTGGGTTAGATCGCTGAGATCTGGGGAGGCACTCCTGAGGCTTGGTGGGCCTGACACAGGACGCTAGCTCTCCCTTATTCCCCTCCGGGAAGGGAATGTAGGTTGGGAGAGGTTAGGGGACGATGGTTAGCCGACAAAGACGTTAAGGGGTTAGGGGCGAATTATAGTGGGGAAGTAGATGGAAATAAAAACAAAAAAAAAAATTAGTGGGGGCTAAATTGGTTTTTCAATTAGGGGTGTGTATGTACAGTGACAGGCAAAGGCATAGGTGGGAGGGAGACAGTTACGTAGGTCCGAGCCGCCTTCTGCGAGTGGCCAGCACCACTCACTCCCTCCACCAACCTGCACTCACGGCAAGTAGGCCGGGCCAACTTTCATCGGCTTGGCTGTTGCTCGAGGCCTTGTGCCGGCCAAGTTCATTCGGCTGGCTGCGTCTGTGCTGCATCAGGCCTGTGCGGCCGGTCATCTTGCCAGCTGCTGTGCTTTCAGGCCTGTGCGGTCAGCTCATGGCTGGCTGTTTTTGCTGCAAGGCCTGTGCGGCCAGTTATCTGCCGGCTGTGTTTGCCTGCAGCGGCCTGGTTCTGCAGGCTGTGTTTGCCTGCTCCTTTTGCCATGCATTGCCATGCCTCCGGTCACGCCCCGTTCTGGTCCATTTTGCTTTGCCCCCCTTCGTTCATTTCACATGTGCGCCAAGCGGATCTAGCAACAGTTTGCAGCTGACAGGGAACTGTCCTGTTTGATGGCAGCTACAACACGGGCCTGCAGTGGCGGCCCGTGCGCCGGTTTTCTGTTGACTCTCTTGCCCCTTTTTCCGCAGAGTCCATTGATCCTGGGCCATGGTTAGTTTGTAAAATTTGTATGTTAGGTGGTTAAGTTGTATTGTAACATACGAGTGCTGCCCCCGGCATGTCTGTCTAGCGTGCCTGGCAATTTTATTTAAGTCGTCTGTAGAGTGAGTTTGTTTAGTTAGTTCTCAGGCCCTCAGGTTATTTATTTTGGGACACGAATACCATGAATGTCGCACTCAGGGATCCGAGGTAAAACGTACTAAGGACGAACTACACATGATGGCACACGCTAAGTTGACGACTCGGGACGAGGTCTGTCTGTAAAAAGGGAGGGGTAGTGTTACGGCTGTGGAAATTCGCCTTACACCCATTCAGGTCCCGTAGGTGAGATATATTTTCTGAAGTACATGTATAGTTAGCCCAAACCCTTGTTTAGAGGAATTAATGTGATCATTCGGCGCTGCGATACTTGAGGAGAGCCGTTTTCTTTCTCTCTTTAATTTGAGCGACACCACCAACGTCTCCGCTTCTCAGCGCCCCCACCCCGCTTCTCGCCCTCGCCTTGACCAGGCCCCCTCGGGTGACGATCGACACAGCGGGACTGAAAGAGCTGCAAAAGATTCTTCGCCTGTGACTTCCCGCGGTTCTTTGCTGGCAAGGCGCCAGGCCTGATAATCTCGCCCCCCGAAGATCGGAGGAGGGAAGGGAACGAGAGGAACGCCCCCTTCTCGAAGCGCCTCGAACGCGGGTGGAGCCAAGACGGGGCGGGGCGCTGGGGGTATAAGAGCGGGGCGCAGGAGGTTCTTTGGTTCTCCTTGTTTTCGTGCTCTCTTGTTCGGCGTTCGCTTGGTTCTCCTTGTTCGTGCTCTCTTGGTTTCGGCGTTCGCTTGGCTTCTCGTGTTTCGTGCTCTCTGGGTTCTGGCGCTCTCTTTGGTCTCTCTCTGTTCGTCGGTGCTCGGTCCGTGGCCGAGCGGCCCAGCACGGGCAGGCACGAGGCACGCCGGAGGATCTCGCGTCGAGCGGAGCGGAGAGAGCTCGCAGACGCGAGCTGGCAGGCGGTCGCCCAAGGACCTTCGAAGCGGGAGTCGCGACTTCCATTTCTTTGGGGTTCTGTGTGAACGTGTGTGTGTGGCGCCGGTCTTAGTAAGTAAAATTGTTATAACGTGTTGCCTTGAGTGTTCGCCGTTAGTCGGTTGTGCTTCTGCGTCGTCAGTTGTCTATTTTCTATTTGACTACTATGTGCATTCTGGCTGTAAACTACGTGCTAATTTGTGTGCTTTGTGTCCGTGATGTGTAATAAAATGCTTGCTTGTTGAATTGTTTCCCCGTTCGCTGCGTACCTTCCTTCGTTGGGTCTCCATCTTGTTTTACGTAAGGGTACGTAGTGGGCGCGGGGCGGCCCGATATTATCAAGGAACCGTCGACGGCCGACGATAACACGCTCGGTTATCCCGTAGCACGGAACGGATCGCTTAGCGCCCGTATCCGAAGATCGCCTGCGGCGAGGTGCAGTCGCACCGTGTTACCATTCCGCTAGTGGGTACGTCGGTCGAGTTTGGCGAACAACCCCTATCCACGCGGGTGGCCGATTGGCACCGATCGTGGTGAGCCGAAGCCCACCACGTGACTGGATCCCGGCGTTAGTCACAGAGGTCACGACAGAAATTGTTCCGTCCGGTGGGCGAGGCGGTCGCGATTCGAGTCACGTGGCCGATCGCACGCCGGCGGGCGCGAATTCGCAACAATATGACTGCTATAACAGGTTTAACATGTGTCTCCATGAGCTGAATAAGTGGCAATGGCAGTAATTTTCAATTTTTTCATGATGTAAACGGCTTTACATATCAATTTTGAAGTTTGAAAAAGTGTATTATGGGGACAGGATAACAATTTCTCTAACATATAAATAAGCAAGATTTGCAGTAATATTTTGCCAATTTTTATAACTTCACCAAAGACCTGATTTTGAATCATTTTAACACTTCTGAATCACAGTACACACCCACCTTTCTTTATCTGATCTTTTTGATTTATCTCTTGTCTGTCCCTTAGGTTTTTTTGCCACTTCCCTGTCAGTTGAAATGTCCTCATACTCATCATTCGTCACCTCTTGTGCCTCTTCTCCGTCATGCTGCGTTTTAGGCTGATTTCCATGTTTCCAGGATTGTTCAGGTCCTTTTCTTTGCTGCTCTACATGTCCCTGCCTTTGAGGCTGGTCTTTCTGATGTCCATAATCATGCTTCCCATGTTGCTGTTGCTGTTGAGACAGAAGATTTTGTCCTTCTTTATGCCCTTCCTGATGCACTACTCTGTGTTCTCCTTCTCCTTCTCCTTCTTCCCCTTCGTTCATATGCAGCACATGGCTGCGGTTAGCAACATGTTGTGGCGATACAGCTGTGTTGCCAAGCAAATGGCTGATGGATGTTGGAGCAGGGAATGTTGGAGCAGGGAATGGTGTGTCATTGATAGGTCGCCTACTCGGGTCTTCAACTGGAATATGCCATTTATCTTGCTTTTGTTGATCTTCCTGACATTTCCACTTTCCTTCAGTTTGGTGCTCCCCTTGTTCCTGCTCTTGAGGCTGATCTTGATTATCCTCTCCATCCTTCCTGGGTTTCTCTCCTTTCCAATGCTCTTGTTTCCACTTTTTATGTCCAAGTTGCTGTTCCATAAGTTGCTGCCTCGGAAGTGTGAAGCAGCAACTCAGGAGAATGAAGCACATAATGGAGATCAGCAATAGGAATTGACTGAAAGGCAGTACCAACCAGCTTAAATAGAAAAACAGTAACATAGCCAGGACTATGAACATCTGCAGCAATGGCAGAAACTTGAAGGACTGCCCTTCAGTGTGCCCTTCTTGTTCTTCATGTTGCCCTTGTTGAGGCTGAATGTCATGCTGCCCTTGTAGTTGTCGTCCTTGTTCTTCTTGTTGCCCTGTTGTCTGAATGTCATGCTCCTTGTAGTTGTCGTCCTTGTTCTTCTTGTTGCCCTGTTGAGGCTGAATGTCATGCTGCCTTGTAGTGTGCCTTGTTCTTCTTGTGCCCTTGTTGAGGCTGAATGTCATGCTGCCCTTGTAGTTGTCGTCCTTTGTCTTCTTGTTGCCCTTGGTGGGCTGAATGTCATGCTGCCCTTGTAGATGTTGTCCTTGTTCTTCTTGTGCCCTTTGAGGCTGAATGCATGCTGCCCTTGTAGTGTCGTTCTTCCTTGTTTCTTCATGGTTTTTTTGGGCCTTGTTGAGGCTGAATGGCATGCTGCCCTTGTAGTTGTCGTCCTTGTTCTTCATGTTCCCTTGTTGAGGCTGAATGTCATGCTGCCCTTGTAGTTGTCGTCCTTGTTCTTCTTGTTGCCTCTTTGAGGCTGAATGGCATGCTGCCCTTGTAGTTGTCGTCCTTGTTCTTCATGTTGCCCTGTTGAGGCTGAATGGCATGCTGCCCTTGTAGTTGTCGTCCTTGTTCTTCATGTTGCCCTTTTGAGGCTGAATGCATGCTGCCCTTGTAGTTGTCGTCCTTGTTCTTTCATGGCCCTTGTTGAGGCTGAATGGCATGCTGCCCTTGTAGTTGTCGTCCTTGTTCTTCTTCGCTTGCCCTTGTTGAGGCTGAATGTCATGCTGCCCTTGTAGTTGTCGTCCTTGTTTTTCTTGTTGCCCTTCATGAGGCTGAATGGCATGCTGCCCTTGTAGTTGTCGTCCTTGTTTTCATGTTGCCCTTGTTGAGGCTGAATGGCATGCTGCCCTCGTAGTTGTCGTCCTTGTTCTTCATGTTGCCTTGTGAGGCTGAATGGCATGCTGCCCTTGTAGTTGTCGTCCTTGTTCTTCATGTTGCCCTTGTTGAGGCTGAATGGCATGCTGCGCCTTGTAGTTGTCGTCTTTTCTTTCAGTTGCCCTTGTTGAGGCTGAATGTCACGCTGCCCTTGTAGTTGTCGTCCTTGTTCTTCTCGCTGCCCTTGTGGTTGTGAGCGCTGAATGTCATGCTGCCCTTGTAGTTGTCGTCCTTCGTTCTTCTCGCTGCCCTTGTTGAGGCTGAATGTCATGCTGCCCTTGTAGTTGTCGTCCTTGTTCTTCATGTTGCCCTTGTTCTTGTTTTCGTCTCTCTATTCCTTTTTCAAGCCTGAAAACGAGAAAATTATCATTATATGAGAAATTTAAGATAAAAAAATGGGTGGAACAAGGGGTGGTGAAAAATCACTGAACAAAACTGAAGAGTTTGGTACGGTCACAATTCTTGTGTTATAACTGAGTTATTTATATAAACATTTGACCTAAATTTTAACTTCACCAAACAGCACAGATGATATGGTAACACAAGCATGGGCATATGATAAATCCTTCACTCCAATGTCATGAGGAATCATTAATTACGAGAGATTACATTTACTCCACTGACATGAATCTTTAAGAGAACTTAGATTTACTCCAGTAATGATGAAGAACTCGGGATACATTTAAACATTTTCCACCCACACAGTTAAATTTGAACCCCTTCGAGCTTGTATTGTATTACATACCGTCAGGACTTTCATGGTTTTTTTTGGGGGGGAAATAAACAAATAGAGATGAAAACACGTGTTGCGTGGAAGTATGGAGGGGGGATCCATAGCTAGATTATGCTAAGACTTTCGCTTGGTCTGTGTATTCGAGTAGGTTAGATTTACCCTTGTATTAATATTCGTCAGAGGTAAATTACCTTGTGAAAGGTGCATTGTAAGGGAGTTATCATTATTATTATTCCGTATGCAGTCTGTGGCTGGTGGTTGAAGGGAGAAGGGGAGGGAAAGAGGGGCGAGAGGGAAAGGGGTGAGAGAGGGGAGGGCAGAGGAGAGGGGCGATTCCGGCAGATGGGACGTCCAGTTTAACCATTGAGAGATAGTGGCAAAAACGACATGTCACAGGATATCTCAAAAAGTTGTGGATGAATTTTAACGAAACTTGGTGGACAGTTTGGGTATGTAACAAGAAAGAATTGATTCGATTTGGTGAAGATCCAACTCCAGATCAGGATCCAAAATTTTCTTAAGTGATTCTTCACTATTGAGTGATAGGGCTAAAACGATATGTTAATTTATGATATTTATGATTTATTTATGATAAGTTCACCAGGAATATAGTTCTGGAACATAGACATTTATTATATGCTCACCTGGAATGCACAGGTACCACCAGTGCCACACCCCATGATCCAGTGAATCCATGACTCCCCAGGCCCACCCCAGACTTCCATTGACCCCTGGCTCACAACCAGCAGAGACAGGAATGTCCCTGCCAAGGTAAGTGAATCTCTCCGTGACCTCAACATCCTTACCACAAACAGGTACAGACAGGATAGCAGCATCCAATATGTCATTGAAAGCCTGGATCTTGATTTTGACCTGGGAAATCCGTAATCCCAGTGGCTCCGACTCCTCATTCAGCATCTTGATGGACCCCAAAGGATATCCAGTCTCTGCGAAGATGACTGCATCATCTGCAAAATCAAGGTCAGAGATCTTGACATTCCCAAACGATGCACCTCAGCTTGATCTCTCCCACATCCACCCCAGAATCCAGTCCCTACAAGCCCTGAAAAGTGTGGGGTCAGTGCACACACCTGATGAACTCCAATAACAACTGGAAATAAGTCAAAGATGGTATCACCACATCTCAAAGCACTCTCAGTTCCAGAGTATAGTTCAGACATCAGATTGATCAGTTTTGGTGGCACGCCACAAAGACCAAGAATCCTCCAGAGGGCATCCCAATTCAATGAATCGAACGCTTTGCAGAGACCAACATAGGCTGCAAAAGCAGCCCCTGCCGAAACACTCGTCTGAGTTTGGTGAGGACCCGAAGAGCAAGGATACGGTCAATCGTTGACCTCTTTGGTGTAAAGCCTGACTGCTCTGGACGCTGGTGCTCAAGCAGATGGTGGCGAACCCTATCAATAATTAATCTAGCAAAGACCTTGCCCGGCACTGAGAGCAGCGTCACCCCTCGGTAATTGTTGCAGTCCTGGCGATCACTCTTACCTTTCCAGAGAGGGAAAACAAGGCCCCTCTTCCAGTCAGTTGGGATGATGCCCGAGTTCCAGGTGGAGCAAAGGACTGCATGCAACGACACGAGTACAGCATTTCCACCAGCCTTGAGAAGTTCA
>CM068962.1:10614761-10629314 GCA_035128595.1 Eptatretus atami
TTTGAGCGGTTGTACCAGGCTGATCCACCATCTGTCGAGTTAGACGTCAGGGGTGTTACAATACCGATTGATGACCCTCCAATCAACTGTGGTCCACCTTCGTTTGTGGAAACACAAGCTGTGGTGAACCGGTTGAAAGGGAGTAAAGCTCCAGGGATCTGTGGCATCCATACTGAACTTCTCAAGGCTGGTGGAAATGCTGTACTCAGTCGTTGCATGCAGTTCATGCTCTGCCTGGAACACAGGCATCATCCCAACTGACTGGTAGAGGGTCCTTGTTGTCCCTCTCTGGAAAGGGAAGGGTGATCGCCAAGACTGCAACAACTACCGAGGGGTGACACTGCTCTCTGTGCTGGGCAAGGTCTTTCCTCGGTTAATTTTTGAAAGGCTTCGCCACCATCTGCTTGGGCACCAGCATCCAGAGCAGCCAGGCTTCACACCAAAGAGGTCAACGATTGACCGTATCCTTGCTCTTCGGGTCCTTACCGAACGCAGATGAGAGTTTCGGCAGGGGCTGCTTGCAGCCGATGTTGATCTCTGTAAAGCGTTTGGTTCAGTGAATCAGGATGCCCTCCGGAGGATTCTTAGTCTTCGTGGGGTGGCACCAACACTGATCAATCTGATGGCTGAACTATACTCTGGTACTAAGAGTACTGTGAGATGTGGTAATACCATCTCTGACTTATTTCCAGTTGTTCCTGGAGTTCGTCAGGGGTGTGTACTGGCCCCCCACTTTTCAGCACTGTATGGACTAGTATTCTAGGGAGGATGTCGGAGAGATCAAGCTGCGGTGCATCATTTGGGAATGTCAAGATCTCTGACGTTGATTTTGCAAATGATGTCGTCATCTTTGCGGAGACTCTAGAAATCCTTTTGGGGGCCCTCGAGGTCCTGATTGAGGAGTCGGAGCTGCTGGGATTATGGGGTTCCTGGGTCAAAACTAAGATCCAGGCTTTCAATGACATCTTGGTGCTGGTATCCTGTCTGTACCTGTTTGTGGTGAGGATGTTGAGGTCGTGGAGAGATTCACTTACCCTGGCAGTGATTATCATGTCTCTGCCTGGCTGTGAGCCAGAGGTCAACAGATGTCTGGTTCGGGCCTGGGGAGTCATGGATTCACTGGATCATGAGGTGTGGCGCTGCTGGTTCCTGTGCAGAAGGACAAAAGTCAGAGTCTTCAGGTCCTTGGTGCTTCCGGTCTTGCTCTATGGATGTGAGACTTGGACTCTGACCAAGGATCTGAGACAGAGGACTTAATTCTTTGGTACAGTCTCTTCGGAGAATCCTTGGCTATCGCTGGTCAGACTTTGTGTCCAATGAGCGATTGCTGAGAGAGATTCAAATGAGATTTGTTACCTGCACAGTCCGTGAGCATCAGCTGCAGCTGTATGGACATGTGGCTCATTTTCCTCATGCTGATGCTGCTCACCAGATTCTCTCAGCGAGGGAGTCTCGTGAGTGGAGGAGGCCAATGGGCCGACCACGTGCTCGGTGGTTGCAGCAGGTTGATCGGCATCTCAAGGAGATGAGGATGGGCCAGGCATCTGCCTGGGGGATGGCGAGACAGAGGCCGCTGGAGTACCGGCGGAAAGTGAATGCAGCCACGCGCTGCTCTGGCATGTGCTCCCATACCTGACCTGATGGGATAGTATCACCAACTGTGATGACCCGACTCAGGGAAAGAAGTTCCGCCAGCAATATGCCGGACGAACTGGGTCCAAGCCTCATGGTTAGAATGGAGAATGGGGATTGAGTTTGGAGTTGAGGGTTTCAGGAGGGAGTAGGTAGGACTATAATTATAGTTGTAGAAATTATAATCATATAATAAATGTGGAAATATAATTATAAATGTGGAAATATGATTATAATCAGCAGTAAAAGAGGGGGGAGGGGCAATGTGGGTTACACAACCGAATGGGAAGGACCTACAACAGGTGATCTTATTTATATAATTATGATGCGCCACTCCACTTGGAAAGGGTCGACAGGAAACAAAATGGTAGCAGTTCTTTGTTACATGTGAACAACACCCTTCCCATACATGTAAAATGTATATGGTAAATATGAGGACCAAATGAAAGGTTTCCAGACTGATAAGCAATTAAAGTGAATCATTGAAGCTCTTATTTTTGGTTCACGAAAAAATAAGTGACCACGATATTCGTTATTGGTGTGTGTCTGTCTGTCTGTTGGGTAGTCGATCTAGTCTACCCTTATTATCAGTATTTCCGTCGATATGTTTGTCTGTCTGTCTGTTCGGTCAGTGCTCCGTTAATACAATGGCGATTTCGATGAAACTTGGTTGGTAGGTTCATACCATGACCTAGTTGTGTGCAAATGAGAACCGTTGCTATGGACCCATCCGTTGCCTAGCAACGGAACTTTGAAATTTTTGAAAAATCCTAAAAAAATTTTTTTTTCGAAATCAAAAATCGGGCCACGAGCGACTGTGGGCAGTACATTCAGCCATGTTGTCAAAAAATTCCAGCCCGGATCCTATGAAAACTGTCGGAGAAGATCGACTTTGAATGAACCCTGGTCGAAAACAATAAAACAAGCCGGTAGGCGACATGGCTGCTCGCTCTAGAATCGAGATGGAAAGCTGGCCGACGCGACTAGCCGATATTCATGTACATGCTAGCCACATTGTACACATTTCACCCAAGTTTCATCAAAATCAGACTCTTTCTCTTAGGGAGATAGGCTTTGGGCGAGTACATGTCGAACATTTCAGAAACGGTTAAGCGAATATCTCTAAGAGAAAGAGTCTGATTTTGATGAAACTTGGGTGAAATGTGTACAATGTGGCTAGCATGTACATGAATATCGCTAGTCGCGTCGGCCAGCTTTCCATCTCGATTCTAGAGCGAGCAGCCATGTCGCTACCGCTTGTTTATGTTTTCGACCAGGGTTCATTCAAAGTCGTATCTTCTCCGACAGTTTTTCATAGGATCCGGGCTGGATTTTTTGACAACATGCTGAATGTTCTGCCCACAGTCGCTCGTGGCCCGATTTTTGATTTCGAAAAAACAATTTTTTAGGATTTGTCACAAAATTTCAAAGTTCCGTTGCTAGGCAACGGATGGGTCCATAGCAACGGTTCTCATTTGCACACAAGCTAGGTCATGGTATGAACCTACCAACCAAGTTTCATCGAAATCGCCATTGTATTAACGGAGCACTGGACCGAACAGACAGACAGACAACATATCGACGGAAATACTGATAATAAGGGTAGAACAAAAAAAAAAATCTCAATTTTTTTTCGACTAGATCGACTACCAACAGACAGATAAACATATCGACGGAAATACTGTAATAAGGTAGACTAGATCGACTCTACCCAACAGACAGACAGACACACACCAATAACGAATATCGTGGTCACTTATTTTTTCGTGAACCAAAAATAAAGGCTTCAAGATTCACTTTTAATTGCTTATCAGTCTGGAAACCTTTCATTTGGTCCTCATATTTACCATATACATTTTACATGTAATGAAGGGTGTTGTTCACATGTAACAAAGAACTGCTACCATTTTGTTTCCTGTCGACCCTTTCCAAGTGGCAGTGGCGATCATAATTATATAATAAGATCACCTGTTGTAGGTCCTTCCCATTCGGTGTGTACCCACATTGCCCCTCCCCCCTCTTTTACTGCTGATTATAATCATATTTCCACATTTATAATTATATTCCGACATTTATTATATGATTATAATTTCTACAACTATAATTATAGTCCTACCTACTCCCTCCTGAAACCCTCAACTCCAAACTCAATCCCATTCTCCATTCTAACCATGAGGCTTGGACCCAGTTCGTCCGCATATGCTGGCCGAACTTCTTTCCCTGAGTCGGCGTCATCACGTTGGTGATACTATCCCATCAGGTCAGGTATGGGAGCACATGCCAGAGCAGCGCGTGGCTGCATTCATTTCCGCCGGTACTTCCGAGCGGCCTCTGTCTCGCCATCCCCCAGGCAGATGCCTGCCCATCCTCATCTCCTTGAGATGCGATCAACCTGCTGCAACCACGAGGCACGTGGTCGGCCCATTGGCCTCCTCCACTCACGAGGACTCCCTCGGCTGAAGAATCTGGTGAGCAGCATCAGCATGAGGAAAATGAGCCACATGTCCATACAGCTGCAGCTGATGTCACGGACTGTGCAGGTAACAAATCTCATTTTGAATCTCTCTCAGCAATCGCTCATTGACACAAAGTCTGACCAGCGATAGCCAAGGATTCTCCGAAGAGACCTGGTACCAAAGAATTAAGTCTCTGTCTCAGATCCTTGGTCAGAGTCCAAGTCTCACATCATAGAGCAAGACCGGAAGCACCAAGGACCTGAAGACTCTGACTTTTGTCCTTCTGCACAGGAACCAGCAGCGCCACACCTCATGATCCAGTGAATCCATGACTCCCCAGGCCCGAACCAGACATCTGTTGACCTCTGGCTCACAGCCAGCAGAAGACATGAATATCACTGCCAGGGTATGAATCTCTCCACGACCTCAACATCCTCACCACAAACAGGTACAGACAGATACCAGCATCCAAGATGTCATGGAAAGCCTGGATCTTAGTTTTGGACCCAGGAACCCCTAATCCCAGCAGCTCCGACTCCTCAATCAGGACCTCGAGGGCCCCCAAAAGGATTTCTAGAGTCTCGCAAAGATGACGACATCATTTGCAAAATCAACGTCAGAGATCTTGACATTCCCAAATGATGCACCGCAGCTTGATCTCGCGACATCCTCCCTAGAATCTAGTCCATACAAGTGCTGAAAAGGTGGGGCCAGTACAACCCCTGACGAACTCCAGGAAACAACTGGGAATAAGTCAGAGATGGTATTACCACATCTCACAGTACTCTTAGTACCAGAGTAAGTTCAGCCATCAGATTGATCAGTGTTGGTGCCACCCCACGAAGACTAAGAATCCTCCGGAGGGCATCCTGATTCACTGAACAAACGCTTACAGAGATCAAACATCGGCTGCAAGCAGCCCTGCCGAAACTCTCATCTGCGTTCGGTAAGGACCCGAAGAGCAAGGATACGGTCAATCGTTGACCTCTTTGGTGTGAAGCCTGGCTGCTCTGGATGCTGGTGCCCAAGCAGATGGTGGCGAAGCTTTCAAAAATTAACCGAGGAAAGACCTTGCCCAGCACAGAGAGACAGTGTCACCCCTCGGGTAGTTGTTGCAGTTCTGGCGATCACCTTCCCTTTCCAGAGAGGGACACAAGGACCCTCTACCAGTCAGTTGGGATGATGCCTGGTGTCCAGGCAGAGCATAGACTGCATGCAACGACATGAGTACAGCATTTCCACCAGCCTGAGAAGTTCAGTATGGATGCCACAGATCCCTGGAGCTTTACCCCTTTCAACCGGTTCACCACAGCTTGTGTTTCCACAAACGAAGGTGGACCACAGTTGATTGGAGGGTCATCAATCGGTATTGTAACACCCCTGACGTCTAACTCGACAGATGGTGATCAGCCTGGTACAACCGCTCAAAGTAACCGGCCCAGCAGGCCTTCACTTCGGACTCCTCTGTCAAGAGACTACCTCCCTCTGCTCTAACTGCAGTACACCGAGGACGGGCTTGGATGAACGCAATGCGCAATTTCCCTGTAAACAGGACGGAATCATTGACGCACAGTGATGCTCTACCCCCTCACAGATTCCTCGCACATCGGCCTCCTTGTCCACCCTAAGTGTACGTACAGTTTTGCGCTAACTCCCTGAACAGCTCATCTCTGCCATTCAGCCTGGCCCTGCGACTCTGGCAATGGTATCCGGTGTCCCTTGAGAGACAAAATTCTTCTCACCCTCCGTTGAGTTCCAAGACACAACCGGCAACATCAAGGACGGTGGTCTTGAAGGCACTCCACAACTCTTCAGGACCCCCAAAGCACTCGACTCCCCCCTCCAACTCTCACTCAGCCTGTTCATAAACTCCTCAGCTACCCTCTCATCCTTGAGCTTGCCAACATCCAGCCTAGGCTGGTGTACCATTCTCCTGGATTTAAGGTGCAACTTAAGAGTTGCTACAACAAGCCTGTGGTCAGTATTGAGAACTGAGCACTCCAGTAGACCCTGCAGTTGTGGATCATCTCCACGACATCAAACGAGCACATGGTCAATCTCCTTTGCCACACCGCCAGCATTGGAATACCAAGTCCTGCGATGAGCCCGTGGGCGCTGAAACCATGACCAGCCACCCCAAGTCCATGACTTCTTGCAAAGTCAAGGAACTTAGTACTATTCTGGTTCACAGTTCCAGACCCATGGGGACCAACACACGTCTCATAACCATCCCTATCAGCTCCAGTCAGTATTGTAAGAGGACATTCGTTCCTATCGAATGTCTATCCTATCGGTATATTGCAGGAGGACATGCACAGTCACTCGAGAGTACGAGGAATGTGGGTTTGGTAGAATTGTTTGATCGGTCGTAGGATTATGTGACACACAGTATGTAGTCGGAACTATGTTAAAACATCATTTGGCACCACCCTGCCCCGAGCCATTGAGCAGTCTTTCTAAGGTCTCACCTCATCCTTTGTTATAATCACACTTTGGTATCGGATTTGAGATAAGATGTGTCATTGTCTTGTGTCTTTTCACCCTGTGCACGCGAAGCGAAAAGCAGGAATAAAGTAATTGGTTCATATCTGTCTGTCTGTTCATCGGATCAGTTTTAATCTCATTTTAAGATGGCGGAAGAGCTTATTTTAAATCGAATGTTATATATTTTGAACACGATTCAGAACATGAATAAGACAGGTTTCTCATTTTACCATACTTTGGCTTTTGAATTCGTCCAGATCGTGCATGCCAGAAGACTGAGATAATATTTTAACTCTGTCTGCTGGCTAGCAGTTAAACAAAACTGAACAGGGAGCTCATCTCTAAGGTCCCCACCTTTGAGTGGTACGGAGAATAGCTCTGTATAATATGAAAAGATAAATGTTGAACGGTTTTTTGAAAATATCGCGTACAAAAGCCAATTACCGAGATAGTTGCCATGGCAACCTAATTCTGCAATCACAGCCATGATCTAATCAGGTTGGGATAATGTCATGAGGAATTGATATCTGCAATATGAATGCTAAATGTTCAACTGGTTTTTGAAATATCGTGTGACACAAATTATATCAGATTACTGTTTTTAAGTTGTTATAAAAGACAAAAACAACAGGCAATGAAGAACACAAATGTAACTCGTTTGATAGGGTGATGTAATTGACACTGGGTAAAACGGCGGTAAAAGCTGAATTTATTTATTTATTTATGCTTAAAACCTCTTTAAACCTTTTTTTAAATTGAATTATATACTTGGACCCTGTAGAGTATAGAACACAAATCGTCTTCGTAACACTTTCAAGAAAAATGCATATTCGGTAAGAGCTCATGAGAAGGCAAGGCATGTGGGGGGACAGTATTGGTGAAGAAGACTCTGCCAATATGGCTATGTAAGTATGAGGCTGAATGACGCTGCATTCCAATGGGATCAATAAAGCCTCCATCTCCTAAGCTAAAACTGTGACTCGACGTAGTCTTATTGTTGTGGGCCGGGGCGGTGGCGGAGGACGACCACTAGACAGAGTAGTCGGCCATCTTCCACCGAACACCGGAATTGAAAGGTCGTTACCGCCGGATAACTCCGGAGTCGACGGGTTGCTTAAAGGACCGTCGTCGCCAATATTTTGATGGCGTGAGGTAATGGTCCACTTGTCTAATTCCAATTTACCTAATACTCACGCCGTCTTAACTACCGGGAAGCCACACCCTCGGCCGACTCTTGTCCAAACCGAGTCGCTGTTACCGACTCGGTCCGCGTAACCGGATCGCAGCCCGTCTCCACCGTGCACAGTTCACTTTGGCAAAACAAACTGGACTGCATTCAGCCATTCAAATGGCTATTCACTCTGCTGAGCTGGATCTCTGGTTCACCCCCCCCCCAAGCTTCTGTTCTGTCGAAGGCTCATCACTTCATCCTTATGTGTAACAGCACAAGGTTCAACCCCGAAACCAGCTGACAGACAGTCTGAATTCCAAGATTTGACAGAAGCTTGACCTTTTCCGAGCATCGTTTCCATAACAAATTTCCCCAGTCCTTCTCCCTCCAATATAGGAGTGTAGTTCTCATGCGACTTGAATATTGTAAGCCTCAACAAAAGTCATCCTCAAAGTTCTGTTGAAAATCCATTATGGTGCGAGATACCACTGATTCATTCAGCTGGCTGCAATGTATCCTTTCCCAATACCTATAATACTTTATTTAATTCAAGTTGCCTTTTACACAGGAACTACTAAACGCTTATTCCAAGCATGCAACTGTTTCTCTGACTCGTACCTTTATTTGGGTGGTATAGGCAATTGACAGCTTTGTACATGCAAAAATATATCTAAAATAACCCGGGTTACGTGCATGAAGTGAAACATACACTGCTTTCTAATTCAAAAACCTCACAGTAATGGATAACGTGGGGACTGAATACTGTACTGTAAAAAGGGGAGGCTTGTAATACACTCCCTCACTTCGAAGAGGCGGTACACGATACACATTTACATAGAGAATTTTCGTCCTCCTCCATCACCTCCCCACCCCAGACCACCGGAAAACAAAAAAAACACCCCATACATTAATTGGGGTCATGGTGATCCTCTGTAGCAAGTCTGGATGTAACTCGCCCCACAACTGGAGGAGATTGCCGACAAACTTTTTCCACATGGCCTCATAATTTCCAGATGATTTTTTTGCATACCTCAAATGGGACTCAAGGTCGGTTTTTTGAGAAATGGCTTCCTCTTGCCACCCACTGTACAGACCAGACTTGTAGAGTGCTTTGGATATTGTCACATGCACGCAGAGACCAGTCTTTGCCGTAAAGGCCTGTAGCTCTTCAAAGTTGCCATTCGACTTCTGTGGCCCTCTGATCAGTTCTCCTCCTTGCTTGCGTCATCAGTTTGGAGGGACGCCTGATCTAGGCAGGGTCTTGGTGGTTCCCTATGCTCCACTTCTTAATGATTGTCTTGACTTTGCTCCAAGTGATATTCAAGGCCTTTAAAAAAAATTTATGCCCATCCCTGATCTGTGCGTTTCACAAACTTTATCCTGGAGGTCTTTTGAAAGCTCTTTCGGCCTCATGGTTGAGTCTTTGCTGTGAAATGCATTACCAGCAGAGGAAACACAAGGAACAGCTGATTTTATTCTGAAATAATCAGAATCACTGCAAATGAACACAGTGGAGGCCAATTAACTTGGTGTGTATTTTGAATGTGATTGGTTACACCTGAGCTAATTACCTCCACCACCGAAGGTGAAGGTAGGTTATGTTTTCACCCTTTCTGTCTGCTTGTCTGTTGTGTACAGGATATTCCCAAAAAGTTGTGGACAGATCTGGAGAAAAATTTTGTGGATCCGATCAACTACTAGATTTAAGTGATTCTTCACCATGAGAGATTGGGCCAAAAACGATGTATAACACGATATTCAAAAGTTGTGACTGATTCAATGAAACTTGTGGATAGGTTGGGTGTTTGACAAGGAAGAATTGATTCGAATTTATGAAGATCCGGATCTGGATCTGGATAGGAGATTATTTAATTTTTATTGTGATTCTTCACCGTTGAGAGATGGGCCAAAACGATATAGTACTGTATAGCATGATATTTCAAAAATGTATTGGCCTGATATGTTCTCGTGGATCAGTCATTGCGTGGCGGAGGTATGCGCTCTACCGAGTTCTCTTCTAGTTTACAATTGCTATTATAAGGGTTGCATACTTATACAACCAAGACATTTCTAGTTTTGTATAATTAAATTTTCGAAATTTGTATGATTGTTTTTCACTTGGAATTATGGGTACGATGTGTAAATAAACGAAGAAAAGCCTGGTTTAATGCAATTGAATTCCAGGCTATGAGGCAAACAAAGTGAACATTTTAGAGGGGTGTAGACTTTATATAGGCACTGAGCTAATGCTTTGACGCCATAAACATAATAATTGTGTGAAAATGATTGTTTGCAGAAAAATTAATGGTTGTAGATGTAGAGCTTTCTTTGTTTTGAATAAATGTATGGATTGTTTGTCACTGAGGTTTTATTATTCTGCTCCAAAAATATGATGCCTTCACTTGTGTATTTTTATTTCTAGATCAACAGCGTGGGAAATCATCAAGAATACTGCATTGCACTGAATGAAAACTCAAACAACTGCCTTAAACATCGTACTCAAAGGTAGAAATAAATGATTCACGTGTAAGAAATCTTGGCAATCTTGCAGAATGGATGCTCAACCAATTGAATTATAATATAATAATTGATGTTATGAAGTCTTAAGGCCAGTCCACACCTTGACGTTTTAGCCAGCAATGGCAACGTACAAAATGTATGTAAAACGCTGGCTTACGTGACTTTGATGTTTTAAAAAAAGATTCAGACGTATTCATAACGAGTGTCGTATGCATAACATTTAGTTACGGACACAGAACGTTTCGTTGTCTTATAGATAACTTATACCAACCGAATGCTTAGTCCTGTTGTCGGCCTTCACAACCTATGCCAACGATAGTCTAACTTATGCATAGCGCGCTGCACGTATCACGACATGACGTGACGTAGCCTATTAAAAGGCTGCTGCTCAACGATTCAAAAAATAACGCCGGAGAAATGGAAGTGTCAAAATCGCAGTCACACCTTGGCGATCTTGCCAGCGTATGCCGACCTCTGAAAAATGCGTCAAAAACGCTGGCGCACGTCGAATACGGTATGGGTAAGTTTGGTATACGTGAATAGAACGCTAAAGTACGCTATCATACGTCGTATTAAGTGGAGTACGTCTGTAATTTTAAACGTGTTAAACATTTTACGACGTACTTGTATGACACACGTTCTGCATGCGATGGAATAAGTTGTACGCACGATATGCGAACGTTGGCACACGTCGACAAAAGTTACTTGTAAGGTTACTCATAAGTCGAAACACGTCAAGGTAATGGTTAGCGTCAGTGTTCCAGACTCCCTGTTTTTTTTTGTTTTTTTCTTCGGAATGACGGTGATGACACTTCGATTTCTCGTGCGTCATTGATTTAAATCGTTGAGCGCAGCCTTTTTAATTATATATATATTATAACCGCACAGAAATCGAAGTGTCAACATCACCGTCATACCGAAGAAAAAAAAAACCAGGAGTCTGGAACACTGACGCTAACCATTACCTTGACGTTTTTCGACTTATGAGTACCTTACAAGTAACGTGTGTCGACGTGTGTCAACGACGCGTAACGTGCCTACAACACTTACTCAGGTTAGAAATAAGTTTCGGGTACGCTCAACATTACCTCGACGTGTTTCGACTTATGAGTACCTTACAAGTAACGTGTGTCGATGTGTGTCAACGATCGCGAAACGTGCCTACAACTTATGGCCAGCGTTATGCGGAACGTTGAGTCATATGCGTGGCATAGTCTTAAAATTTCAAGCATGAAATTGAGACAACCGCAAAGTACAACGTATGAAAGCCAGCGTACTCGACGTATGGCAGTGTTTTTCAGCGTGCTCTCAATGTTATCAAAACTTATCCATAACGTATTCAACGTGTGCCAACGTTTTAGACAAATTTTTCAAAAATCGGCATAAGCTGGCTAAAACGTAAGTGGTGACTGGACATTTAGGACCTCGAGGGTGCAGCATTGAGGAGAGAACATCCTGCATATCTTGAAATTATAAAGTAGGAATACGGATTCATTTTAATTTATTTTAAATGCTTTGTGTATTTTTCTTAGTGTTTGTCTTGTTTTTGTCTTTCTTTATTTCTCCACCAAAAAAACACGAAAGTCCTGACAAGCTGATGTGGATCCCAGCGGGTTGCTCCAACGCTATCATAATGGCCGACCCATGTCCACTCTTATGATCACAGCCAGATCACAGTCCACTCTTATGATACCATACTGTGGGTCTCTGAGTTGGCCAAGTGTTGCGGCTAATTGCGACTGCATGCCTCACTCTAATTAATGATCAAGCAGCTGAGAGATGGCAGCACGGTCTGCGGACAGACGTTCGTGCTCAGCCAATTAACACTCAACATATTTTCCTAAGAGCAAGAAGTGATCACAATGACCCCAAAACCACCCCAGACCAGGTTATTTAATTATAGTAGGGGTACCTGGCGTGTGGGGGGGGGGATTTAAATTGACAATAGAAAGGAAATGAGGACCAAAACAAATATTTTAAAACTTCATTTTCCTAAAAAACATGGCATAACGCATACATACACAAACATGAATATTAAAATTAACTAATCACGTCAAAGAGCCCCTTTGTAAACAATTCTGCACTTTTTGTCAGTCAAGCCAGATCATATCCGTGGCTTGCTACAGATACCATGTAAACCTGTACAGATCTGTTCATGGTCAGGTTGTCAGCGACTAAACCGTCTCCCCACCAGGTTTTCTGGTGAGAAGGATGTGTGGATATGGACACTCAGCAGGATTAAAAACAAAAACCTGTCAAAGGAGGAGCTCCTTGTAGCCAACGCTTCCATATCTAGTGTCCAAATGTCTGCGGACGCCTCCTGCAGTTAGTGACTTTTCTTTTCTTTTTTTAGAGGTTGGTGAGAGGATATTGCACTCGGCCTCCATTAAACCCTTCCACTCTGCAAAACATACTAAAAACGCAAAGAAAATTGAAAACCCACTTCTGACCATACCTCCTATGCAAGCTGCCCTTCACAGGGCAGCTCATGGGATGATGGATTGGGCAAAGCCTTCGGGACCCCACTTTTGATGATCAGAGGAAAAAACATGGGGAATCTTCCTGGGTTGGATTGTGGAGTTGGTGTCAGTGGGGCTGAGTGTCATCCCACCAGACCGCGGTCTCCTTGGTTAACCTAGGCAAGTCCTTTAGGTGGTGCCTGAAGTCCTATCCCGAAGAGAGGAGATCACCGTCTTTATCATCATGAACATCGGTATTGCAGCACTCTCTGAGATCGGAGACGGATATGGCGAGATCATGGTGGGTGGTACACCTACTATTGGCTGTCCGCTCTGATGTTAACATGCCCCAAGGAGTACTGAGCTGTGACCAACAAGCTATCCAATGATATTGAGGTACAAACACACGGTCAACGAGTGTATATGAGACTCAGGATTCGTCACTCCTGAGTGTCGTTTCCCCTGTCTCTGTTATGCTCCGAGTGAGGCGAGTGATCTCACCGTGAAGGACACATTAATGCCACACTTGAAGTCTGTGTTGATCAGCCCTAGGCGAGATACTCTTCTCATCTTGGAGATTTCCAATGCCATCAACTGAATTCATAGGGATGGTTAGGTGAGATGTGTTCGGTCCCATGGTTTTGTAACTGGAACCAGAATAGCACTAATTCCTTGACTTTGCAAGAAGTCATGGACTGGTTGGCTGTCATGTTTCACACTCACAGGCTCATCACTAGACTTGGTATTCAAACAGTTGGTGGTGTGGCAAAGGAGATTTTGAGCAATGTGATTGATGGAGCTCCGTGGATGATGCAGAACTGCAGGTCTACCAGAGTGTCAATTTTCTAATACCAACCACAGGGCTGTTGTCGCAACTCTGAAGCTGCAGCTTTTAAATCCGGGAGATGGTACCGGTCCCAGCCGAGGCTGGATTTGGCAAGCCTCAAGGAAGAGAGATAGCTGAGTTTGAAACAGGCTGAATTGAGGTTTGGGGGTCTGGGTGCTTTGCTAATCCCTGAAGAAGGTGTGGAGTGCCTCAAGACCACTCCTCGATATTGCATGCTGTCTTGAACCAACTGCTTGGCGAGAGAAAATTTGTCTCTCAAAGGACACTGATACCAACTGACCAGAGTCAAGGCCAGGCTTATGGAAGCTGAGCTGTTCAAGGAGTTGAGAGAGTAAAACTGTACATATGCTGAGGGTGGACAAGAGGCCTCGTTGAGAATCTTGGAGGGGGTAGAGCTTCACCTGTGGTCAAGTGATTCTCATCCTGCTTACAGTCGATTTCGCATTGCATTCCTCCCAAGCCCAATCCAAAGCCCATTCCTCAAGCCAAATACTGCATTTAGAGCGGAGTGGTGTGGCTCTTGATAGAGAGTCCGAAAGTATAAGATCTGCTGACAGTTACTTTGAGCAGCTGTACAGGCTAATCTACCAGCTATTGAGTGGATTCAGGGATGTTTCTATCCTGATTGTTGGATCCTCCAATCACAGAGATCCACCTTCCTTGTGGAAAACACAGGCTGCGTGAAACTGTGAAATGGGGTTAAAGCCCAGGATCTGTGGCATCCATGCGAACTTTCTCAAAGGCTGGTGGAAATGCCTGTGACCGTGTCGTTGCAGCAGTCCTTGCCCTACTGGAACTCGGCATCATCCAACTGACCTGGAAGAGGGGCCTTGTTTTCCTCTCTGAAGTAGAGTGATCGCCAGGACTGCAACAATTACCGAGGGGTGACGCTGCTCTCAGTGCCGGGCAAGGTCTTTGCTAGATTAATTATTGATAGGTCTGCCCCCATCTGCTGACACCAGCGTCCAGAGCAGTTCAGGCTTC
>CM068962.1:10635873-10648546 GCA_035128595.1 Eptatretus atami
TATGTATGTATATGTATGTATGTATGTATATATATATATATATATATATATATATATATATATATATTGTTGCGAATTCGCGCCCGTCGGCGTGCGATCGCCACGTGACTCGAATCGCGACCGCCTCGCCCACCGGACGGACAATTCAGTCGTGACCCTCCCGGCTAACGCCGGGATCCAGTCACGGGTGGACCTTTTGGCCTCACCACAACCCAGTCCGCATTCTACCCCGCGGAATAGGGTCAATCGCCGAAAGTCGATATACCTAAATACCCGCACGGGTAACCTACCGAGGGGTTGTACCTCGCCACAGGCCGACTTCGGATACGGGCCGCTTAAGCGACCCGTTCCATGCTAACGGGATAACCGAGCGGTGTTACGTCGGCCTTGACGGTTCAGATTAATTTATCGGGCGTCTCGCGCCCACTCAAACCCTTTACGTGAAACAAGATGGAGACCAACGAAGGAAGGACGCAGCGAGACGGGGAAGAATTCAACAAGCACACGTATTTATTACACAGACGGACGAGTAGCACACATAAAGCAAACAGTATGTATTTACAGTCACAATAAGCAATTGCACATATATCAAACAGAAAACAAAAGACGCAGAGCTACGACCGATTACGCGACACACGGACTACTTACAACAATTCTACTTCACGGACTTGGCGCCGACACACACACGTTCACACAAAACCCCAAAAGAAATGGAAGTCGACTTCCCTGGTGTTGAGTCCTCGGCGACCGTCCTCTGCCGTGACTCCCCGTTCGAGCGTGGTCGGCGAGGCCTCTCCGGCGCCCTGCCCGTACCGGCCTTCGACGCCTTGGACCGAGCACCGACCGACAGGGAGACACACGCCGAACCCGGAGCAGCAGGACGAGCGAGCGCCGAACCAGAGAAGCCAGCAGAGCAGAAAAGAACCTCCAAGCAGAAGACGACGAAGAGAGGAGAGCAGAAGCATCGACGACGAAGAGAAGAGGCCTCAGCCGCCTCCGCCTCTTATGCGCCCGGCGCCACGCCCGTTCTCGCTCCACCCTCCTTCGAGGCGCTTCGGAGGGGGGCGTTCCCTCTCGTTCCCTCCACCTGCGTCTTGTGGGGGGCGAGGCGAAGCCGTTCGACGGCCTTCAACGCGCAACCGTCGTACGTAGACTGCTGAGGATGGCGTTCGTTGCTGTGGGTAGCGTGGTTGAGATGGTGGCGTGGTTGTGAGGTGGCGGGGCTGGCGTTGTTAGAGTGGTGGCGTGGTTAGCGTTGTTGACGTTGAAGTGTGGTTGGTTCGAAAATAAAGCAGAACAGAAAAACGCCTAACTCAAAGTATCGCAGCCGAATGAATCACATTAATTCCCTCTAGACAATGGGTTTGGGCTAACTCACATGTACTTCAGAAAAACCTCACCTATGGGACCTTTATGATGTTTGCGAATTTCCACAGCCGCTAACAATATATATATATATATATAATATATATATATATATATATATATATATATATATTATACATACATACATATGTAAACAGAATGTTTGGTACTACAGAACTTTAATATGGTACAAATAAACACGACATAATAGTGACGAAGCTTTCATGCTTGCACTTCTTCAGGGTAAAAATCGGAGCAAGTGAAGGAGGAAGTGAAGGCGCGTGCTTTATACTCAGTTTCAATAAGGTAGACGCTGTTTGGTTCAAACCGTAATGACGTCACGGTTAATCCGAATGCCCATTAGTCGGCTCATCATCTTCACCTCGAGCTCCATTGGCTGGAGCAGAGTTCGTCGATGATTGATGTTTGCAACCACATCCTGGAGAGAGGGGGATTGGTTTCCCTAAGGTCCATTCACCATTTGTTACCGTACTTCCCTTGATCTTTCGATGTTGAAAGAGACACAGAGATCGTACAAATTCCTTTTGACGACATAATATTGGATCGGTGGTAAGGATGAAGGTTGCTTCGAACATACGTAAATGAAACGAGCTCCGACCTCGGCTCAATATCCTGAAGCATATCTGCATTGTACTGGTCTGCACAGATAGGGTTGGCAACCAGGTGCTGTGCAATGGCAGATGAAGCAGGTACAGTGGCCGGTGGTTGCTGGATATTTCTACATGCTCACACTGGTTGTGTTCTAACCCTCACAATCTTTCTTCGAATCACCAAGGGGACGTGTTGTTTGATCCGATCAGCCAATCTTAGTGTTGTGCGGCCCACGTACCGACTTCACATCGGCACTTAAACTCATAAATAACATTGCTGGTTTGTGAGGTGGGAAGCACATCCTTTTTTGACCGACGTCAGCAAACGGCGAGAGGTAAAGATTACTCGGGGTTGCACAGCCAGATACGTGTTGGACACAATATGTTTGATTTGTACTTCAAACCTCGTGATGATTGCCCTTTCCAGGGCATCCTGATATAGATTTGGACATTTGTCGGACCAATCTTCCGATCTCTAGTCGTGTTTAGAAACTTGTGTATGTATCTCTTAACTATATGCTCAGGATAACCATTCTCACTGAGTATATTCATGATTTTATCAATTTCAGCAGGAAGATTACAAGGTGAACAAATCCCCTGTGCTCTGTTAACCAGGATATTGATCAAGGCAATTTTGTTTCTCGTGGAGCTGTAGGAGTCCCACCGAGTATACTGCCCTGTGAAAGTCGGCTTCTGGTCGACGGATGTTGTGAAACAAGGTTGGATCTATCAACCAACACGTCCAAAACGGTAACGTGTTTGACGATTCCAGCTCCGTGGTAAACTTCAGTGCTGGATGGAGAGTGTTGAGCCATGCCTGGAAATTGTCCATGCCGTCTGACACTCAACAAAAGCAAAAATGTCATCAACATACCGATAGTATACGATGGGGGAATCGACACCTTGCCACCAGTCAGTTTCTGCATTTCATGATAGCCCACAACGTTATTTGCAAGAGCTGGCCTAATGGAAGAACCCATGGCACACCGTCCGTTTGAACATACATCATGTTAAAACTGAATTCCACCTCCCTTGTTGCTGTGTCATTAATTCCACGAAGACTGTTCCGAGATCATTGGTTGTTCCAGATCGGTGTGATACAGCAAATGTGCGCATATCTCAATCGTCTTCGTCAATGGGACATTCGTGAACAAGCTTTTAATATCAAAGGATGCCATGATGTTGTCCTCACTTGTCGGTGTTTTAGCTCCAATTGATTCTGCAAATGTGAAGGAATCCTTCACCACGAATGAGAAAGTGAATCCAATACTTGTTAGTTCCTCTCCCAACCACTTGGCAAGTTCATGTTGTGCTGATCGCCCATGGACAGTATCGGTCTTGGAGGGATATTCTCCTTGTGAATCTTCGGCAGGCCGTACATTCTTGTACGTTGGGCTCCAACAGGTTTAATTCTGCCGTACACCTCCTTTGATAGTCTCCACGTTTGAGAAGCTGTAACAGTCGTTTGACGATCTGACCTTCCACCTGAGGCGTGCGATCATGTTCCGTTACACTGCCCAGATGTTTAAATTTGCTTTCGTCTTTCAGGATGTCCATCATCTGTTCGATGTAATCAATTTATTCATGTTTACCACTCGGTGCCTTTATCCGGTTTGCAGATGTGAATGGCAGCATTCCTCCTCAATCCTTGTATTGCCAAGAGAACATCCCGTTGCATGTGAAAATCCGTGACGTCATTCGGATTCCACAGTACGCATGCGCGAGGTCCGATAGTCTAACCCTCAGCCATGGTCTGCTTCGTTTGACACAGCCTGATGTGTTGATAGTTGAGCAAAATGGCAGTTGAGCAAACTCGGCAAAAATGTCTTCCCTCTATATTTCTGGTTGGGAATGCTGAAGTTAAAACCGTGTGCCAACGCGAACCTTTCCATGTCAGACAGCTTATAGTCCAATTTTTTGAGGACATGCTGGATGAGTCTTTGATCAGGGAACCGAATCGTTTCACCTTCAACCAGTCGATTGTATGATCACATTTCTTCTGTGCCGCATCTGCACGTTGGTCAATCGCTGCAATGTATCTACATAACCGGATCGTGTCACACAGCGACATGAAACCAGCTGCTTCGTTCCAGGCATTGCATCGGACGCGACCCTGTGTGATTCAAGTGCCCGATCTCATCCAGAATAAACATCCGCTTCACTGTAGTACTGTGCTTAATTTTAGATCTGACAATGCACTTTGTGATAAAGCCTGGGACCACGTTGTGCCGCAGACAAGCCCGGCGAAACCTCTCGGATAACTTGCCTGTACGACACTTACCATATAGCTGAACCATGCTATTAAGCTGCTCGATTTGACATTGTGAGTACCGTCGTTTAAGATAAATAAATAGATGTTTGGTACTACAGAACTTCAATATTGATAGAAACAAACATGACGTAACAGTGACCGAAGCTTTGCGTGCTGATGGAACCCATCATGCCTTGATGAATATCCTGGTTAACAGAGCACGGAGTATTGTTCACCTTGTAATCTTCCTGCTGAAATTGAAAAAATCATGGATATACTCGTGACAATGGTTATCCTGAGCATATAGTTAAGAGATATGTGCACAAGTTTCTTAAACGACAAAAGATCGGAAGATTGGTGCGGACAAATGTCCAGTCTATATCAGGATGCCCTGGAAAGGGCAATCATCACGAAGGTTTGAAGTACAATCAAACATATTGTGTCCAACACGTTTCTGGCTGTGCAACCCCGAGTAATCTTTACCTCTTGCCTTTTGCTGATGTCAGTCAACAAGGAGTGCTACCCACCTCACAAACCAACAATATTATTTATGAGTTTAAGTGTCGATGTGAAGCTCGGTACGTGGGCGCACAACACTAAGATTGGCTGATCAGATCAAACAACACGTCCCTTGGCATTCGAAGAAAAGATTGTAAGGGATAGAACACAACCAGTGCGAGCATGCAGAAATATCCAGAACCACCGGCCACTGTACCTGCTTCATCTGCCATTGCACAGCACCTGGTTGCCAACCTATCTGTGCAGACCAGTACAATTCAGATATGTTCAGGATATTGAGCCGAGGTCGGGAGCTAGTTTCATTTACGTATGTTGGAAGCAACCTTCATCCTTACCACCGCATCCAATATTATGTCCTTAAAAGGAATTTGTAAGATCTCTGTGTTCTTTGCAGGATGAGATCTTTGCAGGATGTAAGATCTTTGCAGGATGCGGTTGCAAACGTCAATCATCGACAAACTCTGTTCCAGCCAATGGGAGCTCGAGGTTGAAGATTATTTGAAGCCGATCAATGGGCTTAGTTCGGATTCAACTTCGGTTACGATGTCATTACGGTTGAACCAATCAGTGTCTACCTTCATGAGACTTAATATATAAGCACGTGCCTTCAGTTCCTTCTTCACTTGCTGCGATTTTTACCCTGAAGAGTGCAGCACAAAAAGCTTCGTCGCTATTATGTCGTGTTTGTTTGTATCCAAATATATAAATAATATATATATATTATATATAATATATATTCTTGCAGGCCGGGGATCGGGTGAGAAGACCACGAGGTGAGAAAGCTATCTCGGCTCCCACAAGACTCCCCGAATTGTCGGCCGTCGCACCACGGTTAATTCTGTGTACGCGGCGGGCCGCAAATCAACCGTGGACACCAATAACTCAACCGCGTGACCTAGGGTCTCCCGTCTGTGGGTTAAACCGGGTTACCTAATTAATCACGTGATTTAATTACCGGGGAACACACCCTTGGTAAGCCTTGTCCGAACCGGATCACTTACATATATATTAATATATATACTGTATATATAATATTGCTTACAAATCTGCAGCCATGAGGCACACAACAAGTCAGGTCCCATAACTCAGTTATTTCTTAAGATATGTGTTCTATTGGTCCCGTCCCTCGTCTAATGGAATTAAATTGTGCGCTGGGAGATTATTTTATAGATAGATTTTTATCATCACTTATAACAATGACAACAATGCCATCTTCGCTTCACAACAACAACACTCTGCTCGCTGGCATTCTTCGCACGCCGCTGTGCGACGCATGCGGTTTAACATAGCATGGCGTCTCTCTTTGGCCAAATCGGCAAGAGCGGGCGTCTCTTCACCCGCCCGTTTCCGACTCAACACCATCGCCATTATGCACGTGCCGGAGGTGAGGAGTAGGCGGAGCTACAACGCCTCCGATCGGGACTCACCCAAGGTGTGGAGTTGCCCTGCCTACCGTGGGCTGTCCAATGGAAGACGCCAGGAATCGCGCGATGGGCGACCAATCAGGAGGCGAGTGGCCAGTAGAAGAAGCCCTCCTCCTGAAGAGGAAAGTGTGGTTGCCGGGGCAAACAAAAGAGTTTTGCGTCCCGGGTGTCTCGAAGCGCGTCTGTCTGGTTCTGCGGTGGACTCATTCCTGCACATCGGAGGTGTCTCGTCTGGCGCGTTGCAGCGATGGTTGCCGTTTCATCGGGGGAGATCACCTCGTCTCGCCTCCTCTGGGTTCGGTTCAATGGTTCCGTGCTTGGCGACCGGAGCTCCGTCAGGGAGGGGGGATGACAGCACGCACTCGCCGGCCAGTAGCCAGCCGTTCGTGCTCCCAGCCGAACTATACTCCTCGGCTGGAGAGCCGATAAGACCCGGCGGGTCGCATTTTCTTTGGGGTGCGTGTCTTGTGGCGGGGCCTGTCTTGGCCAGTAAGAATTGTTAACGTTGCTTTTTGTTGTACATTATTTTGCCTTGCTTTTATTCGGTTATAACTCTGCCCTTACGTGCCCCTCGTCCCCAGTTATTGCTAAATAAATTCCCCTCTTGTTTGAATGTCCCAGCTCATCCATTGTCCTTCTGCCATGTGGTTTGCCGCCGCTGCGAATGGAATTAGGAAGGTCGTTGCTGTAGTTGTACATTTGACGACGGGCCTCGGTAACCATCCGCTCGGTTACACATGGTTCAGCACGGGTAACGGGCTCGTTCCGCTCGAGGCTTGCCGAGGTGTGATTCCCTGGTAGCTTTCCCGGTGAGGATACTAGGTATATTGAAGTTGGCAATATAACCCAACTCCACCGGTCCAAATATCTCCAATTCATGAGTACCGTATGGAGGACCCTACTTTCGGATTATCGAAAGGTACGACCTAAGATCGGTAAATGTTCGGTGGAGCCGACCTCTATAGCTACACCTACTCGTCGCTCGCCACCGAACCCGGCCCGCAACAATATATATATATATAGATATATACTTGCATATTTACATAGATTATATTTATATATAAACACCTATATACTATATACTTTTTTTTTTCTTTGATACCTTGTCGAGGCTCGTGTTGAGAAGCTAACACAACAACGTACAGCAAGGCGGGGCATGAGGACAAAGAGGGAGGGAATAGTGGAAGGGACAAAAACAGTGGGACGATCCATTAGGAGATCTGTGGAAGCGGAAAGGATGGGACGGGTGAACATGGGAATAGAAGATGGACAGACAGGACTTCAGAAAAAAAGGTCATTTGGTGGGCTTGGGGTGGATTATCGGGGGTAGAATAAGATCGAGGATTTGGATGGGGATGATAAGAGGTGGTGGTGAACAAAGCTGTTTGAGGCCTGAGGAAGAATGGGAATTGAATAAGGGAGGGAGTTTATTCCAAAGTCGGGAAAAAGAGGAATGAAAGAGTGAAGGTGAGCAGTGATTCATGTTTTGGTAGTTTTACCAGAAGGGTTGTTGGCGGACCTGAGCGCCCTGTGGAAATGTGGTGGGACAATCGGCAGAAGAGCAGGGGCAAGGCTGAAGAGGAAGTTAAGAAGACAGAAAGACCACCGCCAACTGCGGGATTGAGTGAGATGCCCCAAAGACTCAGCCTCATTGCGGAGATTGCCAATGATCGAAATGCCTTGGTTTCTACAGCGTGAAGCGCAAGAAAGGTGGGAGGCAGTGAGCACCAGGCCCAGGGTGAGAGCAGTACTCCATCAGGCTTGCAGACAAAGCTTGTAAGTGGTCAGGAGCTCATGGCGAGAAAGGACATTTGCACGATATGAGGATTCCCAGTCGCGACTGGCTTTGGAGGCGAGTTTGAAATTGGCTTTCCCAGAAAGGTCAATGGCAGATAGTGAGGACCCCAGAAGCTTGTCAGAAAGGACTTCTTCCGAGGTGAATTAGAAACGTGGATGGGGGTTTTTTTAAATGGTCTTTCGAAGAGACATAGTGAGAGTGTGAAAGATTTTCCGGATTGAAAGACATGTTCACGTGATTGGACCAGTTGTGATTTTATCCAGATCTGCAGTGAGCGAAGAAGCTGCTCTGCGTCTGAGGGATGACGATGGTACGGCAGAGGTTAAGTGGGATTAGCAAAGAGATATAGAGGATTTTCCAGAGTGAGAGATCATTGATTGTGAAACCAGAAAAAGAAAGGGCCAGAACGCTACCTTGAGGAACTCCAGCCTGGACAGGAGAGGAATGAAAGAACTCCATTTAGGGCCACACGTTGACTCGACAGGAGAGGAAGTCTGCGGAGCCATGGAAGTGGGAAGATGGCCTTGGATACCATAAGGGAAGAGAGGTTTGGTGGAGCAGAGGCGAGGGTGCTCAGACTGTGTCAAAAGCACATGATTATGTCAGGCATACTGCTCGGATTTCTTGTCTGGCATTTGAGGACCTCATCATGTTGGGAGAGCAGAAGCAGCATATCCAGGGTAGAGTGACCTGGTCTGAAACCAA
The DNA here is from genome assembly GCA_035128595.1 of Eptatretus atami. Taxonomy (NCBI): domain Eukaryota; kingdom Metazoa; phylum Chordata; class Myxini; order Myxiniformes; family Myxinidae; genus Eptatretus; species Eptatretus atami. Next base: position 10,644,547 of record CM068962.1, read on the forward strand.
ATTGATGTACGGAAATCAAGACATTGGAGAAGAGGAAGGATTTAATGTCTGATGCGATGATGGATTCTATACCATTGCTGATGATGAGGAGAAGGCTGATGGTCTGTAGTTGCAGGGATCTGTTTTTGCACCTTTTTTATGCAGGGCAGTGATGTTTGCTGATTTCTAAGCAGATGGCAGAATACCTTGAGCAAATGAGAGGGTGAATAGAACAGAGAGAGGTGAGCAGAGCAGAAGAGCAGGCTTTGAGGACACGTGAGCTTGATGCCGTCTGACCGGTTGCAGAATCTGAGTCGAGGTTTGACAGCAAGCTTCTCCACCTTGTCAGAGAAAAGACACAGAGTCCAGGGACAGTTGGGTGCGGACTGGGTAAGGTGGGTAGAGAAAGTGATGGGTTTGGACACAAGATTTAGCTGCAAACACGAGTTTAGGCATTCAGCTTTTCACGTGTGGAATCAGCAGTGCGGCCATTTGAGGTAAGGGAGGGATGTGAGGCAACATACACCAGAAACAGTATTTGATTAGACGCTACCAGGATTTTGAGGGAGGGAGAGGATTGTTTGAGAATTCAGACCTTGAGATTAGAAAGATGTGGGTTTTCTGGCTCTCCTGAGGGTAGATACCACACTTGTTCCGAGCTTTATGGAAGGAACTGAGATTGCCCTCAGTTGGGTTTGCTTTCCATGAAAAGGCAAAAGCAAGTTGTTTCAGGACAACTGCCTCACCACAAGCTTCAGTGAACCAAGGGCGGGAGGAAGGGTAGGACAACTGAAGACGAGAGGGATAAATCTGTGATGAGGGAGAGCAAGTTTCTTGAAAGAATTCCCAGGATGAGTTGATGTTGGAAGAAAGTAGCGATAGGAGACCAGTCTATAAGTTGATGGCTGCTTGGAGACCCTGCCAATCGGCTTGAGTGAAAATGCCAGACTCGACGGCGTGAGGTGGTTCTCTGATAAATAGCCAGAGAGATGTCCCTTTGACAAGGACGTGGTCAGAAGAACCGATTGGAGCGAGGAAGAGCAGCAGATATTGTAGGGGAATTTGTCAAATCAGATCCAGAAGAGATGGAGTACCATTGCTTGAGATCCGGGTCGGAAGTGACCGATTGAGTCAGTCCCAATGAGTCGCATAAAGCTTTTGCTGAAGTGCCATGGACGGTGAGAGAGGTACCCACACCTAGCCAACTGCATGATGACAAAATTGAAGTCACCACATATGAGGAAGAGAGAGTTTGGATGAGAAGATAGATTGGTCCATGTTTTCGGATAGTGAGGTGTAGATGGAGTCATCACTATTAAGTGGACGGTACAGTACACATATAAACATGAGGTGGGAGTGGAGGGAAGCCTAGCCAGAGGTATTCCTGGGTGTGTGGGAGTGAGGGCAGTGCATGGAGAGTGAGGAATAGAGTCTTTGATGAAGAGAGAACTCCTCCACCAGGACGAGCTCAGGTCTGTTTATACCGGAGGAGGAGTAACCAGGGAGAGATACTTGGGAGTCAGAACATGTCTTGGTGGAGGAAAGTTTCTGTTACGCAGATTATGTCTGGTTTACCAGTGGCAACCTGTATGGAAAGTCTGAAAGGTTGAGCGAAGGCCCCGGATATTTGAGGTCCACACTTTAATGAAGAGGTAGGGAGGAGGATTTGGGTGTAGAGGTGGGGGGCGGGGGAGGGTTGGACAAGGACGAGGGGGGGAGGTAAGGAGGGGTTGTTGAAAGAGTGTTGGGGGATTGCAGAATAGCTAGGGGAGGGGCCGAATGAGGAGGAGAAAAGGCTCTGTGGTGCTGGGGGAGAGGGGGACAAGAGAGGGGAAGAAGGCAGTTGAGAATTTGAGGAGGTGGAGTGAAGAGATGAGAGGTGAGAGGGCATGGGAAGGAGCAGCTTTGTGGATGAGAGGGGGGGAAACTTTGAGAAGGATGAGTGAGGGGATGAATGGTGGAGAAAGTGAGGGGAGTTTTTGAGAGAGGTGAGAGGGAGGCTTGGAGAGAAGAGCTGTTGATGGTTGCTTTGAGAGTGAGGGGTGAGAGGGGTGAGTTGGCACTGAAGTTGGAAAAAAAGAATGGTTGATGAAAGTGAACATTCATAGCAAACTGGGGTTTTTAAAAAGTTTAGGTCAGAGATGCGATTTACACAATTCTTGATGGATGCAATAAAGGCGAATTCAGAGAATGGAGAGAGTAAATGCTGTAACAGTTGATTTTTTAGGCAAGGTGTGAAGGAAAGGTCGAATTAGAGCAAGTCTGTTAAATAGTAGAAGAGTGCATTATGGTACAGTAAAGAGTAACCACATGTGTGAAAGAGGAAGATGAAGCATTATAAAATATCGTTTTTGTTATTATTATTAATGTTGAGAGAGTTTTCAACAGATTAGGTCATGAAAGGTTTGTAGAAAAAAATCGAGGAAGAAGAAGAGGAAGAAGAAGAGGATATAAAGAAGAAGAAGAAGAATAAGTAAGAAGACTCAAGACTCGTGAGTGTGCAAGGAGAAAGATAGCGTTTTTTATTATTTAAGATAAGAAATCGAGTGATTAGTGGGAGGGATGGGCGGACGTTAGGAAAGTGGGGAAGATAGAAATTGAAGGATATTGGGGAGAAAAAACAAAATAAATACGATCGTACACCGAGGGGAACCGGTAGCCTCAAGCCTAAGCCTCAAGCACCCGGTAAGACAATGTCGAACAAATCTCACAAATAGCACGATTTTTGAAACAAAATCGAACTGGAACACACAGTAACATGTACGGTGAGAAAATAAACAGTAAAATGGGACAAAAACCGACCCGAAAACTTAACTTTGAGATCGTCAGCAGAGAGCCCCGAAGGAGACCTGTCGACACTCCAAACCCAGAAGCGGAAGTACATATTATTTCTATACATATATATATATATATATATATAACAATACATACATACACATATATAATATATACATATATACATAATACTATATATATATATATTTATATATATACATATATACATATATACATATAATATATATTTATATATTATCCACATATATACACACATACATACGTACATACAAACATAGATACTGTGTTTCATTTTTGGCTCGATGACCATATAACTTTAAAATTCTTGCAGCCGGCCGGATTCGGATCCTCACCAAAATCTGAACAGTTCGACCTTGTCACACACCCAACTTGTCTGTCCACCAAGTTTCGTCCAAATCCATCCTTAACTTGACATACTCTGCTCACAAACACAAACAATCGGGTGAAACATAACCTTTGTCCACCTTTCGTGGTGAAGATACATATCAACAGATATATAAATAATTCAAGGTTTCTAAATAAAACTGACTTTTTGGAAGATATAGTGTAATTTCACCAAAAGATAAAATCCCCATCGAAAAGAGAAAATGAATTTCTTGTCAAAGTTTTTCATATTATTCGGATCACAAATGTCACGTTTCGTATTCAAAGAAACTTTCACACCAAACGCGTCATTTCCAACCAACGTCAGGAGTATAATTTCCGGGAAAGCCGATTGGGTGTGGTGGGTATTCCTGACCTCGTCCGGCAATGAAAAAATATTCAGGGTGTCCTTGGAATATGCTGCACTGTATTTCTGTGAAGCATTTTGAATTGTCTGTCCGTCTTGTGTTGAAATGCATTTTTTAAATTGTGTCTCTGCTTATGTATCTATCTGATATAAGAATTGTGATTAATGTAAGAATGTGCTTTTGCTTTGACAAGGGGGAGGGGGGACGGGAGGAAGAGTTGGTTCATAAGGTTGATACTTGGGGTTTGCGAGGAGGGCTTGGGCTTGTGAGGGAGAAAGCTTTTGCTGAGGTGCCATGACAGGTGAGAGAGGTACCCACACCTAGCCAATTGGCATGATGACATTGTTTTACGGGAAACTTTTTTGTTATAAGTAGAAAGAGTACACTCGAAAATAGCGATAAAAAGTACAGTATAGTAAATACATAAACCAGTAGCAAAGTTGTTTATTATCATTATCAAGTATTATGTACTG
>CM068962.1:10696546-10718327 GCA_035128595.1 Eptatretus atami
CCTCCGTCACGCAAACTAGTTTTGTATCGCGGGTTGAATTTTCTCAGAAAATAAAAAATCTTAAAACTAAAAAAAACTTTCGTTTTTTTCTCTCCACAACTGCTTGACAGAATTGAGACAAAATTTTCACCATGGGTGACTACTCATTATGTCGAATGTTTGAACATAATTTATGAAGTCATAGCCGTCACCTGGTGTGGCAGACATATTGGAAAAACCGAAAAACTTTGACCTCTATCTCTGAAACCGCACCAGGAAAATATTGAAACTTGGCACACGGCAACAGTACTCATCATGGGGAATAAGTGTGATTTATTGATAACGTCATAAGTGCCAGATGTAGTGGTCGTCATGTGGACCACTACCATCTGGATCAGTATGAAAATTTTTGAGGTCATCTAGGGATAAAATCGTCCAGAGAAAAAAAAAATCATGACGTCATCGGTCACGTGATTCAGTAGCCACATTGTTAAAAAACAAAAAACCTTATTGAAAACATGTTTTTGGGATTATAAAATAATATTCATGTTACACTAAAAACCACGATTTTTTTTTCTCGACCCATAGATCGAGGCTCATGAAGAGCTGGAAAGAGCCAAGGCGACAAAAGGGTATTGAACTTGGCATTGCAATGCCTGCCAAACCATGTGACCTATGACATCATATGTGTGAACCTTTTGTTCTCATGAAAGGCGGTCATACATGTAAAGGTTCGTCTCAATCTGTTCAGCCACTTCAAAGAAGAACATTTTTGAAGGTTATTTTTTTAAAAAAAAAAATATGGCTGCCCCATCATGTGACCAATGATGTCATAAAAATTTCAGTGGGACAATTTTAACCCTAGATGACCTTCAAAAATTTTCATGCTGATCAGATGTAGCACTCTGATGAGACTGTAGCACTCCACATATCATAGGCAATTAAACGTCATAATGAAGGACACCTCTGATATTACAAAAAAAATCACTTATTCCCCATAATGAGTACTTGCAGTGTGCCAAGTTTAAATTTTTCCTTGGTGCAGTTTTCCGAGATACAGAGGTCCAAAGTTTTCCAACATGACTGACACACCACGTGAGCTATGACGTCAACATTTGGACTAAAACATGACCTATGATGTCAAAATTTGGACGAAAACATTCCACATGAGTAGTCACACCTTTGTAAAAAATTCGTCTCAATCTGACAAGCGGTTGTGGAGAGAAATATGAAAGTTCTGTGCAGACAAACAAACAAATGGAGGCGATCAACATACATGTCAAATTGTTTGGTTTTTTTTTCCAAATGATGAAAAATTACATGGAGCGACACTTGGCAAAAACAGCACAAAGTAGAACGGCATTCGGTTAGAGCAACAATACCTCTGCTAGGTGGAACATTCATGTTTTGTATCCAACTGATGGGCTGGATTTGAAAACAAAATCTTATCTGCTTGTTACTTGTCACCGAACACATTCACCTTGTTTTCGCATAACTCTCCACAAACGTTTTGAGATATAGTGATCCATCCATCCATCCATCGAGGACCATACTCTGTGCAGAGCGTTGGTGCTGCCTAAGCAGACTCCTTGGCTATTGGCACACAATCCTGGATGGGTCACAGCTCTGACACAGGATATCAGCAAGCTGGCATTCATTTTGCTGACCTCAGAAGGATGACAGGAGAGTCCACCCCACCTGATATAATTCAACAGCCAAGTGGGTTGAACTCAGGTCATAGGATCCCAAAACCACCACCCTTACCATTAAGCCACACCAGAGAATATATATATATATATATATATATATATATACATATATACAGTATATATATATATATATATATTATTATATATATATATATATATTGTTAACAGCTCGAGGAACCGTATGCATACAAACATACAGTTGTTCCCGAAGTCAGTTATTCCATTAGTATATGTGTAGATAGAACCCCTCCTTGTGTGTAGTGGGAAGACAATCGGGTGCGTTGCGATGTTTTTTAGTGAGATTAAATCATTATATCCCATCCACGACGACCCACGGTACCTCTGCCTGCTCGCGCCTTCATCTCGCTTGCTACTCTCGCATGGCTGAACAAGCGCGTGTTTGCCTACTCGCCGAACCGGCGACTCGCTTTCTGAGGCAGAATCTTTGTGTCGTACCTTTTGGCGAGTCACGGACACGCGGAGTGGGCGGGCTTCCCGGTATGGCCGAGCCCCGCCCAGAAAGGGCGGCCCATAGGAAGCCCCATCAATCAGGCGCACAGTGACGTCGGCTTCACAAGGCCCCTCCCGCTGATGGAGATCTATAAATTATGACACCATTCGTTTAGGGTGTCTGGTAGCTGGAAGTGAGTCGTCTTGAGGTGAGCTGGAAAGTGAGTCATCTTGAGGGTGAGCTGGAAAGTGAGTAGTCTTGAGAGTGAGCTGGAAAGTGAGTCGTCTTGAGAGGTTAGAGTGAGCAGTTCTGTCGTGCTGATAGCGGAAGAAAGGAGGAAGGTCGTGGAGTGGTTGCGCTCTTTGGGGGTCGTTCGTTTTTGAGGTGAGAGAGCTGGGAAGACCTCGACACAACCTTGACCGGGTTTCTCGTAGGTCCTGTCTGCAGCCCTGATCACCGCCTTGACTCGCTCGACTCGAGCCGGGCTCCTTCGCAGACACAGTTTCACGCAGGCGGCGTGGACCGAGCCGCACGACCATTGACAGGTGCCGCACGACCGGAGCATCCCTTCCCTCCAAGTTCAGGTACCCGAAAGAACTGCGATTCAGCTCCCTTCCTCTTGGCTGCAAAAGCTCCTTGGCCATACATCTTGTTTATTTTCGTCTGAGTGTGCACTGAGTGTGGGCGCCGTCTTTAAGTAGAATGCATAAGTGTTTTTAATTTGATCATTGTAAATCTTGCCTGTATTATTCTCGCGACAATCTGCTCTGTGTTCCTTTGTAAGTTGCAGTAAAATTGTCGCACTACATCTTTCTCTCATCTTCCCCTGCATAACATTCCAATAAACCTGTTTCCTGTGCCACATATTTTTCCTCGCTTTATTGTAAATAAATGATTGTAGAAATGTTCGCAGTTAGTTTTCGTCTTTGCCTTCATTGTTCAGCATGATCGGATCTGAGTTTTAGCCTGGTCTTTATTCCGATATTCTGTTCATTCAAGCCGGTACGTCCTTGGTAGTTCGCTCGGCTGCATTCGATCCGGAAAGGGGTTGGTAGAGTTGGTAGTTGTTAAGTGGATCCGGATCGGGCAAGGCATATCGAGGGCGTGGTTCCCCCGTAGTCGAAACGCGTGGTTAATTAGGTAAATTGGTTCCAGACAAAAAAGACCCTTCGCTACGCGGTGAAGGTATTGGTGTCCCCTGTCGGTTAAGCAACCGCCGCCTCACGGAATTATCCGTGAGTGACAGCCTACAATTCGGGGTCTGGTGGGAGACGACATAACTTCCCCCACCTAGCGGTCGCTCTCGCCACCGGTCCCGGCCCGCAACTATATATATATAGTTTTTGGTCCTTTCTATCAATTCAGAAATTTGGCCTGTGTTGAAATTTTGACCTTAAATTAATTGGTGTTGAATTATTGACTGATATGAAAATCCTGTTCAAATTTCAAGTCAATTGGATGAAAATTGACAATTTTAGACTTTTGGCCTATTTTGACTTTTTGGCCTATGTTTACCTCAAAATTAATAGGTTGTTTAATTCCGTGACTGATATGCAAATGCTCTTTCAAATTTCAAGATAATTGAATTAAAATTGAAGATTTTTAGAAATTTGGCCTATGTTGTCCTTTTGGTCTATGTTGACCTTTTGGCCGTGGTCACCTCAAAACTAACAGGTGGTTGAATTCAGTGACCTATTTGCAATAGCTCTTCAAATTTAAGTCAAATCAGATAAAAATTGAGGATTTTAGAAAATTTGGCACAATTTGGCCCCAAATTGACCATTTGACCGATGTAGATCTTAAAATAATGGTGCCTGAATTCAGAGACCTGATATGCAATGGTCTTCAAATTTCAAGTCAATCGGATGAAAAATGAGGATTTTAGAAATCTGTCCTATGTTGACCTTTTGGCCTATATTGACCTCAAAAAATTGGTGATTGAATACAGAGACTGATATGTTAAATGCTCTTCAAATTTCAAGTCAATCGGATGAAAATTGAGGATTTTAGAAATCTGACCTATGTTGACCTTTCGGCTATATTGACCTCAAATAATTGTGAATTGAATTCAGCGACCTGATATGCAAATGCTCTTCAAATTTCAAGTTAATTGGATTAAAATTGAGGATTTTAGGCATTTGCCAAATTGCCGTTTGGCCTTGGGTGACTCAAAATTAATTGGAAGTTGAATTCAGCGATGTGATATGCAAATTGCTCTTCAAATTTCAAGTTAATCGAATGAAAGTTGAGGATTTTCGAAAATTGCCAAAATTAGACTTTTGGCCTATTTTGACTTTTTGGCCTATGTTTACCTCAAAATTAAAGTTGTTTAATTCCGTGACCTGATATGGCAAATGCTCTTCAAATTTCAGATAATTGAATTAAAATGGAGATTTTAGAAATTGGCCTATGTTGTCATTCTGGTCTATGTTGACCTTTTAGCCGATGGTCACCTCAACAGCTAACAGGTGGTTGAATTCAGTGACCTTATCTGCAAATGCTCTTCAAATTTCAAGTCAATCGGATGAAAAGTGAGGATTTTAGAAAACTTGGCCCAAATTGGCCGAATGGCCAAAGGTAATCTCAAAAATAATTGCGTGCATGAATTGAGAACCCGATATGCAAATGGTCTTCAAATTTCAGTCAATCGGATGAAAATTGAGGATATTAGAAATTTGCCTGTTGGCCATTTTGACCTTATGGCCTATGTTTACCTCAAAATTATAGGTGGTTGAATTCCTCGATCTTATGCACAAATGATCTTCAAATCTCATGTCAATCGGATGAAAACTGAGGATTTTAGAAACAATTTAAAATTTGGCTCTTTTGGGTTGTACGTTATGGCTATGTTGACCTTTTGACCACACTAACCTCATGAGTAATAGGTGGTTGAATTCAATGACCTGATTTGCAAATCCTGTTAAAATTTAAATCAATCAGATGAAATTTGAGGATTTTAGAAAATTGGCTCAAATTGGCCTTTTGGCCTATGTTACCTTTTGGTCGACCGAATTTGACGAACCTTCAATGCGCGGACCATCGCGGGTCAGTGACATTATCTCTGAAATTTAAGAACGATCGTTTGAGCGCTGAGTGGAGGCGAGCAGACAAACACACAAACAAACAAACACACAAACAAACAAATACAAACAAAAACAAACACACAAACAAACAAACAAATGGAGCGATCAACATACTTGTAAAAACAAACGAATTTTTTTGCCAAGTAACAAGCAGACCCAAACGCAATACCTCCCCTTCGGTGAGGTAATAATCATGTGACTAATATTTGAAGTCTTTATGAAAAAAAGACCTGTCCTTTGTATGCGTTCTACTGATATTGTACTGTATGTTGTCGAGATGTCCGGGTGGGGGGAGGGGGAGGAGAGAGGGAAGGGGTGGGTGGAAGTTCGGAGGGAGGAGCAGGGAAGGGGTGGGATGGATGGGAAGGGGTGGGATGGAGGAGGAGGGGAAGGGGTGGGTGGGAGTCCGGAGGAGGAAGCAGTGGAGGGGGTGAAGAAGGAGGGGAAGGGGGGTAGGAGGAGAAGGGTGGGATGGGAGGAGGAAGGGGTGGGATGGGAGGAGGGAGGGGAAGGGTAGGGGGGGGAAGGGGTGGGGTGGAAGTTCGGAGGGAGGAAGCAGTGGAGGGGGTGGAATGAAGGAGAGGAAGGGTGGAAGCAGGAAGGGGTAGGAGGAGGGATCTGGCTTTGGCCCCTGCTAATTTTACTATTTTAACCTTGAAAAAGAGGAATCACCAATATTTGTGTTTTCTCCACCTTGATGCCAGGGCAGGACTTTTCATACAACATCGAACAGCAACATATGCATGTTATAGATAAACTTTGCCTCTTACCTGGAATGGGCAAAGTCGAGTGTTCCTTGTAGAACTCTTGTCAAGTCAGGAATTGTGTTCTGGTACCGAGATAAAAACCTCCACACAAACTGTTCACATTTGTGTTCATCTTCTGTGACCAAATTCAAAAGAGATTCCAACGGAAACTCAGTGATTCACAAGGAGGTTGAGAAAAATTTTTCAATCTCTGAATCACCAATCAGTCCTTGTTTTGTGTCTCTTGAATGATGTCATCAATCGGTCTTTTAAATCTTTTGAAGATACAATCTTTGCTCTTCGATTTGATGGCAACACTGCTTGATTCCATTGTGAAGCGGTTTCTTCCATCTACCTGTTGAAAAATGTTTCCTGTATTATGAACAATAATTGTATGTTTTTATTTCCCAATCACAAAAACACGAAAGTTTAAGTTTACAATCACTGGTTCACATAATCTCTGAAACAAATTAATTTACACGAAGAGCAACCATCTCCCAATGGGATCGACCAGCGGGTTATGTTATTATTACTTATTCAAACATGTAATTCAACCTCACTGCACTGGGAAAAGTTGGGGACAGGAATAACTGTATGTAATGGTGGATTTGTAATACCCTCTCCCACCTGGAAGCGACGCGCTACATGATACAATTTATATAGAGATTTGCATCACACCACCCCAGTCTTCCCCCAAGACCAAGGCAAAGATGAAACACCCCGACACACTGATTGGGTGGGGTCTTGCTGATCCTATATCACACAGTCTGGATGTAATCGGCCAAGAACTGTTTGAGGACACTCACACGACAGAAGCAACACACACACACACACACACACACACACACACACACACACACACACACACACACACACACACAACACACATACATCGAGAAGATAAGCAGAAAGAAAGAGAGCAGATGACGACAAACGGCCTCGCAATACTGGAACGGTCGGCCAACCAACGGCAACCCAGTGAGTTTTGGAAGAGGTAGGGGGGGATAAATACTGGTGTCTCAGGTGTGGAGAGAGGAGGTGTGGTGAAGTACAATATGGCGTGGGGAGGGGGAGGGTGCGGGTCGTGCCAGAGGAAAATGGGATTGCGAGTCAGTAATGGATGCTCTTTGGTGCTCGTCCAAATGGGATGAGATAGAGGGGTGGAAAGAGATCGAGGAGAGAAGATGCGTGAGGCAAAAGTTCCTTCTCCTTGTCGTGCATAGGTCTGCTCATGTATCATGTACTCCGTGCAACGGTCTGTTTGAGCTTTCCGACCTCTAGAGGTGGTGCGTTATCTCCGGCTTCGTCACTTTGCGGGGCTCGGGCAATGTGTGCCCGCACTGGTCTCCGGAATAAGTAGGTCTCAGTCGCACACCAACCATGAGTGAAGAGCCACGAGGCGCAGAGGCAACAAGAGCAGCCAACACAGAGCCGAGACGAGCAGAGAAGAAGTTGGCGAAAAAGAGAGGCGAAGGGAGAGAGTGAGTGGCTCACGATCAGCCTTTTGTGAGCCCCAGGCAAAGGGTGGGGTGACGACCCGAATCCCACTCTCTTTTTTGGCCACAACAGCCCTACCATGCCCTGCCAGGTCCCTGGGGCCAGAAGGGTCTCATTCGCACATCCAGCGCAACACGGCCCGGAACTCCTGACTCAACATCGTGGAAAAGCTGGCAACCTGGCCCCGAACGCGGCTCTGGGTGCAGTCTGAATGCTGCAATGCACACCCGCCACATGGCCCCCCCTCATGGCCAAAATGCACACCCGGGCTCCGTACCAAACTCCCGGATTTCCCTTCCACGTGTGCTTCCCAGCTCTTCCTCCTTATCAGTCTTTACGGTCTGTGATTATTACAGTTAAATTTTCTGACTAGAATTCCAAGCATTGGGGTGCTTCACATGTGGAACAAAACGAGATAACCTGCACCATAAGAACAGGCCTCGCCAAAGACGAACTCTACAAGGATGAACTTCTGTCTGAACAAGCAGGATGTGCTACGAGGCAAAGTGGACGGGCACAGCGGTTCCTGGACATGATGGCCAAAACACTGACTTACACGACTTTTACCTCTATCGTTACTTCTAATTCATTTAAGTGAGATGCACAAAGAGTTTCAACGATTGCCCCTTGACTCGTTAGGCAGGTAACTGATTTTCACCTCAGTTTCCTTTCGTGCACCCATTGCATCCACTCTGCACCTGTCCTGACACATTGCACCACACTATCCTCTTTCTCTTCTTCCTCCCCGTTCACGTTGGGACTCACGTGGCCACCGGCTCATGTGCGGGTGAGGAAAGGGTTGACAATATTCTGCGACTTCTTCGTCTTCCTCCTCTTCTTGTCTAATTTCCTGGTTGTGAGAGAGGAGGTGTGAAGACTAGAAAAGCCAAAAAAGAGTGGAGACAAGGAGTTGGGGTTGGAGGGTGGGGGAAAAAGGACAGAGATGAGGACTTCGGGCTTGGAAAGCGGATTTGAGCGATTGAAGAAGAAAGGAAGAGTCGTGGGGTTGGGAGAGAGGGGGTGGCTGAGAATGTGAAGAGGGGAGTGGAATACAGAGAGGTGGAGGGGGGGAGTGGCAGAAAAGGGACAGAGTTACATGGAGACTGCCATGTTAAGTTGTTCCCATTACATAACCATTGTTACTATGGAGACTGCCATGTTAAGTGTTCCATGATGCACCATTTTTTATTTGAGACGGCCATGTGTTAAGTGTTCCCATGACGCACCATTGTTACTATGGAGACCGCCATGTTAAGTGTTCCATGATGCACCATTTTTTATTTTGAGACGCATGTTGTTAAGCAGTTCCCATGACGCACCATTTTTACCATGGAGATCGCCATATTGTTACATGGTGCTGAGCACTCCATTCCGTTGGAAGGCTTGCTTGAGCACTTGAATCAAGCAAACAGCTTGACGAGCGATAGCAAGCTGCTTGCTACAGGACACACCACAGATCGGAATTTTCGAGGATTCAAATCTTAAGAGTCACCAGAAAAATAATTTCATTGTTTGTTTCTGACTGACGTGAACAATACATAATTATCGATCGTTTGTAAAATATGTTCGACAATAATTGAAAACTGTGCAAAGACTGTTTGGTGATCTCTGAACCCGATTAACCTACAGACACTGAAAGAACAAATATCTCATGTGTTCTGTGCATCCTTTTCTAATTACTATTGTGTGTGTGTGTGTATGTGTGTGTGTGTGTGTGTGTGTGTGTGTGTTTGTGTGTGTGTGTGTGTGTGTGTGTGTTGTTGTGTGTGTGTGTGTGGCAAGAATTCCCTCGTGGTAAGACGGTGAAATGCAATTTTTTTATAATTGTCTGTCTGTCGATGTATCTGTCTGATATAAGAATGTGTGATGAATGTAAGAATGTGCTTTTGCTTTGACGAGGGGAAAAGGAGGGACAGAGAGGTTGGTTAATAAGGTTGATGACTTGGGTTTTGCGAGGAGGGTTTGGGTCTGTGAGGGAAGGGGTTGAAAACTTGAAGAAAAATGGGGTGAGGACTTGGTCACATTTTACATGACACGGAATTTCCATGGGTCCCCACACCATTATGCTGTCAATGACATTCCTGGCAAACTCCTGAAATATTCCACACTCTATTGGAAACGAATTCCCTTACAACAGCCGGTGGAGCCAGGTTATCTGTTAGTCGATACATAAAAGCGAGGCATACCTCCTCCATGTGAACAGTTTACATTTTGTATCCCATTGATATAAAACGGATCTGGATCCGGATCTGAACCGAATCGAATCGACTTGTTCGTATCAGTGAACCAACTCATCACATAGTTTGTCAATAATCCGTTCACTACGTTTTTGAGATATCATGATGTGTGTATTATAATATATATATGTATGTATGTATGTGTGGTGTATGTGTGTGTTATGTGTGTATATATGTATGTGTATGTGTGTATGTATGTGTATATATGTATGTATGTATGTATGTATATACATACGTAGATACTGTATATCGTTTTTGGCTCTATTTCTCAATAACTTTAAAAATTCTTGGAACTGGCTGGATCCATCTTCACCAAAATCTGATCCGTTCGACCTTATCACACACCCACACCTGTCCACCAAGTTTCGTCCGAATCCGTCGCTTAACTTGATGAGATATTCTGCTCACAAACACACAGACAAACAAACGGGTGAAAATGAAACCTGCGTCCTCCTTCCATGGTGAGGCACATGTTGACAGATTATATAAATAATTCAAGGTTTAAAAAAAAAAAAACTTACTTTTTGGAAGAGAAAGTGTATTTCACCAAAAAGATGAAAATCCCAATGAAAATAGAAAATGAATTTCTTCTCAAAGTCTCGGTATTTATAGGATCACAAACGTCACGTTTCGTATTCAAATAAACTTTTCACATCAAACACGTTCATTTCCAACCAACATCAGGGTGTCATTCACAGGAAGACCGATCAGGTGTGATTCAGGTATTCGTGACCTTGTCATGCTAATGAAAGAAATTTTAGGGTGTGTCCGTGAAATATGTTGCACTATCTATCTAGAATTCCATCAGTGTGTGTGTGTGTGTGTGTGTGTGTGTGTGTGTGTGTGTGTGTCTGCTGTTTCTCGACAACCACTGGTCCGATCTACAGGGTGCCCACAGAAAGCCAGGAAATTTGGTGCAGTTTATTTAAAACAAAACAAAGCAAACTTGGATGTAGTGTAAAACAAAGATACACTTTATTTTCAAACAAAACAAAAGCAAACTTAGATGTAGTGTAAAACAGTTTATTGATATGGTAAAAATACGGCAAAATAAATCTCAAAATCTCAAATTTCCTGGTTTTCTGTGGGGCACCCTGTAATTAAAAACTTGCCTGGTATATTGCTGGGCCTGAATATGTGCCTTTTCAAGGTTTGATATTAATCGACAAGCGGTTCCCAAGTTATGGCCATTTATTTGCCAAACCAATGACAGGACACGTTGCTGCGTAGGCGTGGCCGATGGGGAAGATATCCTCAGCCGCGTTCCCCATTACGGGTTACAACGTACGGACTTCGGATAGTGATGACTTCGTGTATTCTAATAATTTCTCGATTCTTATGCGCATTTATAGATAATCACAATGCCCAATCCAGTCGGCGTTTACGAGAGCGAAGGAACGGCCTGTGTGGTTGTTTGAAAGTTATTTTCTTTTGCACGTACGGCACGCACGTACGGGCACGCGAGAGCGAAGGAACAGCCTGTGTGGTTATTGTTTCTAGCACGCTGTTTGAAAGATTTTTTTTTGATGTACGGCCGCACGTACGGGCACTCACGTACGGGCACACACTAGTTATTTATAATGAAGCCTTGTAAACACATGAGCAGATAAACTGGCTCCGTGGGTATTGTAAGGGTATTCGTTTCAATAGAATGTGCAGTATTTAGGGAGTTTTCCAGGTTTGTCCATGGACAGCATAATGACAGGGACCCGTGAAATTCTTTGTAAATGTAAAATTTAACTTCAAGTCCTCAACCCTCCCAGCCCCCAAGGCCTCAACTTCAAGCATCCAAGTCCCATCCCCACCCAAGTCCTCCCACTCTCTCTCCCATCCAAACTCTATCTTCCACTACACCCTTTTTCTTCAAGTTTACAATCCTGCCTCCCCTCCCCATCCCAAGTCCACAGCTCGCCCTTTCTTCTTCAAGTCCAAAAACCCCAAGCCCTCAACTCACCCACCCCTTTCTCAACTCTGTCTCTTTTTTGCCACCCCCCTCCACCCCCCACTCCAACCTCTGTATTCCACTCCCCTCTTCACATTCTCAGCCACCCCTCTCTCCCAACCCCATGGCTCTTCCTTTCTTCTTCAAGTCCTCAAATCCCTCTCCAAGCCCCAAGTCCTCATCTCTGTCCCTTTTCTCCCCCACCCTCCAACCCCAACTCCTTGTCCTCCACTCCTATTTGCTTTACTACTCTCACACCTCCTCTCTCCCAACCCATGGCTCCTCCTTTCTTATTCAAGTCTTCCACTCCCCCCCACCTTAAGCAGTTCACAGGTAGCGAACCAGCCAATCGGAAATATACACCCCCTGTGAAACTTTGTATTTCCATTGTCATTTCCAAGGCATTGTCAGAGCATTCTCCTGTACACCTCACATGTGCACAAAATAAAGTGGAAGCATTCGTAAGGAGTCCCGGTTCCGTTTGTTGAATAATTTGTTGGTAAGTGAACTCGTTGGTAAATGAATTCAAGTTGGATATTTTTTTTATTTTTGCTGTGATCTTCCTCTAACAGTGTAATAATCACAGATCATTAAGACTGCTAAGGTTTCTGGTAAAGTAAATCTTGGAAGGTAATTATACATGATAGAATTGCGGAATAGTTTGTGGTTATTTTATTTTTTGGACTTCCAGGAGATGTGCAAACCAACAACTGAGCACATTGTTACGGTCTTGCCGGCCAGGTCATGAGTGACCACTCTCAGACCTGCTTCCCGACCTGTGACCCTGAAGCCGGCGAGCTGTAGATAACTCCGCGGCACGTCAGGTTGGGAAGCAACCACAGACATCGTCTGAAGTGAATAAATCTGATAGGGTCCCCACACCCAAATTTCACATTACATAAAGAACCCCTTATACATTTGGCCTCATTACTAAAACACAATACAGGTCTACCTCATTCAACCAGGAAATTAGACAAGAAGAGGAGGAAGACCAAAAGTCGCAAAATATTGTCAACCCTTTTCTCACCCGCACATGAGCCGTTGGGCCCACGTGAGTCCCAACGTGAATGAGAAGGAAGGAGAGAAAGAGGATAGTGTGGTGCAGTGTGTCAAGAGAGGTGCAGGTGGATGCAATGGGTGCACGAGAGGAAACTGAGGGTGCAAATCAGTTACTCTGCCCGAACGAGTCAAGGGGCAATCGTTGAAACTCTTTTGTGCATCTCACTTAAATGAATTAGAAGTAACGATAGAGGTAAAAGATCGTGTAAGTCAGTGTGTTTGGCCGTCATGTCCAGGGAACCTCTGGTGCCCGTCCACCCTTTGCCTCGTAGCACCATCCTGCTTGTTCAGACAGAAGTTCATCCTTGTAGAGGTTCGTCCTTTGGCGAGGCCTGTTCTTATGGTGCAGGTTATCTCGTTTTGTTTCCCACATGTGAAGCAGCCCCAATGCTTGGAATTCTAGTCAGAAATTTAACTGTAATAATCACAGACCGTAAAGACTGATAAGGAGGAAGAGCTGGGAAGCACACGTGGGAAGGGCAATCCGGGAGTTTGGTACGGAGCCCGGGTGTGCATTTTGGCTCATGAGAGGGGGGCCATGGGTGGCGGGTGTGCATTGCAGCATTCAGACTGCACCCGGAGCCCGTTCGGGGCCAGGTTGCCAGCTTTTCCACGATGTTGAGTCAGGAGTTCCGGGCCGTGTTGCGCTGGATGTGCGAATGAGACCACTTCTGGCCCAGGAGCCTGGCAGGGGCATGGGAAGGCTGTTGTGGCCCAAAGAGAGTGGGATTTCGGGTCACAGCGCGTTGCTTCGGGTCGTCCGACCCCTTTGCCTGGGGCTCACAAAAGGAGGGATGGCGGAGCCGCTCACTCTCTCTTCTCCTCTCTTTTTCGCCAACTTCTCTGCTCATCTCAGCTCTGTGTTGGCTGCTCCTCATTGCCTCTGCCTTCGCGGCTCTTCACTCATGTTGGTGTGCAACTGAGACGTACTTATTCCGGAGGACCATTGCGGAGCACACATTGCCTTGAGCCCCGCAAAGTGACGAAGCCGGAGATAACGCACCACCTCAAGGTAGGAAAGCTCAAACAGACTGTCGCACGGAAGTAACCGATACACGAGCAGACCTATGCACGACAAGGAGAAGGAACTTTTGCCTCACACATCTCTTCTCCTCGATCTCTTTCCACCCTCCATATCATCCCATTTGGATGCACCAAAGAGCATCCATTACTGACTCAGGTCAGGTCAGGTATGGGAGCATGTGCCAGAACAGACGTCGCTGCGTCCACTTTCCGCCGGTACTCCAGGGACTCCGTCTGGCCATCCCCCAGGCAGATGCCAGGCCCATCCCCATCTCCTTGAGATGATGGTCACCTGCTGCAACCACGAGGCACGTGGTCGGCCTGGCCTCCTCCACCTCATGAGAACTCCCTCGCTGAGAGAATCTGGTGAGCAGGATCAGCACCAGGAAAACGAGCCCACATGTCCATACAGCGCAACTGACGCTCACGGACTATGCAGGTAACAAATCTCATCCGAGTCTCTCCAGCAACGCTCGTTGGACAACAAAATCCGACCAGCGATAGCCAAGGATTCTCCGAAGAGACCTGGTACCAAAGAATTAAGTCTCCGTCTCAGATCCTTTGGTCAGAGTCCAAGTCTCGCATCCATAGAGCAAGACTGGAATACCAAGGACCTGAAGACTCGGACTTTCGTCCTCCCGGCACAGGTACCGGCAGCGCCACACCCCATGATCCAGTGAATCCATGACTCCCCAGGCCCGAACCCAGACGTCTATTGACCTCTGACTCACAGCCAGCAGAGACATGAATATCACTGCAAGGTAAAGTGAATCTCTCCACGACCTCAACATCCTCACACAAACAGACAACAGACAGGACAGCAGCTCCAAGATGTCACCGAAAGCCTGGATCTTAGTTTGATCCCAGAAACCCGTAATCCCAGCGGCTCCGATCCTCATTCAGCACCTCGAGGGCCTCAAAAGGATATCTTAAAGTCTCTGCAAAGATGACTGCAACATCTGCAAAATCAAGGTCCGAGATCTTGACATTCCCAAACGATGCACCGCAGCTTGATCTCTCGACACCTCCCTAAAAATCCAGTCCATACAAGTGCTGAAAAGTGTGGGGCCAGTACACACCCTGACGAACTCCAGTAACAACTGGAAATAAGTCAGAGATGGTACACCACATTACGGCACTCTCAGTACCACAGAGTAGAGTTCAGATCACTCAGATTGATCAGTTTTTGGTGGCACCCACAAGAACCAAGAATCCTCCAGAGGACATCCCGATTCACTGAATCGAACGCTTTACAGAGATCAACATAGGCTCAAGCAGCCCCTGCGAAACTCTCGTCTGCGTTCCGTGAGGACACAAGAGCAAGGATACGGTCAATCGTTGACCTCTTTTGTGTAACCTGACTGCTCTGGACGCTGGTGCTCAAGCAAGATTGGTGGCGAACCCTATCAAGAATTATCCGAGCAAAGACCTTGCCCGGCACTGAGAGCAGCGTCACCCCTCGGTAGTTGTTGCAGTCTTGGCGATCACCCTTCCCTTTCCAGAGAGGAACAACAAGGCCCCTCTTCCAATCGGTGGGATGATGCTGTGTTCCAGGCAGAGCACAAAACTGCATGCAACGACACGAGTGCAGCATTTCCACCAGCCTTGAGAAGTTCAGCCTAACCCGATTACTGATCGCATCCCATTTTCCTCTGGCACGACCCTGTACCCCCCTCCCCCACCACCATATTGCACTCACACCACCTCCCACTCCCACCTGAGACACCAGTATTTATCCCCCTATCTTCTCCCAAAACTCACTGGGTTGCGTTGGTTGGCTACCGTGCCAGGTATTGCGAGGCTGTTTGTCCTCATCTGCTCTCTTTCTTTCTGGCTAATCTTCCTCGGGTGTGGTGGTGTGTGTGTGTGTGTGTGTGTGTGTGTGTGTGTGGTGTGTGTGTGTGTGTGTGTTGAAGAATGCCTCGTGTAAGACGGTGAAATGCAATTTTTTTAAATTGTTGTCTGTCGATGTATCTGTCTGATATAAGAATGTGGATGAATGTAAGAATGTGCTTTTGCTTTACGAGGGGAAAGGAGGAGGACAGAGAGGTTGGTTAATAAGGTTGATGACTTGGGTTTTGCGAGGAGGGTTTGGGTCTGTGAGGGTAGGGGTTAAAACTTGAAGAAAATGGGGTTGAGGACTTGAGTCACATTTTACATGACACGGAATTTCCATGGGTCCCACACCATTATGCTGTCAATGGACATTCCTGGCAAACTCCTGAAATATTCCACACTCTATTGGAAACGAATTCCCTTACAACAGCCCGGTGGAGCCAGGTTATCTGTTAGTCGATACATAAAAGCGAGGCATACCTCCTCCAAGTGAACAGTTTACATTTTGTATCCCATTGATATTAAACGGATCTGGATCCGGATCTGAACCGAAATCGAATCGACTTGTTCATCAGTGAACCAACTCATCCACATAGTTTGTCAATAATCCGTTCACTACGTTTTTGAGATATTCATGATGTGTGTATGTATGTATGATATGTATGTATGTATGTATTATATACATACGTAGATACTGTATATCGTTTTTGGCTCTATTTCTCAATAACTTAAAAATTCTTTGAACTGGCTGGATCGATCTTCACCAAAATCTATCGTTCGACCTTATCACACACCCAACCTGTCCACCAAGTTTCTCCGAATCCTCTTAACTTGATGAGATATTCTGCTCACAAACACACAGACAAACAAAGGGTGAAAATGAAACCTGCGTCCTCCTTCCATGGTGGAGGCACATGTTGACAGATATTATATAATAATTCAAGGTTTTCTTAAAAAAAAACTTACTTTTTGGAAGAGAAAGTGTATTTCACCAAAAGATGAAAATCCCAATCAAAAAATAGAAAATGAATTTCTTCTCAAAGTCTCTATTTTTCGGATCACAAACGTCACGTTTCGTATTCAAATAACTTTTCACATCAAACACGTCATTTCCAACCAACATCAGGGTGTCATTCCAGGAAAACCGATCAGGTGTGATTCAGGTATTCGTGACCTTGTCATGCAATGAAAGAAATATTTGGGTGTGTCCGTGAAATTGATTTGCACTATATTAATATGGAAGTAGCAAAGCGAGAAGCGAACGAAGAATTCTTCTAACATTCGCTTCTTAAAATATAAATTAAACGGTCTTTTTGCAATGAAAAAATAAATATTACTTCTTAACATTACCTTCACCACAACAACTCCACCGCCTTGAACAGGATCTCATCTGCAAAAAATAAATATTACTCAAATTACCTTACAAACAAACACTACACCGCCAAAGAACAGGATCTCATCTAAAAAAATAAATATTACCTCAACATTACCTCACAACGACAACTACAACCGCACAACAGGATCTCATCTAAAAAAATAAATATTACCTCAACATTACCTTCAGCAACGACACTACACCCGCCTAGAACAGGATCTCATCTAAAAAATAATATTACCTCAACATTCCTTCACAACGACAACTACACGCCTAGAACAGGATGTCATCTAAAAAAATAAATATTACCTCAACATTACTTCACGACGTCACATTATATTCCACTGTCATTGGTAAGGAACTTGAAAGCGCGTCGTCTTCAGATCACCAGAGATCTTTGCTCTCATGGGTGAAACTCTTCCACATGTACACGGAAATACCATATTTTCTAAAATAACAACCTATATGGAGGTTTTTTTTTATTTTCGTCGTCAAAAACACGTCCCGTGGGAAATTGGGGTGTTATTCAGTTATTCCAATATGCGGATTCGTTTCGTAACCCATGACACCTGGACAGGGTTTGCATTTACGTCATGACGTCATGACGGCGATGAAAATGATGTAAATTGTTCCCACAGTAGTTTATTTTATGAGGGAGGGTGGCAATAGCATAATCCTACCAGTGGCAATGTAATTATTTATAACTATACGTACTCCCGTAATGAAACGAAAATTTAAGGAATAATTATGGGCACGTTCGGTCCGGGCCCGAAGGAAATTACCCGCCTCCCCCCCCGCCACTGTCGGTGCCCCTGTTCGTCGCACCAAATATCAACGTTGTCATGGCAATGAAATGTTTAGGGTGTGTCCATGGAATATGCTGCACTGTATGTGGACAGGTTGTGTGTGTGACAACTGACAAGGACAAGTTGATTTGATTTTCATGAGGATCCGGATCTGGGCAGATAAGAGGTATACACCCTTCCGAGTTGCCCTTCAAGTCTTGTTTATGGAATTGGCTTCTGGAGACTGTTCAACCTCAGGCTTCAAGCAGACGGTGCACCACCATCGTTCTATTTCCTCGGGTTCGGAGGGATCTTTCATTATCCCTCCCCATGAACCCCAACTTTGTCTCCTCCCCTTGCCTCTCATTCTTCACCACATCCCTTATTTCTCCAAGTCTCCCTCTAATTTTGTCCCCCAACCCTCCTGTTGGAGTGTCCCATTCCCCATCTCCTGTTTTTTTAATATATATATTTTTAACATTTTGATACATCCTGATCTGTGTGTGCTCCATCTCTTCCACGAGGCTAGATTTGGTATGTAATATTTTTTAAGGCCAGGTGTAGGTCGACTGGGTATGTTCATCCATATCCTCAGGCATGAAGAAATTGATGAGCTGGAGTTCATGTTTTCCAAACTTATTGCCCTCGACTGCATCTACAAAACTAGAGGGGGAGCACTCGGTAGAGTGCAAACCTTCGCCGCCAATACTGCTGGGTCACTCAAGTGAACCTATTATCTTATTCATTAATATGATGTCAACAGTGCTGAGAGTTATAGTTCTGTTCTCCATTTTTTTTTGGGGGGGGGGGGGGGTGGGGGGTTGGAAATCACTTAAAACATGTAAAAATGCAAAAAAAAAAATCGAAATTTTGTTGAAAAAAAGTTGCAAATTTTTTTTTTCTCGAACAATTTTTTTTTTGGGGGGGGGTTGGAAATCACTTAAAACATGTAGAAATGCCAAAAAAAAAATTCTTTTTTTTTTGGGGGGTAACATTTTTTTGGGGGGGGGGTTGGAAATCACTTAAAACATGTAGAAATGCAAAAAAAAAAAAATTTCTCTATTTTTTTTTGGGGGGGGGGTTGAAATCACTTAAAACATGTAGAAATGCAAAAAAAAAAAATTTCTCTAACAATTTTTTTGGGGGTGAATTTTTTGGGGGGGGGGTTGGAAATCAACATGTAGAAATGCAAAAAAAAATTCTTTTTTGGGGGGGGGTAAAACAATTTTTTGGGGGGGTTGCAAATCACTAAAAACATGTAGAAATGCCAAAAAAAAAATTTTTTTCTCCAATTTTTTTTTGGGGAGGGGGGGACCAAGTAAAATTTAATGGCATTATCCTTGGACCATACCAACCCCCCCACCAAGTTTCGTCGAAATCCGTCGAGGAGTTTTTCCTAATACTGTTCAACAACAAACAAACAAACGAAGGGGTGAAAACAGTAACCTCCATCTGCGGTGTATGGGCAGCAGAGCCTGGCGAGGCGGGGCAGAGTGTGTTGGGGGTCACGTGTCCGCGGGGCATAAAGGTGGTCTGGCTTGTGGTAGCGGTTGGGATACGCAATAAACAGAGTTACAGCAGCCTCACGACTCTACGAGCCTCACTGCTCCCCGAGCCCTACACAGTACACAGCAGGACACAGCAGTATACAACAGTGGCGACGAGTCTGTCGGATCAACGCGTACTTATTCGTTGGTGGCGGTGTCGTTAACGGGAGCAATTGATTGCGCGGCACAGAACAGCCGGATATCTCACCGTCGCTGCGAGTTCACGTGAAGTGGACAACGGGACGGCTTGAGGGAGTCACGCAGCTCGCGCGGGCGAGTTCGACCACCTGGCGAGGAGCCCAGGGAAGCGCATCGCGGGTTTGCGCGCACGCCACAGGCTGCACATCCGCGTGGTTCGAGCTCACGGCGAGTGACAACGGAACGGCTGCGCTCGGAGTTCGTTTATTCCCAATTCTCGGAGTTCGTTTTATTTCTGCTTTACAAGCTCGAGAATGGTTTTGCATTGCCACGGCTAAAGGACGAGGACATTGGTTCAGCTCAGACGCGCAAAGGCTGTTGCGCGAACTCTGGGGATGTCCGGAGCCTCGAGGGCCAGTGCGCGGCGGGGGCTCCGAGGATCAGCACGGCTGCACGCACGACCTTCGGTGCGGTGCGTGACCAGAAGTTACTACGCGGTCAGTCAGACGGCAGCCTGAACGCTCGGGGACATCGACGGTGTGTGTGCCGAGTATCTTGGGCCATCATAACGGTCTTGGATGGCGAAGTACGGGACGACCCCGGACTGGAGTGGGTCTACAGTCTGGGCATGCGATCCGGCGACCCGGAGCTGGGAGTGCAGTCAATGTTACCTGTTTGCAGTGGGTCGGAGGTGACAAGACCAATGACAGTGGAGGTTGAGGTGAACGGGACACCTGTCGTGTTCAAAATTGATACCGGGGCGCGGTGTCGATCATGGGCGAACGGGCCGCTCGTGACCTCCGTGGTCTTCACCTGGTCAAGGCGACCTTTTCGCTGTACATGTACACTGGCGAAGCGATTGGACCACTTGCTGTGACAGACGTCTCGGTGGTCTACCAAGGTCAGAGCGCCCTGCTCTCATTGTTTGTGGTGCGAGGGGAGGGGCCCGCCCTGTTGGGCCGAGACTGGCTGGCTGCCTCACGCTAGACTGGATGGCGTCAGCCAGTGGCTTGAGCGTCTCGGGCCGGGCCAGCTCGTGCAACGGCTTGAGGAGGGGTGCCCGTTTCAGAGTTCGTACCTCGGCTGCACTGTGCCTCCTTCGGGATCCATACCTCCGTTTGGCCCGGACCTCCCTCGAGACCCGATGGGTGAGGTTCCTGCGGCAGGGGCCGCGACGGTGCAACATGGTTTGCCATTCATGGCTTCCTGCGTTCTGAGATGCCTTCTCTGAGTCAACCACGGGTTGGTGTGTTGGCACTGGACCGGGTCCAGGATGGGCTGGTGGAGTCGGCTCATGAGGCCGTGAACGCCCGTGTCGTTCACTCCACGGTTTCGGAGGGAAATTGGAGCAATCCGGTCGCGTTCAAGAAGTTCGTGGAGCGCGACCGTCGATGGTCTTCGTTTCGGCGTGCAGATGGAGGTCGGCAGCGGGTTCGTCTCGACGTCGTGACGGTCAAGAAGCTGGGACACTGTATGGTTCATAATTTGCTAATTATTGTGGTGTGTTCGATTCTCGCAGCACGAGTAATTAACTGTTTTAATAAAGCAAATGCAGGACGGGCCGCGTGGGTGCATGATGTGTTTGGTTGGGATCAGTCGATATGATGATCGATATGTCGGTATGATGATCGATATGTTCGGTGTGATGATCGGTATGATGGATGATCGTGATGGTCGGAGTATGATGTTAAGTACTCGTGGGCATTCGTGAAGAATAAAGAGGTCTGTCGGACTCCAGTGGCTGGGGCATTCGCGGTTCGTTGGATGCTCGTGTGTGGGGATTATGAATTGGAAACGCGCTGTACGTGGGATGCAAACGATGTTTCTGTTGCTTGTGAGGTTGCGATGATGTTGCGATGGACGATGTCTCTGGATCTGGTGCGCGGTCTTGTGGCAAGGTGCCAGGGCAAGTTGCTGTTCAGCGTCTGGCGCGTAGGGCGCACCCTCTGGTTTTGCCAAGGTCAGCCACTCGGGGCCTGGGGTTGCACACTCGGGGTGTTTACCTGATTCGGTCCTGTCTGGGGGAGGTGTACCGTCCTTTGTCGAACCGGCGCCTTTCATGGTGCCGGGGGGGGGGGGGGGGGGTTCGCTTTGGAGTGTACCTCGACCTCGCCGAGAGGCGTGTAAGTGGGGGCGCGTCTACTTCTACATTGACACGATGTGGGTGTGATGGAATAGAGGGCAAAGTTCTGTGCCAACTTATTGGTGCCATGGTAGTTCCGCTTTGCTTGTGCATCTTCTTGTCGTGTGTTATTTTTTTGTGTTTCGTGGTGCCAGTGCTTTTGCTAATTGCCTTTTTTTGGCGCGAGTTGCTTTCTGTATGGTAGTACCACTGTTTTGGCTTACACTGTATTCGTTTTCTACTCATGTTTTT
>CM068962.1:10735531-10763401 GCA_035128595.1 Eptatretus atami
AAATTGAGGTCCGAGTTCCACAGGTGGATCTGCAAACGTGACGAGCCGTTGGTGTCAGCAGGGACCGTCCGAAGGTCCGGCGTCTCCTCTCCGGCCTTCCCGCCTCGAAGCCCGCTTCGTCCCCTCAGTGCCTCTCTCGGTGGAATCACCGACGTGCAGGTCGGTTCAGCGTCTCTCCCGGCAGATCCAACAGGTGTCTTCGTTCCGTAAACGTTCGATAGCGACTCCGAGAGCCTCGGAGAACCCGCCGTTCCCAACACACAGCACCCTTTCTCCCCCTTTTCTTTCTCCTTCGAGTCGTGAGGTGAATCGACGTCAGGTTCCGCTTCTCTCCCGGCCGATTCACCACTGCTTTTTCTTTTTCTCTCTCGCCTCGACACGCAGAGGCTCTATTCGACACACGAGAAACGCCTTCCATCCCGGCGAAAGCCCGTTTTCCAAACTCAGAGCTCACTTCGAGACACGAGCACTCCTCGTCGACTGCCTGCAGTTTTCAAACCGTCAAAAACTGAACCCTTTCTCTCTCTCGTTCGCTCCGACACACGCCTGTCTCGGCGACTCTCTGACCAAAGGCTCCGCCCCCTCGCATCACTTCCTCTCCAGGCCACACCCCTCGCTCGAGGCCACACCCCTCGCTCGAGGCCACTCCCCTCGCTCGAGGCCACTCCCCTCGCTCGAGGCCACACCCCTCGCTCGAGGCCACACCCCTCGCTCGAGGCCACTCCTCTCAGCCAACTGGGAGGGGCCTATTCCGTAATGAGGAAGGAATAAGAGCAATCTCTCGTTTCACCACCGTATGAACATAACAGCACAGTCTTTTACACCGCCCGACACACACATATCGTCCCTTATACCACACAACCTATCCAGATATTCATTTAATGGGGGAACTGAGCTAATTCTATATTTAGTATTCCCTTAAGGGCCATTTCCGTAAATATATATATATAAAAACTTATGTATATATTAGTATATAAATATATATATATATATATATATAGCACAATGTCTCAAAAAGTTTTGGACGGATTCGGATGAAACTTGGTGAACAAGTTGGGTGCGTGGCAAGGAAGAATTGATTCGATTTTGGTGAAAAATGCCTGATCTGGATACGAGAATTATTTAATTTTTAAAAGTGATTCTCCACCATTGAGAGATGGGGACAAAAACGATATATTACTGTATAGCATGATATTTCAAAAATGTATTGGGTTTGATATGTTCTCGTGGATCAGGCATTACGTGGCGGAGGTATGCGCTCTACCCGAGTGCCCTTCTAGTTTACTTCTGGTTTCAACTTAAGTGACGCTTTGCCTCAGGTAACCTGTTGATCTTCAGCAAAACTACACTATTTAAAAAAATGTATACGAGGGTTAATTATGAAATACCTGTAGGCTAAAACCTCTGGGGAAATTGCTGAGATGCTGTTCAACCTCACGCTGATGCTCAAAGCTTCAAGCAGGCGGTGCGCAGGGAGGACAGCTGATAAATGTTTATTTTAATGATGCCACGACTTGTTATTATTTTTTAAATATGAGCTGTGTCGAGGCTCGCAGAAAAGTTGGAACACAAAAGAGATTAGGACGTAACTAAACGAAAAGTAAAAGGGGGGGGGAGGGCAAGGTGGACACTCCAACAGCAGGAATGAGTGACAAAATATGGAGAGATTTGGAGAAATAATGGATATGAGGGCAAGGGGAGAAACAGGAGATGAACAAGATTGATAGCCACAAGCCATCAATCACAGAAGCAGAAGGAAAATCTGGAAACTCAGAGGTGGGCTTGGAGAAGGTTAATGAGGGAAGAAAACCTGGTCGTGAATGGGGGATGACCTGAGATGGTGCTGAACAGCTGTCATAAAGCCCCAGCAGGAATAATGAGATTGAAGGCACTGATAAAGTTCAGTCCACAGGAAGAAAAATAAAAAATAATAATAAAGAAACAAGCAGTCATAGACTGGTACTTACGAAATAGTCAACTTGACCTCTGACCTTGTATAATAAAAGCTGTCTCGAGAGAAGGTAGCGACGCAAAACCAGGAAGTTTCTACGATGATTCTGTACCAACCTCTCATAAAACATCCGATTTTTACCAGAATTTCGAAAACCGAGTGTTAAGCATACTTAACCGTTACCAAAATTGAAGACAGGATTGAAATTGACTTTAAAACGAGCGCGTAATGCCGTGTGTTACAATCCCCCTCATTAGCATAATCTTCAGTTAAGCCTCAGATACGACACCCAACATAAATCTCATAAAACATCCGATTTTACCAGAATTTCAAACAACGAGTGTTAAGCATACTTAACCGTTACCAAAAGTGAAAACAGATTTGCGATCCGAGTTAAACGAACTCGTAACGTCGACCGAAGCAAAAATCTCCATTTCTCCACGCAATTATTAATATTATTTAAAAAGTCACAAAACCGTAATATTCGGCCATCCACCAACAATCTTTACATAATCCGACGGCTTAGCGAGTCAGGCATGCCGATAACCTTTATTGGGATAAAAAATGACTTTTAAACAACATCTTTATCGAAAACACCGTCAGCGCGCACACGCAAAACCATTACGTGACTCAACGCCGCCTCTGCTCGAGCGCGCTGCACCACGTGACGAGCCGTGACGTGGCAAGTGAAATATTTTTATACAATCTTAAAACGTCTCCAAAACATCCGATTTTTACCAGAATTTCGACAACCGAGTGTTAAGCGTTCTAAGCGATCGCAAAAACCACCAAAGACAAAATTAAAATCGAAGTTAAAACGAACTCGTAACTCGACCGAAGCAAAAATACTCCATTTCTCCACATGAATTTACGGAATTATGTTTGACCTCACTGTGACCTTGACCTTTGACCGATTGACCAAAATCTAATCAGCGCTAGCCATCACCCTCCTGAATCACGTGGTGTAATTTGACATTGGTAGCTTCTTCCGTTCTCGAGTTATCGTGCCTACAAACAAACACACAAACACACCAGAGGACGGAAGTCATCAACATCTGTTACGGCTGTGGAAATTCGCAACCACCATTCAGGTCCCGTAGGTGAGGTATCTTTTAAGTACATGTATAGTTAGCCCAACCCGTTGTTTAGAGGAATTAATGTGATTCATTCGGGCTGCGACGCTTCGAGATAGCCGTTTTCTGTTCTTTCTTTATTTTTGAACAACCACGCTCCAACCGTCAGACAACAACAACGCCAGCAGCCACGACTACCTTCACAACTCGCTCCCGCAAACATCGCATCACCGCCATTCCAAACGGCACCATGGCCATCGGCCACGCCGAAAACCCTCCACCACCTTCACCTCTCTCCTTCTACGGCCATTCCCGCACCACCTGTGGGCACTGAGCGTCGGGCTGTCGTGGCCCGTTCAGCGATACGCACCGAGCCGCGAGTGCAAATAGCGGCTTTCCGATGGGGAATTCGGATCAGGAATGCTACACGCCCACTTCTGATCCATCCAATTAGGAAGCGGGGGCGGCTTGCCCCGCCTCCAGGCACGTCTGAGTGAAATCGGGATATGCAAATTTGAGGATCAGGGAGATTCACGCCCCTTTTCCTCCGTCCAATGGCGAGCGTAGCTCCGCCCCTGAGGTCGTTCTGATCCGGAAATTTGCATATGGTATGCTCCTGCCAGCCGATAAGAAGGCGAGCGCAGGGCAGTTTTGGGAGATCGGCTGAGGAGAATCGTGGAAGGAGGCCAAGGAGCTCGGGTCCGAGGGAGGAAGACGGCGGTCGGCGAACGAGGTGGTGTGAAATCGCTCGTCGCGGGACCCAAGCAAGCCAGCCATACTCCCTCCCAGAGCGTCAACAATTCCCCTTTCCCCCGCGCTGAGAGAGTGCAAAAAGGGGGCCCCGTTCCACCCTACTCCAAGCGGTGCCAACGAAACCCGCGAAGGAGACACGAAGTCGGGGCACCACCGCACAGCGACATTTGCGGCTCGTCACAAGAGCGCGGGTAGGACCCCCGGTCTCGCGGACCTGGCCGCTCCTGCAGGTCCCGCGCAAATATTGGCCTACAGGCCCGTCTGCCCCCTTGTCTATGAGGGTGGCTTCTTTCTTTGTTTTTGAGTAAATGTGTGTCGGCGCCGTCTGTGAAGTAAAACTGTATAAGTGTTGCCGTGTGTCGGTCTAGTCGGTTGTAGCTCTGCATTTTTGTTTTCTTGTAATGATATATGCATACTGTGTGACTGTAAATACGTGCCTTATGTGTGCTTTCCGTGTGTCACGAATAAATGCTTTGTGTTGAACTGTTTCCCCGTTTCGCTGCGTCCTTCCCTTTATTGAATCTCCATCTTGCTTCACGTAAAGGGTTCGAGTGGGTTAATACGCCCGATAATTAATCGGAACCGTCGAGGCCGACGATAACTCCGCTCGGTTATCCCGATAGCACGGAACGTACCGCTTAAGCGGCCCGTGTCCGGAGTCGACCTGCGGCGAGGTGCATCGCCCGGTCTACCATCCGCGTGGGTACTTAGGTAGGTCGAGTTTGGCGAACAACCCTATCCCCGCGCGGTGGCGATTGGACGATCGTGGTGAGGCCGAAAGGCCCACCCGTGACTAAATCCGGCGTTAGTAGAGGTCATGACAGAATTGTCTGTCGGTGGGTGAGGCGGCCGCTTTTGGCTGCACGCGGTCGTTCGCACGCCGGCGGGCGCGAATTCGTAACAATACTTACGAAATCTAAAGATTTCGTAAGTAATAAATGAGTGCAGATGAGCAGTGTGTCTGGATTTTGGCAGTTTCACCAGAATGGGGTTACTGTCAGCATGTGCCCTTCAGAAAATTTAGAGGGACAGAGCACAAAAGAGACAGGGGGTGCAAGACCAGAAATGAGGCAGTAGAAGACAGACCACGGACCTGTCTGCGATGGTGACATGATCAACTTGGCTGCATCACGGGTGATTCCAATAATGCTGAAGGCTTTGGTTTCCATGGTGTTAAACTTAACAATATGTGAGGCAGGGGAACCAAGCCAGAGGGGAGAGCAGTACCCCCATCAAGCTGCAGATGAAGGCCATGTCGGTGATAGAAGTTCAGGAGTGCCAAAGAAGGACTGTATGATGAAAGATGCCGAGTCAACTGCTGCTTTTGAAGGCGAATTTTGAAATGTGGTTTGCCCAAAAAGATCATGGCTGACAGTGAGACCCAGGAGTTGGGTCTACCCAAGAATGGATGAACATACCCAGTGTACTCATGAATGAACCTTCTCATCGAGCCTGAATTTAAGATGTATTGAACTAAAAAACAAGTTGTCACTGATCTCCAAAAAATACCCCGTAATAATGACAGTGAAAACATGTTTTAAAAATTTTAACAAAGTAATTAAAAAAAGAAAAGTTGAAATGTCTTGCGTTAAGTATTCAGCCCCGAGTCAATACTTTGTAGAATCGCCGTTGACTGTGATTACAGCTTTGAGTCTTCTTGGGTATGTCTGTATCATCTTTGCACATGTCAATTTAGGGATTTTCTCCCATTGTCCCTTGAATATTTGCTCAAGCTCTGTCAAGTTGGATGGGGAGAGTCGGTGAATAGCAATCTTCAAGTCTTTCCACAGATTCTCAATGCGATTCAAGTCTGGGATTTGGTTGGGCCACTCAACTTCACGTTCTTGTTCTGAAGCCATTCCAGTGTTGCTTTCGCAACATGCTTCGGGTTATTGTCCTGTTGAAACGCAAGTCTTCGCCGCAGTCTAAGGTCTTTTGCACTCTGAAGCAGGTTCTCAAGAATTTTCTTGTATTTGTCTCCATTCATTGTTCCCTCTATCTTTACAAGTCTTCCAGTCCCTGCTGTTGAAAGGCATCCCCAAAGCATGATTCTGCCATCACCATGCTTCACTGTTATCGGTTTCCATGAGACGTTGTGCTTTGGATTCAGGCCAGAGTTCAATTTTCGTCTCATCAGACCACAGAATCTTTTGCCTCGTGCTCTCAGTCTTTCACGTGCCTTTTTGCAAACTCCAGGCATATTGTCATGTGACTTTTTCTCATGAGTGACTTCCGCCTGGCCACTCTCCCATAAAGCCTAGATTTGTGAAATGCTGCAGAGACTGTTGTCCTTCTAGCCGGTTCTCCCATCTGAGCCAAGGAACTCTGTAGTTCTGTCAGTGGCCATTGGGTTCTTGGTCACCTCCCTGACCAAGGTCCTTCTTGCCCGGTTGCTCAGTTTGGTTGGACAGCCAGCTTGAGAAAGTCTGTCATTCCATATTCTTTCCATTTCCTAATGATGGAGCTCACTGTGCTCTTGGGAACTTTCAACACTCTAAAAATTGTTTTATACCCTTGCCCAGATCTATGCCTCCTCACAATTCTATTTCAGGGGACTCTGGACAGTTCCTTAGACTTAAGCCGAACGAGTTATCATAGGCACAGGAGAATCATTACAATGAACTGTACCTGATTGTTTTAGTACAGTACTGTACATCGATTCTGTAATTGCTGTTGATGCATGTTTTTTGAAGCTTTGTGTTGGCTTGGTGGTTAGGGTGGCTGGCTTGGGTCTTCGAGTCCTGAATTTGAGCCCCGTTAGCCACTGAATTAACACCAGGTGGGGTTGATTCAGTCTCATCTTTCTGAGGTCGGCGAAATGAGTACCAGCTTCCTGGTATATGGGCACAGCATCAACAGCATAGTCGTGCCCCAACTAAATGATAGTGACCCGGCAACCAAGCTGCCATACGCAAAAATTAGAATACATGTTTTTCTCTCTCCTCCAATCCCCCCTCCCCCATTTATTAAATTTGAATACTTAAATCAACTTGTGTCAGCTGGTTTGTGGTTCATCATTTGGCTATTAATCCCAGCACGATTAAAAAGCATGATCATGGGAAAATGGTTTCGTTACCTCAGAGCCTTACAGGAGGCTTTCTAAAACTACAGCCGGATCGCCGAAACCACCGCTCGGGCTTCCATCCTGTTTCGACGGGCGATCCGGACAAAGCATCAGATTGTCCTTAGAGCTATCTGCACGCTGAAAGCCGAAGTAAAGATCAATTTGGCTTTCACGGTGGACGGCGTATGGTCTCTTTCGACGATCCGTCACTAAATCGATCGTGCGGGTGGAGGATTTGACCGACTCCATCCAGCAGTCTACCATAACATTGGTTCGTCAGGATTGGGAATTGGGACAGTAGGCCGAATCCAGAGACGTTGACAATATATACCAAGAGGTAATAAGCCCCATGGGGTCTGCAGAAGAATTTTGTGAGTCATCTGTACAATTATAACATTTATTCAACAAACAAACACTTTAATATATGCATCGGAGATTCTGGACATACAAGACTCGTTCCAGATCTCTCAAATAAAAATGGAGAATCTTAGTTCTTATATAGTTTTCAGTAAGAGACAGTTTATTATCATTTTCAAGTGCTGGTGCCAGCTTGTCTGGTCTTGACATCTTCCAGGTGAAGCTTATCTTTGGGTCTCCATACAGCCTCAGCCTGACCTGGTACAATGGTTGTAACATATATTTTTAACTCCAGACATGTTAATCCTCTCCCAGCACAGAAAAACGCACACAATGCTAGAATGACGTCAAACTTCATCTCTTATGGGCATTTTGATGAATTTCTATAGTAAAAAGTCAGTCTGCTTCTCCCAGACTGGGAAAATATGTTGTTGCGGTTCTCGGAACCGCACGCATCCAACAGATAGTGGTCCCAAGGCAGTTATTCCATTAATATACGTGTAGATAGTCCCTTCCCTTTTGTCTAGCGGGACAACGGGGGCGTGCATTGTGAGGATTTCAAAGCTAGGTTTGCTTAGATCACTTCTTCTTCACTTCATTCCTACTCTTCTTTTCTGATTATTCCTGAGGTAAATTTGAGCCACGTGCACCCTTCGCTGTGAGATGGGTCCTCAGCGAAGGCCAAGCAGGCATTACACTGGACACCCCTCCGTAGAAAGCACACTCAACACGTACCGAGGAGACGGAAGAAACAGCACCTTAGAAAGGGGCGCTCGAACACCACATGAGCATCGACAGCACAGAGCTCCCATCCTCAAGCGATCCCTCAACCCAACGTTTGCGGTGAGTATTACAGTATGCTCGGCAGCTCGAGATTCCAATGATCTGGGAAAGATGGCCGGTTGCATTGAAAAGGCATACAAATTAACATCTCTTAAAAAGGCTGCACGGATGGTGTTTTTCACAACACAGGAAACACACCCAGCACGATGCCCACACTGCACGGAATGCGTACCGAGGCCGATAATAGAAAGGCAACCCCACGCCACGTTGTGCGGGATGCGAGTGTGCAAGGCACAAGCGGCACGTTCCTTTCAACCCATTTCTGGACTAATGATATCGGTCGGGTTTCGCCCCGTGCACATGATAGCAGAATCGGGCGAACACGAGCGCTGGCAACGTGCGTAATGGCAGATTGGAATAGAACGTGCTCTCAAAGCCGGGCACAGAGCCGGGCATGAATGGGCACATCTTACAGACTGCATGGGTTTGCCATAACATCTTACCTTCTCGCCTCTACAGCCAGCGAAGCTGCGATCGGGCGGAGGCATGTCGTGCAGCTCGGGCCACGTTGGCGCATACGGAACGGGCACATTGACCAGCGCTGGTCGGGGCGCCCGAGACCGACGCTGCCTTCTGCCGGTCATCAGGGCACGGCCCGGGGGTTTTTGCAAGGCAAGGCATGACGCAGAGTTCGGTGTGGGTGATTCATATCATGTCGTGAGGTCGGAGCAAGACATCTTTGCGGCGTGGAGTCACCTTGCCGGAAGTGGAATGTTACTACTTCCGGCCATCGCGGCCAGGCCACGCAGGGGGTCTGAGCCAGAGCGCCCGATTCGGGTGACGACACCGAGTTTCGGGGTGGCCCCCCGCCCTGCGGGGCCTATAAAGGTCCGAGCGGATCCTTCTCCCGCTCTGCCGTCTCGCCTCCCGCTCAAGCTGGTCTTCGACCCCGCCTTCTGTCGTCATCACCTCGACTCTGCCTTCTGTTGTCATCACTGGACTCCTCCTCCTCTTCTCCACCCACCCAACTCAAGCCCCTGCTTTACGCCCACGGTCTCGATGCGAGCTGCCCGAAGCAAGAGACGACACGCCAGCTGTCAGGGGGGTACCGCGCCATGGAGCATTCCCCCCAAACGTATTGGTGTCGCGTTCGGGTACCGCGTATCAATTATACCAAGGTACTGAGAGACTGTAGCCTCAACTCCTCTCCTGTCTTGCTTCAATTCCTCTTCGTCAGGTTGTGTGTGTGTGTTTGTGTGTGTGTATCCTGGCACCTGTTTATATAAGTAAGCCTGCAGAAGATTGTTATTATTTTCGGGTTAGGTCTGCTCTGCGTCCGCTTTCATAAGTTGCTTGATTATTGTTGCACCACGCCATTCTTCCCTATCTCTGCACAACACACCCCAATAAATCTTGATCGTACCACATACCTTTCCTCGCCCATTGTAAATAAATCATTATTAGAAATGTTCCCTGCTCGTTTTTGTCTTTTCCTTCATTGCTCCAGCATGGTCCGAATCCAAGCTTAGCCGGGACTTTATTCCCAACAATTCGTTCCTTTTAGCCGGTACGTCCTTGGCAGTGTCGCTTGGCTGCATCCGATCCGGTGAAGTGATCCGGTTCGGACAAGGCGTACCGAGGGAGTGTTCCCCGGTAATTAAATCACATGATTAATTAGGTAACCCGGTTAACCCCTAGACGGGAGGACCCTAGGTCACGCGGTTGAGTTATTGGCATCCACGGTCGGTTAAGCGACCCGCCGCGTCACTGAATTATCCGTGTGCGACGGCCTACAATTCCGGGGAGTCTGGTGGGAGCTGATATAGCTTTCCACCCCCCCCCACCTAGTGGTCTTCTCACCTGACTCCCGGCCCGCAACAATATTATCTTGAAGCGATTAGAGTTTCGTGGATTCATCTGGACATTTTCCTCGATCTACATTCCAACTTGTTGGTGTCTTTTATAAAAATTCCTTCATGTATATTTAAATAAGAAATGCTGAAACTGACTTACTGGAAACATATGATTGTTATTTAAAATAGATACATCGAGTACATTTTATTTCAGGTTTAATATATTTATTTTAATACAAAGTTTAATTATCATCAATTTATTTGTTTTATTACCCTCAAAACCATTATGCTAAAAATGCATCTACATTTCCTTGCAAATCAAGAACATAAACGAGCAGTTCAGATGAAAAAGCAAATTCAAAAGCCTGAGCAACTTTTTTTTTTTTTTAAAACAAATACTCATATTAACTTGCCATGACCTTATCATTTCACAATGGTGGCAACATTCTCCAATCTTCAAACCCTGCCACTGCGGCAATGTTGCTCCAAAAATATTAAAAACCCTCACATTCCATGGTACTTGGAATGAAGGCCTTGTGCATCATAATCTGAAGGGGGGAGACCAGCATGGAAGTAGAACCTACAGACAATGGTGCCCAGGAGATACCTCGAACACAAGCTGACTAATCAAGTAAAGTGGAGGATGAAGCACCCGGTCCTTTTGGAGCGACAGTGAAAGTTTGGAATTTAAAACGTTACAAAACACGTTCCAGATTGAGGACTATTTGGAATGCAAACAGTGAAGGGACAAATTCTCCAAAATATAAACCAGACATTCTTCTTCCCAAAATTAAAGTAATGGAATCTACTACGGCTGCATTTGTCTCATGTCTTCTCCCAACTCTTAAATCTTCAATTAAACGTTTAGTTACAAAAAAAAAAAAAAAAAAAAAAAAAGAAACAGTTTCCTCAACATTGAAATTTATTTTCCAATAAACATTAATTTTTATAAAGCAAACATTTCAAGTTTTGCCACGGTCAGACAAACACTGTTATGATAAAAAATTTTAATGTTGGATACATCTGAGACACAAAATTATTTGCAAAAGGTTTTAAAATCACAGGATTGGAATCCGAAAAGGTACTGAAAGTCAAAATCAAAATTTAAAAACTTCCCAGCACAAGTACTGTGAAAAGGGTCTCCAGGAAAACCTCAACCACCTCCTCCTCCTCCGGTCACCGTTTACTGCTGTTGCCTCGAGGGACCTGCAACAGAGAGCATTTTCATAATAATCATACCCCACAACCATCCACCGTCAACACAACCACAACTAGTTCAACGTAATGTCAGATGGCAAAAATTCATCTTCATGTAATAATGTTTGGTGTCATTTTATAGATAAAAAATCAAAGTTTATGATTCTGTAAGGGAAAATAAGCTATGCATACTTGCAATTAAATGGTGGCTCAATTTGCATAAATTTGAATAAATGGTTACACAGGAGGAGAGTTGAATTTTTTATTTTATTTTAATAACAAAGGCATTTCTGATTTATTTCATGTGTGGACATGAATAATGCATCTTCTAGTTTTTATAGCCATTGAAAAATGGGGAAAAAAACAATGAATAAAATTTGCAAATTAGGCTGTCGTAACACATTGTGTCCCATATGTAACAATTTTTCCAAGTTTTTTTCTGAAAGTTTAAATCATTGACAAATTTACTTTCAGAGGTTCTTATTTATGTATTTTAGGTATTAACTACTGCAATTGTGTCAAAATAAAATTTAGCATCAATGGCAGAAATTAAAAAAATGATTACATATGGGACAAGAGCATTGTGTAGGAGACCGCTTTTTTTTGTATACATTGTTGAGGCTCGTATGAGAGCCAACACAACGCACAGCAAGGGGGGCATGAGAGGGAAGGACAAAACAGTGGGGAACAGACACATTAGATATGTGGAAGGGAGAGGGATGGGGCGGGGAACACGGGGTATACAAGATGGACACCACAGGGACTTTCAGGATCTTACACGACAGGGCACTTTAGGGAAGGAAGGCAGGGAATTTGAAGACTCGTGGATACGTGGAGAAAAGGTGTGGAGGGAAAAATGGTTTGTTTTTGTTGTATTTTTTAAATTTTAAGACAATAAACAGAGGGTGTAGTTGGGAGGGATAGAAGGTTGGGGGGGGCAGTGGGAAAAGTGGAGAAAATAGGAACGAATGGTAATAGGGAGAAAATACAAATAAAAATCGATCGTGCACCGAGACGGGAAAGACGGGTAGGCCTCAAGGAAACCCGATATGGCAAGATCGACGAAAACTCACAAAATAGCACAGATTTTGAAACTAAACCGAATTAGGAACACAGTAAACATGAAGGTAACAAAATAAAGTCAAAACGTGACAAATAACGACCGGAAACTTAACTGAAATTTTTTTTTGGCAGAAACCCCCGAGAGAACCAGCCGTCGCCTCAAAACCCAGAACCGGAAGTTGTTTTACATACAAAGTAAAACCAGAGCATACACTACCACTTATGTTTTCTGCACAGTAAGTACTGCTGTCTGTTTCCGAGGGTGTCCTGTAATTGTATTTACTATCATTTAATGCAATTGTACAATATTTCAGCATAATTATGTGTTGCATAGGCTTTCATGGCTTGGTTGAAGAACACTGTAGAAACTTCGACATGATTTTTCTCGATGTTCTTTACTGCTTGGGCTTACAATATGGCTTCACAATTCATTTTAAAAAGCTACATTGTAAATTACACCTGTAAACAATGGAACAACCAAGGAGGAGAATGATGAAAAAAATCTGGTGTGTGCAGAAACATTGGAGGAAAAGAATGAAACTTGTGCTCACTTCACATCAAGATTGAGGAGCTAAATATACCTTCATTGTTTGATCATTCATGTTTGGACTCTCAAAAATAAAAGTCAGGATTGGTCTTCAAAGAGGGTATAATCTTACATTTTTGTTGAAGTGGGTATAATATGATATTGCACTTAGAGCAACAGATCGTGAACTTCTTATACTTGCCGTACATTGTTTGAAAGGATATTTATTCAATGGGGAGTGCAGACAAAGGCTTTCTGGCTTTGTATGCATTTCTGCAGGGTGAGCCATAAGCCCCAGCAGTAATAACATTATTGTGATAGTAAATTAAATCTGAGTAAATTAAGACGTTACCATGATCGGTTAGATCGGGGAAGGAGTCACATGACCTCTTAAATGCGTTAATCATTCAAAAACTGGACATAGTACAACCAGAACCTACACATCGATTTAAAGGTAATTTTACTGCTCATCTAACAACGTACATCTCAACGGTGGAAGAAAAGAGGTGACCATTTAGCCAACTTCACCAAATAGACACCTTAAATTTCTTCATTTCATCTGTATGACGCAGTTTTACTCAGCGATTTACACCAATATTTGACTATTTCTTTGCAGAAACGAGTTCCTGGGTATTGCATGACAATTATTTATGCCTCAAACCCAGGGAGCACACAAACTTTCCGATTTTCAAAGAGGACGAATTGTTGGCCATTCGGAAAGTGGAGTCAGCCAGCGTCAGATAGCTCAGAACCTTGGCATTCCTCTTTCTACGGTCAATCGGGTGATTGTGCAATTCACCAGCGAAGGCAAGGAATCCACAGCTTCCCATTCTGGTCGACCTGGACCCTCAGAAAGGTGTCTTCGAGCTGTCAAGCCATCCAGAGAAAACTCCCCGTTGCAAGGCAGCAGATGTTGCAGAGATGATCCAGGTTAGCTCAAGAACTGCCATGCGGTACCTTCATCAATTGGGCTATTATGGGATAGCAGCTCGGAGAAAACCTCTCCTTAGACCAGCCAACATTCAAAGGAGAAAGAAGTGGGCTGACGAGATGGCCAACAGACCCATGGAGTTTTGGCAAACTGCAATTTTTTCAGAGTCCCAATTTACTCAATTTTCTGAAAGTGGACATGTATGGGTCTCGAGACTTCCCAGTCAAGAGTTCCCTTTGAACAGATTGCAGCCAACTGTCAAACACGGTGGTTTTTCAGTGATGGTGTGGGGAGCAATCTGGAGCACTGGTCGGTCAGAGCTTGTGGAGTGTGTTGACAACATCAGCACTACGATATACATTTCTATCCTTGAGGATGGACTTCTCCCCAGGTCAGATGGTCAAAAACAACACTGTTCATGAAAGATGGAGCTCCATGGCACACTGCAAAAAAGACCAAAGAATGGCAGGACAGAAATGGGATCAAGCCACTTCCATAGCCAAGTCAGTCTCCTGAGATGAATCCCATTGAACACCTCTGGGCCATATTGGATCGAGCTGTGCGGAAAAAGTCCAGGAAACCAACATCATGGGCAGAATTGCTAAACCTTTTGCGTGAAGCCTGGGCAGAAATCCCACAAGAGAAAATTTCAGAACTCGTTAGCTCTAAGTATGTCTGAAAGAGTAAAAGCGTTGAAATCAGCAAATGGCAAGTCTACCAAATACTAGTGTATGTATTAAAATTGTTTTAAATATACTTCAAATGTTCAATAAATAAATTCTTTCAAAATTGTGGTGTCTATTTACTTCTGTCATGTCTCTGTTGTTTAAAAGAACCAAATTAACGTAGTAATTTGATTTTTGATTGTAGATGTTTGATTAATTTAATCATAGATGCTTAACCTCAAATGAACAATTTTTGGAGTGTGTATTATTAGATTTTCAAACGGTTTCTGGTCACTATCACAGAAAGATTCAATCACAGGTGAGATACATTTCATTTCTTCCAATATTATTGTTATCTCCGATGTCTCATCTCAGGGGCCATTCAATACATACCCAATGCGTGGGGATTGTGATGTGGTGGGTGTTTGTCCAAATGTTATTAAGTTTTACACTTAGGGGGGGGGTGTTTCCAGAGCCATTATGCAACGACCTTCTTCATTACATATCAAAACGAGCTATTAACTCTGGAATGAAACACAGCAGTAATGGGCCAAATGACCTCATGACTGTTGAAAACCTGATCGTAGAAAGTTTCGTCACGAATTAACTTGAGCTCAAAGAAGTAAAGTCACAAACAAAAAAACATTTTGCTTTTATATATAGAAAGGAAAAACCTATTTTCAGGTTAGCTCAAGAACTGCCGTGTGGTACCTTCATCAACTGGGCGACTATGGGAGAGCAGCTCGGAGAAAACCTCTTCTTAGACCAGCCAGCCTTATACCTCGTCTTCTTCCTCGTCTCAGGGAGGTAGCGTCACTTTTTTTTTCTTTTTTCCCATCGACCTCACAGCTTAAAATGAGATCTCTCGGCAAATCCGTGGCTAATAGAGAAATGCTCAATCAGAACCTCATTCAAGGTTACAGGAAAGCTCACCCAGAAACATCCAAAAGGTCCTTTAATTTATTTACCAACTTGAGGTAATTTCTTCATTGCAGCTTCACTCCTATACACCCTATAAGGCCTGTAGACCCCCTCACATGAAGACTTATACCCTCACACCTTTTGAGACATCGACCTTCTTCGACCCTTTGGACACTTCTGACTCCTTTTGCCCTGAGACCCCTTAAACACTTTTGATCCCTTTATGACCCTCAAGCCACTCAAGACCCCTCCACACCCCTTTGAAAAATCAAAAAACAAAATCCCCCCAAACATTGTTTTTGACGACCTTTTTTGTGCACCATTTGCAATGAGGAATCAAAACTGATATCCCAAAGTGAAACCGATGTGGAAAAGCGAAACTGAAACTACTGATCTATGGATCGTAATTCGGTGCATACAAGTCGTGATGTGGAGAGGGATAGGTGCCTTTTGGTGGGCGGTTGGCATGGAAAGAAAAAAAAAACTTTGGTGATCTTTCATCAGGCAGTAGGCCCAAAAAGGTGCCTCGATTAGTTTCCCAGCCAAGCTCTCATAATATCACCCTCAGTCCCAAGCAGTACTTCGGAAATATAACAAGCATGGATTGGAAATCTTCGCTGGTGGAATGGAACGAGGTTGCCAAGGTTACCAGCTCCACCTACTGCAATATCTGCACACAATATTTACACTGAATTCTCATTTCTACCAATACACACTCATTTGAGGTGAGATGTCAACGAACCCATCAGTGATGGCTACCCTGCTAGTTTATCATATATATATATATATATACATACATATACATATATC
Source organism: Eptatretus atami (assembly GCA_035128595.1). NCBI lineage: Eukaryota > Metazoa > Chordata > Myxini > Myxiniformes > Myxinidae > Eptatretus > Eptatretus atami. The sequence continues at coordinate 10,751,478 of CM068962.1, forward strand.
CACAAATTTTGTACAAGCAGCTAAAACTGTGCCCTGGGACTTCTGACTCACCCTGCAGTAACAGAAGGCCCACCCCGAGCACGCGTTTCGGCATCACGGTTGAATTATTGTGGTAAAATGTGCCGATCGAGGCATGGGTCCCTCGCTCTATCACGGTACGATGTGGAGGAATACACACACAACCCTGTATCTTCGTCTCACCTTACAGCCCCCCACCCTGCCCAACATCACAGACTCGGTTGCTCTTTCGATATCGTTCCGCATGGACTGTTATCATGTTATTTAGTTAGTTGTCATGTGATATTGCAAGATTTAGTTTTCGCTCGTCCTAATTACATTGTGGGGTGTTCATGACAGTAAATGGTATGAAGAACATCATGTGGGGTTTTAGTGAAACAAGGCAAATGAAACATTATAAAATGTTATTAAAAGCTTTTAAAGCAAGAAAAAAAACAACAAATTAAATTATAAGGACTGTTGATTCAATTGAGAGGTAATGAGAGCAAAAGCAAAAATATTTGAGCAAAAATGTGTTTGGTTTTTTTTGAAGGGAGGAGGGGGAAATAAGATAAAGATGAGGAGCATGAAAGAGAACACTTGGGATAAAGCAGAATGAATCACACATCTTGAGAGGTTTTCGCTCATCTCCATGGAGAGGTGCTTGAAATTCACGAGCGAGATGGACACTGTCATGGCACCTTAAAACGTGACAGTGTACAAGACAGACAAGAAGGCAGAGGAGAGAGAGGGAGAGAAAAATAAAAGCAAAGGAACTAATGTCCAAATCTGAATAAACCAATTTGCGAAAATATGAAAGATTGTAAAAGGACGCAGAGAGAACGGAAAAGGGAGGCTCAGCAAAGAAATGTGCAATCGACACCTACAAGTAGTCTTGTAGAAGATGCATCAGTCTTCACCAGTCGACAAAGCAAGGGAAAAGCCTTGATAATGGTGAAGAAGGGCACTAGCTCAACAAGAGCAACATAGAACTGCAGAACTTCAGCAAATTCTGCATGAGCAGAGTTTCTCACACCATCTAGCAAAAGACAATTTGAGCGAGGCATTTTCGATCCCAAGCGAAAAAGATCATGTTTTCATAATATGAAACGGCCTGATAACGCCACAAACGACGAGGTCACAAAGCATGTCCAAGAATATTAGGAACGTGACGATGCGAGTCAAATGCTTCCAAAAAAAGAAAGATTTTGAGTGGGTAATTATTGATGGAAAATCAGTAAACAAACAAAAACGACATATTTCTGACATCAGAGGTGTATACTCTTCACATTAGTTCCCAGACAACAGGATTAGAAAGAAAAAAAACAAAAGAATTCAAGAATTCTGGCCAGCTTGGGTTTTGCCAACGACTGCCAAGGATCAGGATGTGCGTTTGTGCAAATACCATGAAAATGTTGAACCACTTCTAAGATCATCGAGAAATCACATTCACGACAGAACATTGCATGCAGATGAGGAAGTAAAGCCGACTGACATTTATAGGGCAGACGGCATTGACAGAGCATGTGATGAGTGTGCAGCGGGTAAATTGCACGATGTTTCTTCATTTGAGTTCAGAGTAAGACTAAAAATATTACCTACTACCAGTGGTGTTATGTCGATGGAAAGTGGTCAAGCAGGAGGTTGATAGTGATTTATATCTTCAGCACAGGATGAGATGGAGCATCAGTTGAAACCTCTAGCGAGACGTGTGTACAATGTCTTTCGTCCTCGTAAATATTGTAAATATATAAATAAATCCTTGTACATGAAGACTTTTCAGACAATTACGATTTAAAACAGCAAGAGGAAATGATGGCTGCACACTGGCATGCAGACAGTTGCAGTCTTTTCACCAACATGGTATACTATAAACACGAAGGGGAATTGAAGCATCGATGCAATGTCATAGTGTCTGACAAACTTTCACACACAAAGGATGCTGTCGTTGCCTTCAATAAGGTAATAATCGATGACCTTGGATTAAAAACTTCCATTCAAAATACAACATATCCACGATTGATCCGATGGAGCAGGCAGCAAATTCAAGAATCACCACTGCTTTGCCAATATGCCATTCCGTGAGGCAGACTTTGGGGCAACAATGGAATTGGTCATTCTTTGAAACTGCTCATGGAAACGAGGCAGTTGATGGGGTGGGAGGTTGGTGAGAGATGCAGAACAATTTGCTGGTGTTTCTGCCCGCCTCCGCAAAGACGTCAATGTCTTTTTCGTTCGGACAGAAGAGAGATCAAAATCCACTCAGGGACATCGAAAGAAACGTTGTGAGAAATGCTGGCCTGTTCCAGATACTCACAAGCTGCACTTGGAACATCCATCAAAACCTGGTGTAATTGCTACTGCTGTGAATACATCCATCTTGTCCCACCCTTGCATTCTCGCCTCACAATCATTGTTACCTACATCTCTAGTTTGTCCGTGTACCCTCTCCCTTTTCTCCTGCTGTTCACTTTATGGTGTGTCCTGATCTGTTCTATCTGTAGCTCTTCCATGAGCCGAGATTAAAAAAAAATAATAATAATAAAATAACAGGACAGTGAATTTGTCCTGATCGTGCATGAGCAGAGAGGAGCGAGATAGTTGTTGTACTCTGCCTCTGCCTATCTGGCAGTCAAACAAAACTGAAAACCATTCCAAACTGGAAAGTCACTGTTTTTTAAGGACGTCACAAAGGACACAAACAACAAGCACAAATAACTAATGTTGTTGTTGTTGTTGTTGTTGTTCGTCTTTCGGCTACTCCCGTTAGGGGTCGCCACAGCAGATCATCCGTTATGATCCGCATACGTTTTACGCCGGATGCCCTTCCTGACGCAACCCTGGTCGCCTCTTACGACACAGGGATAAGGATTGGGTTTCGCCATGATTCCGGGCTGCCCTACACCCTCTCATAGCGCGGCCCAGTGAAAGCTCCCATCCTCAAGCGATCCTCCAACCCAAGCCTCCGAATTACAGGCGCACGCCACTACGCCCGGTAAGCACAAATAACAAATGTAAGTGTGAAAGAGTGGTGTAAAATGATGGTAAAACGATGGTAAATTTCGGGAATTTATACGACTTTTGCAACATTTAATTTCATTTAATTTTATACTTGGAACACAAATCGCTTTCTTTGCACTTCCAAGGACCTCTATCTAGCAGTACTTGGACACATTAAATAAGGTGGTGTATAGGGGTGATGTACAAGACTGCGTTAATAGCGCTAAACTTCGAGATTGTTGTTTTTTTTTTCTTTCTTTTAAAAACGATCTTTAAAATCATTATTTAATTAAAATTGAAGTATATACTTGAACACTGTGTAGGTATCGTGTTCTCTGAACTCTCTCGTTTGGATCTGGTGTCCATTTGCTGTAATGAAAGTGTCCGAGTTCAGCTCGAAGAGGAACCAGAAACAGTCACCATTTGAAGGACAATTTCTGGGTTCTTCTCACGAGCAATTACCACCCACCTGGGTAACGGCAAACTTTTTGGTATTTGTTATGTTAATCTAAAGATGCAACGCATACAAGAACATGACTTGCATCATGACATAGGACCAGCAAGCCTGGTGAAGCGGATTCACATTGTGCATTGAAAGAACCATGAATCAGTGGACAAGATCACTGGGTCCCAGCGGTCACGGCACCATGATGCAAGGGCTAAAAACAAAATGCCAAACAGTGACCAAGTCGTTCAAAAGATCAACCTCGAAGCTTGTAAACTTGGCCATCATCAAATGTTCAACCAACTTGTTTATCAACAACCATTTTGTCTTTACCACCCTAGTACAAGAAGAGATATGGAAGATGACAAAAGATAATCATCATCTTTTCCTTCTGCTGGCATTGTTGGTTCTTGGCTTGGCATCGTTCCTTGATGCCACTTACCTTTATGCAATGGTGTTGTCCGATAGCATTACTGCTCCTCTGTAAAGTTAGGTCACATAATGTGTTAAACTTAATTCACTTCAAGGAGAACTCCAGGAAGGAAAACTTGTCTGAAGGCAGTGCATAACAGATTGCTTAAACAACATGTAGAGTATTAATAATGAGGGCAATGAAGAACATCCCCAAAACTCACCTTGTTCATCGCATGCGAGATGCCACCTGGTTCTCTGTTGGGCACAGGTCTCTGTCCTCTGTTGGGCACAGGTCTCTGTCCTCTGTTGGGCACAGGTCTCAAGGGTCTACGTGACGGTTGTCTCGGTGGGGTGTTATCGATTTTGAAGGCAATGCTTTGCCTCCGGCATATCTGGAACAAAAGTCACCAAGACGAAGACTAAACCACACATGCTCAAAGCTCACGGGGACAATTAAGAAAAAAACAAACAAAAAAAACAACATCAAAGGTTATACAACGTTTGTCAAAGCAGACCTGTTCAGGGCTCGCTTCTTCTGGGATACTATGATGGTTTATGCCGAATGCTTCATCCTGTTTGAGTGAACATGGGACTTATTAAATTAACGAACGAACATCAGACATACAGACATCGTTTAAAAAAAAAACTAAAAAACAAAACATACATTTTTGTTCATGCAAATAATGATCTTCCATTACTTTCACAAAACCAGAACAGAAAGAACTCAGAATTTCAGATGGACATTGATCAATCTTAAGAGACACAGTCGGACATTGAAAGTCCTACCAAGATACCAAGGAGACTTAGCCCTGAAATGCACTTAGTCGATCATTTGCGGGTTTGTGTGCATCAGCGTATTGCAGAGTTAGATTTCAAATTGCATTTGAAAACTGTTCAGCGAACTTGCTTGCAATTTGTCATAGTGGAATGAATCACCAATCGGAGGAGGTTTAGAACAGTTGAATGCATTCTTCAGGACTGAACATCATAGAAACTAATTTGGGGTCAGCGGTAAAGGTTGACAGAAATTGCACCCCCCAAAAAATAAACATACGACATTACTTTAAAAACATCCCTCTATCATGGACATGTTCAAAGTACAAGGTAAAAGGGGAACCTGCCATCAGGATTATTCAGTCTGAGATACATTTACTTTTCTTGTCGATGTACAGTACAGTACAGTAAGGCACAGTAAGGTATATCCCATCTTGAGCGAAAAATTTCTCAATTCAAATCTAATGAATGTACAGACCTGTTTTCCTTTGATGACCACCTGATAAATGTGACCAATGGCCATTAAATCCGGTCAATGTTATGACCAGTTACATAAAATTGTCAACTTCATGATTGCATGTCTCGGCAACCCCTCCCCCACTCGCCCCATCTACTTTCTTAACAATAGTCTTGAGAAGATGTCATTCAAACTCCTCCTGTCATTCTCACCTGCCATCAGGATCATCTTTCTTGGGCAAATCACATTTCAAAATTGGCCTCCAAAGTCAGCTGCCGACTGGGCATTCTCCATTGTAGAAACTCCTTCCTTGGCACACCTGAACTCTTATCCACAGCTTGATGGAGTACTGCTCTCCCCTCTGGGCTGACTCCCTTGCCTAACGTCTTCCTCAGCTTGACACCATGGGTGGAAACCAAGACCTTCGAGATTATTGGAATTTCCCACGATGAAACCGAGTCTATGGGTCTATCACTTTGCCATCGCAGACAGGTCAGTATTCTCTGTCTTTTACCACCTCCTTTCTGGTCTTGCACCCTCTGGTCCTTCCATGCTTTGTGCCCTCTCAGGTTTCTGCAGGGCTCACACGGTCCACCATTAACCCCCTTCTGGTGAAACTACCTAAATCCAGGATCCCCGCTCACCTCCACTCATTTGTTCTTCTTTTTTCCAGGCTGTGAAACCAACTTCCCCATTCTCCCCTCCAGGTCTTCAAGACAGATGTTCACACCATCTCAGACCATTCCCAATTGAAAACCATGATCTTTTCTACCCTCATTCTTGCAAAGTCAAGGAACTTAGTGCGATTCAGGTTCACAGTTCCAGACCCATGGGGACCAAAACAACTACGCTCATAACCATCCCCATCAGTTCCAGTCGATGCATCGAAATCCCCCAAGACAAGAAGAGTATCTCGTCTAGGGCACTGATCAACCACAGACTCGAGCATGGCATAGAATGCGTCCTTCACGGTGAGATCACTCGCCTCAGTCGGAGCACAAACAGAGACCAGGACAATGACAACCAAGGAGTAACGAATAATTTGTCTCATAATACGCGTTGACCGATGTTTCCTCAATTATCATTGGAGTCAGCTTATTGGACACTGATACAGCAACTCCTTGGGCATGGTGACCATCAGAGCGACCACACCAATAGTAGGTGTAACCACCCGCCATGATCTCGCGCAATCCGGTCTCCGAACCCCAGAGAGTGCTGCAATACCGATGTCCAAACGCTTGAGCCAGATGATAACAGAGACGATGATCATCCTCTCTTAGGGATGACATTCCAGGCACCCACCCGAAGGGACCCCTCAAGTTAACCCAAGGAGACCACCGTCTGGTGGACGACACCTCAGCACCACTCCGACACACTCTCCCGCAATCTGACCCGGGAATGTTACCCATGGTTTCCCTCCTATATCAAAGATTGGGGGTCCCGAAGGCTTTGCCCCAATCCATCATCCGCTTGAGCTGCCCTGCAAAGGGAAGCTGCACAGGAGGTACTCCCACGGAGTGGGTTTTCAGATTTTTTGTGCTTGACAAGTTTTGTGGAACGAAGGGTTTACGGTAGCCGGAGTGCAAATCCTGCCACCAACCTCCTAATACGAAAGTAACCCAACTGCAGGACGACGTCCTATGTTGACCTCGAAAATAATTGGCGATTGAATTCAGTGACCTGAAATGCAAATCCTCTTTAAATTTCAAGTCAATGAGACGAAAATTGAGGATTTTAGAAATACCTCCTTAATTGTTGACCTTGAGACTACGTTGACCTTTTGGTCCATGTTGACCTCAAAAACAATTGGCTTGTCGAATTCAGCAACCTGATATGTAAATCCTCTTCAAATATCAAGTCAATCGGATGAAAATTGAGGATTTTAGAAATACCACCTTAGTTGATGACTTTTTGACCTCAAAAACAATTGGCTTCTTCCTTATGACAAACTCTACCATGTGGTGAAGTTTCGTGAAGATCGGTTTAAAATTGTGACCTGTAGGCGATAAACAGACAGACAGACAGACAGACAAAAATCGACCAACCAATATACTTCAAAATTCTTCGATTTTGCAAGTAACAAAGACAGAGACGGGGGTGAAAACATAACCTCTTCACCTTTGGTGGCAGAGGTAATTAAATGCAGTTTCTGCTGACATTGGAAAAGAATCATCGTGTTAATGACACCCACTCAAGTGCTCGTTCTCATCGAGGTGGGAACTGACCTTGAGGAAGCGAGTGCTTTAACTGAAATGTTAAATAATGAAAAGGGTTTAAGGATTAAGCAAAGTGGACTATAATTTGTACAAACTGATGCCCGAGCAGATGACGTCAAATCGATTCCCATGCGTGTTCTAACATGCAAGCCAAGGCTACAAAACAGGATTTATTTAACAAAACACCAATTTAACTTTCCAAGGATCCCAACTTCCCCTGCTGTCAAAACCAACACGTAGCTCTCAACAGCAACCTCTCCCTGTCAAGACCGAGTGCCCAAACGCAGTGTCTTGAGCCTCGTCCTATTCCTAATATTGATCTTGATCAACGATTATTCTGGAAAATCCTCCATCTCTTCCCTGATGACTATTCCCTCTCCGATAGAATCCATCATTCTTCAGATGGACAGTCACCAGCCTCTTCCATCTTTGCAAACTGATGGCATCACAAGCTTGTCAAACACTTGGCATGTCATTCAACCCTGACAATTGACATTCACTCTCCAAAATCACAATCTAGCAAACTCTCCCATCTACTTTCTTAATCTCCTTAATGAAGGTCAGTAACTCAATCTTTTGGGCCAAACTGTCAGCCATTATCTTTCTTGAAAGAACCACATTTCTAAGTTGGTTTCCAAAGCCAGCAGACTAGGCATCCTCCATCGTGCAAAGACCTTCCTTGGCACTTCTGAATTTTTATCCACTTACAAGGCCTTCATCTGCAGTTTGATAGAGTACTACCTCCCCTCTGGGCTAGTGACCCTTCCTCACATCTGACTCGGCTCGACACCATGGAAACGAAGGCCTGCAAGATCATTGGATTCTACCACGATGAAGCAGAGTCTCTGGGCCTATCACTTTCACATTGCAGACGGGTCGGTGGTCTCTTTGCCACCTCTTTTCTGGTCTTGCATCCTTTGCAATTTTTGTATGGTCCCCTCCCCCAAGTTCCTGCAGGGCACACGTGGTCTGCCAGGAACACTAATCTCATGAATCTTCCAAAATCCAGAGACTCACCCCCTCACCTCATTCATTTGTTTCTCTTTACTCTCACCTGTGAACCAACTTCATCAGTCTTTTCAATCTCATTCTTCCCTCCAGGGCTTTAAGACAGCTGCTCACCACTGTATTTTATACCCCCATTAACCCTCCCCCTAGCCCACCTCTTTCCAGGTTTCTAGTTTTTCATTCCACTTTTGTGATTGAGAGTTTATGGTTGCATCAATCTTGTGTACGTCTCTTGCACTCATTCTTACTCACTTCCCTCAATTCTCCAAGACACACCCTATTTGTCCTTTTAACCCAGCTCTTAAGCCTGGCATTGGTTTAGTGGTTAGGGTGGTGGCTTGGGATCCTAGTGTCCTGAGTTCGAGCCCTTTTTTTCCGCTGAATTAACACCAGGGGGTTGACTCAGCCGGTCATCCTTCCGAGGTTGGCCAAATGAGCACCAGTGTGCTGGTAATAGGGGCACTGCATCAGTGACGTAGCCACGCCCCTAACCAATGATGCAACCAGCAGCCAAAAAGGCTGTACACGATGGGAACCCAGATCTTGGTGTGTTCACCTGCCCCCTCTTCCTACTGCTCTGTTAAGTCCAGGCACGTCTTGTGTTCGAATTTGTCCATGAGCCTAGACCGTGTATACAAAACAAACAAAAACCCACCAAATTTTGGTGCGGCAAAAAGGGCAGGAATATGAGGAACACAAAAGTCCAAAGTATCTACCCGAATATAAACGGTGGATAAGGCCTGAAACGAACTACCTACCCCTTCCCCCCTTTTATAAAACATAAAATATTCTGAAAGTTTTATTACCGCTGCAAATTTATTGCAGGCAATCAGACCATACTTGTAACTGTCTGGAGATATTCTCAATAATCCAAAACTCATGGAAACCTTCAAGACACCGTCTGAAACACTGAATACTTTCGAAACGTTGACCAGGAGAGATAGGTCTGAAGTACTCCAAATGATGATCTTCCCCTACTCCATCATTTTATTTGTATGCAAGAAAAAGTACTGGTCCACAGTGAGGGGAAAAGTTTAAGTGAATTTATCAATTATAATTCCTTCATGGACTTTAAAAAAAGGTTAATGGCGTTGCACTCTTGGTTTCACTCAGAGCCAAAGCTGTGAGCTCGTTATACTGCCCATCACAAAATTGTGGTGCAACATCGGCTGCTGAAGAATGGATTTGTATAAAAAGAAGGCAAAATATCCTGGTTGCGAAACAAAATTTGGCAACAATATTACTCATGCCCGTTCTACCATCATGTCAAACATGAATGTTGAGCTTTACCTGCATGCGCAGCTTTGACGGTGCGTGGGGAGGGGCTGCTGTAAACGGGAGACAGACGGACACACTGTTCGCGATGTAAATAAATAAATAACGATTAAAGTACAAAATACCTCATATAAAGGCTGATGATCAGCAGCTCGTTTATGTTGGACATTACTCCTGGGCTCCCTGCCCAATAATACTCCACCAAATGAGGACTGGGGCGTAGGTTTAGATCTGCAGTATTGGCGTTGTCGGCCAGGTGCAGCCCAGGGTGCCCTTGGTCTCTGCATAAAGTCCGTGGGGGCCATTGTGTGTCGGCGTGGCCCGGCGCCGATGTTGAGTGAGGTGCGTTGCGTATCATTTGGCATGGAGTCAGATACAAGTGAGGTCCGTTGAATCATTTCCATGGGGTTTCCAGTCTTCATTTGTTCATCTGTGGCATCTTTGCAGTATGTCTAAACAACAACAACACAACAGGCATTTTTAAAGCCATTTTCCCTGGTTGAGCAGGGGTTAGCCTGCAGTATGTCTACATGATATGTTATATTAGTGGGTCAAGGATAGAATCTGGCAGTCAGTTTTGGAAATTATACAAATCAGAAAATTTAAAATCGAATTACAAAGAAATGAATTGGCAAATCGGTGGGAAGGCCGAGTGAAAAAGAGACTCGAAAGAGAACCTGAAAAGGTCGAAAAGGAATGGAAATGGAGATAATAACCATTATAAAATGGGTGACAGCAAAGTGTGTACAAAAAGAATGTGAAAGGGGTGTGGAAATAAATTGACTTAATGATTTATGACAATGGGGATCATCATCTGGGCATCGTTGATCCTTCAAGCTCAGAAACTCTCTGATCATGGGTCAACATCAGTGGCCAAAGGCCACTCAAAGCAGCAGAGTGAATCACCATTCCTTGCCAATTAGTCAGATATTTAGTTGACCATTTTGAATACAGAAATCTACACTCATGGACAACCTAAGTGACAGAGGGCCACAGGTTCACAAACTGACAAACTGAAGGGGGTGGGGAACCAACCAACCACACACACGTTTGTGGGAGAAGAAGAGCAGGGAAGGATATGGGAGAAAGCATGATGTGATAATGGATAGTCCTATTGAATGGCTAGAGAGAGTGAGAGAGAGACAGACACAGAGACAGAGAGACAGAGAGAGCTTGCTTGAAACAGACACCGGGTGAGTCTGTTCCACATATGAGTGAATAGTTGAAGGCATGGAAGTGAGAGTTGAGCTTGGAAATTGGGAAGGTAACCCGGTGTGTGATACTGGGAGAATCGGTGTGACCTGGGTGGGCTGAGAGGATGGGAGCAGTGCCAGAAGTGATGTGATTAAAAGAATTCATCAACCTGTGTTGGAGGAGCAGCAGTCCATCGGACTTCACGTCCTGATGAAATATGGCAATAATACGGGAAGCCTTGGACTTTATTGTTTCCACGAAAGCAAGATAGGAAATTGCTACATCAACTCAGAATGGGGATCCCTATTCGATGATACTTCAGATTAAGACCTTATCTGTGAAAGCACTGAGCAGCAGAGAATGCACTTTGTGCTGAGGATAATATGAAGGCATTGGCCGGCCTTCAAAGCCAGTTGGGCATGATCCACCCTCACACCGATAAGGAATGAAGCAGAGGAATTCCATGGATTATAATTATTTATCCGGCCAACCGTCCGGCTCAGCATTTCAGAAACCCTGCATTGAAAGACATGCTCGATTTAGCTGAACAAACCTTTTCTTCTAGATGGGTAGAGATAGATGCTGTGACAGTCAACTTCTTTGGAGGTACTGTTCTGCACGGGGTGGACTCTGATGCAAAATTGTACAGATAATTAGACAGGGAAGTAAGTAGGCAAGTCATTGATGTAGATCAAGAATAATGTCCATACTAGAACACTGTATTGTGGGACACTCGGTTCAAGGGGAGATCAATACAATGGTATCAGTAGCAACCAATTGTTTCTGCTTTGAGAAAACCTGATAACCATTAAAATGAAGGGTCCCCCAACACCATTGGAGGAGAGTTTGGAATGTATGGGTTGGGTAGGTGCCCAACAATGCTTAGAGCTCGAGAGATGGCCCTAGTCTCTCTTTTGGGATTTTGTGCATCAATTCATTAAAATGTCAACGGTGGAATCCAAACTGACAATTATAGGTTGGAGTGTCGAAGCAAAGAATGCCTCAAGTCTGTAGCAATGATAGATTCCATCACCTCACTTATGATGGCAAAATGGCTTACTGCTCTGTGGATGAGTGGATTAGGCTTCGAACCTTTCTCGTCAACAGGGGTGACGTTTCCAACTTTCCATGATGGAGGAGGAGG
>CM068962.1:10769879-10806610 GCA_035128595.1 Eptatretus atami
TCACCAAACAAGACCACGCATCAGATTGACTACATCCTGGCATGTAAGAAGTGGTGTAAAAGCATCACCAACAGTGAAGCATAGGGACTTTTTCCTCTCTGGGGTCAGATCACAGGATGGTGGCCGTGACAGTAAGACCAAGTCTCAGATCGACGAGGCGGGATGTGGTGAAGGTGAAGTACGTATGGGGTGAGCTGGCGGTTGACCGTCAACTGCAGGAGCGTTATACGGTGGAGATACGAAATAGATTCTACATGCTGCAGGGGGAAGATGAGGGGGCTTCAGAACGTTACCAGCGTTTTGTCGAAGCAAACAAACAGGCAGCCGAGACCTGCCTCACGCAAATCCCGAAGGTATGGAGGAAGGAGCAGAGTTTAGATCCTCAGGTCACTATGGCCTGGAAGGAGATGAAGGCCGCGTATGAAGCATACATTGTTGACAAGGGTGAAGATGGCCAGAGTAGAGAGGAGTACACAAGGAGAAAGGAGGAGCTGTATAGGATGTATGCAATTTTTGAGCAGGAGAAACTGACTCAGAAAATAGTTGAGGTGGAAGAAGCGCACGAAAACCAGAGGTATGGATTGAGCTGGCAGCTCATCAATATCTTTGGTCGAAAGTCGCCCCAGTCTGCAAAGATTCAAGGTGAAAGTGTGGAGAAGAGAGTTGGTACCTGGTACTCACATTTCAAAAATTTGCTCGGTAATCCTCCTCAACTTTTGGTGGATAACGTACCAATAGCTCCCAACTTCTGTGACCTCCCCATACCCGATGGCCCCTTTACCATGGAGTATAAGAAGGCTAAAGCATCCATAAAGTGCAGCAAGAACAGTGGTGAGGATGGGGTGGCACCATAAGTGTTGAAGTATGTCCCTTTGGATGAAATTATCTTTGTGTTCATCAACCATGCGTACGAGGAAGGGGAGTTGCCGGAGCAGTGGTCTATCCTGAACATTGTCCCGGTACCGAAGACGGCAGATCTCTCAAAGACCGACAACTACCGTGGGATTTGCCTGAGTTCGGTGATGGCAAAGACATATAATGGAATGATTCTGAGCCATATCAGACCCGACTTCGATCCCCTGTTAAGGGACCCTCAGAATGGCTTCCGTCCGGAACCCTCAACTGTGGGGTAGATCCTGGCGCTTCGGAGACTACTCGAGGGAGTGAGAGACCACAGCCTTACAGCAGTGATCACTTTCATAGACTTCAAGAAGGCTTTCGAGAGTGTTCATCAAGGGAAGCTTTTTGAGGTCCTCCGTGCCTCCGGCATCCCTGAGAAAGTGGTTTAAGCAATCAGTGCCACCTGCTCCAAGACTCGTGCTAAGGTCAGCTCGCCTGATGGAGAAACAGGCTACTTTGAGATTCTGGCTGGGGTACTACAAGGAGATACGTTGGCACCCTTCCTGTTTATTGTGGTCCTTGACCACGCACTGATGCTTGCCATCAGTGGCAGGAAGGAGGAGCTTGGGTGTACGCTCGTGCCCCGTCGGAGCCGCCGTGTACGACCCGTAATGATCACAGATCTTGACTTCGCAGACGACATTGCTCTAATATCAGACACAGCTAAGAAGGCGAGGGATCTATGACTGGCTGTGCAGGGCGAATGCAAGAAGATTGGTCTACAGCTTAATGCCAAAAAGACGAAGGTGATGGCATATAATATTGATGACACCACCATTGCTACCTTAGATGGTACGGTGCTTGAAATTAAGAAAGACTTCAAGTATCTTGGCTCCTGAATTACCTCGACTGAGCAGGACATCAAGATTAGACGAGCCCTCGCATGGAATGAGGAAAGTATGGAAGTCGGGGCTGAGAGATGACCTGAAAAGGCGGCTTTTTGTCGCAACAGTCGAGTCTGTGATGCTATATGGAGCGGAGACATGGACGCTTACGGTGCAACAAGAGAAGGCATTAGATGGGGTCTACACGCGAATGCTAGGATAGCCCTTCACGTGTCTTGGAGAGATCATGTACGAACGTCAACTTATATGTTGGCCTGCAAGAGTATCCGTCAAAGTCCGTGAGAGGAGGATGAGACTGGCGGGACACTGCGTTCAGCACCCTGAACTGCTGTTATTCCCCCCTCATACTTTGGGAGCCCACACAGGCACTGCAAGAAGAGGTAGAAGTCGGGCCACCTACATCAGTGCACTGCGGAGCGACACAGGCCTTGACAACATTTACAAACGGAGGACTGCCATGCTGGATAGGTTGGTCTGGAGGTGCTATATTCATGGAACCGACATTGCAAAGGCTAAGGCCAATATACGCCCTCGCATTAATAGTTGTAGTATCTAGACTTTGCTGGAATGCTCATAATTTTATATTTGCAGAATGAACCATTAAATATTTTCCTTTCAGCACAATAAAGATGATGGCACATAGACGTCAGCACTGAAAAAGGAATGACATCGACCTTGAGTGTTCTACATGTATATTGTATATGTATGATTGGGCAGACTGCAGGGGGAGTACGCGGCATCTGAAGTTTTGATAATGATGGATTTATTTAAATCAAAGAAGAGATGGATTAATTTATGTTCTCAATATTGTGCAATATAGAAGGATTAGAAGGTCACTCCTAAAATAAATGACCGTTATAATTTGGGTGGCCATTAATTGCTTGTAGCTCGTCGACTGAATGTTCATTTTGTTTCAGACAAACGTTTTCACCAGATGTCTGGGGAAAATGGTGGATTGGGACTTCCTCTCGAGCAGCTCTACTTGGCCAATGTTGTAAAATACCGACACGTTGGCACTCATCATCAACACTTGTACAGAAGTACAAAGTTCCGGTGTAACCCGATCAGGTGGAGTAATGGTTAGACCATCGACTGAGTCTTGGAGGTCGGTGGTGCGAACCCGTCTGTTCATGACAAAGACCTTAAAATGTCACAAGCTGCTTCCTTGCTTGACATTCAGAATTAATTTTTTTTTTAAAAGAGCATGGATAAACAATGATGGGTGGCAACACCAGCGCAGGGTTTGATGGGCCTAATGCCTCCTCTGCGTTGAAGTTGCACGTCAGGGAACCGTTGTTGACAGGACGAATTTGGAACCTTTAGACCCTGAGGAAGCCTTTCTGTTGTAGTTGGGCATCACGCGCACAAATACGCTCCTCGACCCCCACGCCCTAGATACATGTTTGGAAAACTGTCAAGTACCCCCCCCCCCGCCCCCCCCCAGTCCGCCAGTCTCCCACCACGCAGGCCAACCCACAAAGGAAAACCGAGCAGAGTCCAAAGGCACAGTGCTAAAACATAGCCCAAACCGCCGATTGATTCCACTGTCCCATGGGCTGAGCTAAATCCACAGACACAAACACCAAACGTACACTGTACTGTTAATCCACTTCACTGTCCTGTAAATCCAATCACCACCAATGCAGGAAATCGCAGCTCAAGGGGTTACCTTACCTCTTACCAAAGGTAAGACCCATCCATCGGTTTTTAATAAACGGCGGTACATTAGACACATCAAGCTCAACCATGGGTGTGTCTAATGGGGAAACGAGAAAAAGATCAGGCTCTAGGAGAAGACCTTGCTCCATGATTGAGGCTACCATGTGCACCGCCAAATGTACACAACGACCTTATTCACATGAGGCTACACGGATATTATGCGAGACAACAATTTTTTCCTATTGGCAGAAGCACGTCCTCAATCTTTACCTCCCTTGAAGGATCGCAGACAAGCCAATGCTTGAGTAAGCGACTCGTATATGCGATTATGCAAACGAGCGTATGCCATCGCTGAAGTCATTTCAACAAAAGAAAAGCTGAAAGTCAACAAAAGAAATCTACCACAAGCAGCACAAGTGGAGGAAAAACAAAATAAGATTGACTAAGTCCAAGAACCGTTTAAAGCAGCCAAAGACCGCTGGCTGGACTAGCAAACATAGCAGACGGAATGCAGGCCTCAAGGTTCTGAAAAAACCCCCCCCCAAAAAAACCACGTCCCTGTCTGTCTCAATACAGAAGGAAATCATGGGGGAAACCAGACAAGGACAGCAACGGACACTGGGGTGAAAGGGGAGAGGAAATATACAACAAAGCAGAGCAAGTCACAACTTGACACAAGCAGCCACCATTACACCACACCCAGCAAGGGGTTGGTTGTGGGGGGGAAGAGGGAGAGAGGGAGAGAGATGTGGTGTGAGAGGAAGGGGCTGAGAGTGGAGAGGAGAGAGGACAGGGTTGTGGAAGAGGGTAATTTTGGCATGGTGTGTTTGTGGTAGGGGGTGGAGGGTGGGGGTTCACAAAAATAAATGAAAAATAAAACTGGCATTTAAATTCTGATATCAAAGATTAATAACAATAATAATAATAATACACAACTGCTATCATCTCAGCAAACACTTTAAAGACAAATGATAAGATAAGAGTCACTGCCCATCATTGTACGAAACAAAACCAAGCAGTTGAAACAAAGATGGTGGACTAAAAATGAATTTAAAAAGCCGTTTGAATTCCTATTACGATAAAACTTACAATTTAGCACAATCATCATTCAGCTTGCGTTTCAGGGCAAGGGGTCGAGTCTGAACCGGCAACGGGACGGTCATGTGATCTTGAGGAACACACGGGGTGACCCGGCGAGCGTTGGACTGCGGTGCCCCATCCAGTTGCTGAGCCCGCTTATCTGCAAAGTCCAACTGTTGGGAAAAGCAACCGCAAGGTTAAAAACAAAGATTTTATAAATCAAAGCAGGGAAATTTTAGTTGAAGAGAACAATAATGCTTTAAAGGCCAATATCAGCAGCAAAATAAATAAATTAAAAGTAGATTTCAGCTGACAAAGTATTATTGGCCCATGCGCAAATTAATATAAATTTATATATATATTTTTAAAGGTCTGAAAGTACATTATAAACCACTATCTTGGACAGCCAACATACAAGACCGATCACTTCACCAATGGGAATACCAATCTTTGCTGCAATGGCTAATGTATGGGGCAAGGAAAAAAAAAACCCATTCGTGGGAGATCCTGCCATACGTGAAGGGATAACCAGCATCGCAAGTTGGTGTTTGCAGTTTGTTTGTTTTTTCCACGTGTGCCCGTGCACACAACCGGACTTGATTATTATTATTTTTGCACATCACAAACCTTCCCTGGAGTTCTCTGAATCCACACTCTGTTTTCATTGAGATCCGTTAATCCATTCTCAAGTTAAAACACGGCAAACAAAGACAGACAGAGACAGCTCCTTTTAAAATATAGATTCAGTGTTTTTTTGCAATAACATGTTTTCTTATCCATTTTCAACCCACTTCATCTATCTATAATTCCAGCAATCTCTGTGTGTCTGTGTGTCTGTGTGTGTGTGACCGCTGTTTCTTCGACAACCTCTGGTCCGATCTAATTGAAACTTGCCAGGTATGTTGCTGGCGACCTGAGGATGTGCCTTTTCAAGGTTTGATATTAATCGGACAAGTGCTTCCCAAGTTATGGCCATTTATTTACCAAACCAATGGCAAGACACGTTGTTCGTGGGCGTGGCCGATGGGGAAGGGAACCTCAGCCGGTTCCCATTACGGGTTACAACGTACGGGCTTCCGGAGAGTGATGACTTCGTGTATTCTAATAATTTCTCGATTTCTTATGCGCATTTATAGATAACACAATGGCCCAAGTTATGATCGTTTTCATATTAGACGGTGTATAAATTTCGGGAACATCAGAGGCTGGTATGCTCCGAACCAGGAAGTAAATTTTTTCTCTCTCTTCTCTTCTCTTTTTGTTTTTCCTTGCCACGACATTGCGAAAAGGTAAAATACCTTGGCGCTAATTGAATAATTGGGTATAAAAATAAATTGCGAATAATCGTAACTGCGAATAATATTCGAACTTCCGGGTCACGCACGTATGGGCACGGAGAGCGAAGAACGGCCTGTGTGGTTTATTTATTTATTATTATTATTATTTTTTTTTATTTTTTTTTTTTTTTACGGGCACGTACTAGTAAATTAAAAAAATAACTACTAGCCGCTGTACAAACAAAATGTTTAAAATAAATAAATAAATAAAAAACATCCGTCCACCTGTAATAATAAGTAAAAGAAAATAATAGCCAAATTTAAAATAAATTAATAAATAAACAACAACAAAATGTCTGTGCAGGATATCGCAAGTTGTGGATGGATTAGGAAGAAATTTGGTGGACAGGTTGGGTGTGTGACGAGGACAAATTGAGATTTTGGTGAAGATCCAGATCCGATAATCTTTTGAAGTGATTCTTCACCATCGAGTGCGAGGGACAAAACGATAAATAGCACAATATCTCAAAACGTTGTGGAAGGGTTAAGACAAAAACTCGATGGACGAGTTGGGTCGGTGACTGGAACAAGCCAATTAGATTTTGCTTAAGATCCGGATGCAGATCCAGCCTGTCAGGGGGGTTACAACATGTATAGTTTGGTAAAAGTAAATAAATAAAGTGTCGTTTCTAGTTTAGAAAAGCTTATATTGGTTTGAAGCTCATAGCGGTGTCAGGTCAGGCCAGATTAGATCTGCGACTTGCTGCAGGTACCATGTAAACCTGTACTAACCTGTTCCATGGTCGGGTTGTCGGCGACTAAACCGTCTCCCCCACCAGGTTTTTTTTGGTGAGGAGGGTGTTTGGATATGGACACCCAGCAGGATTAAAAACAAAACCTGTCTAAGGGCGGAGGAGCTCCTTGTGAGCCAACGGCCATCCATATCTAGTGCCCAACTGCGTCTGCGGATGTCCTCCTGCATTTGGGTTACTTCTTATTAGGAGGTTGGTGGCAGGATTTGTTAAATAAATTTGTTAAATTTGTTAAAGCGATAAATAAATCGCTCTGCAGCTTCGAACGCCAGCGAATAAATAATGCACTCTCGCCTCGACCAAGTTTATCGAAAAACCTCCAATTTGAGTCGAAGACATCACTCTGCTCGACTTCTTTTTTTTTTATTTTTTTTACACTTGGTTCACTCCGAGCAACAGTTTTCCCTCTTGGGGGACTTGGTTAAAAATCATTATGGGCAATAATAGTAATTGAAAACAAAGGAATTTAATACGATTACACCAAAACGTAGCATTCATGCAGAGATAGGTACAGTGCAGTACATGCTGGTTGCATGTCTCAGTTACCATCTGCACCGCAGCAGCCCAGCTGATTTACAATTACACGTGTAAAGTCGAAACTGGAAACAATAATTATAATCAATTCTTCTGTCCATTGTTTTATGCTTCAGGATCATTATTATTGATGAATGAGAAAGAACAAAAGACTCGTTGTGGGAGATATCAGGTCAAAACCACGATTGGTCAAAATTAAATCGCACAACAACTAAATCTGTACACAAGAGGTTCGCCCGCGATATTCAAACCCGCTATATTTAAGGATCGACTGCATGCGGTACTACCGTATTTGGTCAAAATCCCATCACTGGTTCAGAAGTTAGCGCGGAAACAATATTTACCTAACAGGACCTCTGACATGCCTGGTGTTTGGCTTAATGGTTCGGGTGGTGGGCTTGGGATCTGAGGGTCCTGAGTTCAAATCCCACTCGGCCATTGAATTAATACCAGGTGGGGTTGACTCAGCCTGTCATCCTTCTGAGGTCGGCAAAATGAGTACCAGCTTGCTGGGAAGATCGAGCCATTTGAGTGTCCTGCGTCGGAGTGGCGACCTGTCCAGGATTGTATCCAATAGCCCAGGAGACTACTTCGGCAGCAACGACGCTCTGTACAGAGTATGGTCCCAATGGATGGATGGTGGATGTACCGCCGACTTCTTGAGCCCATAATCTAATCACTTCATCATTACATCATTATACATACTTGTACAATGTTTGACTTGGATCTCTTCAGCCATTCTTAAGTCATCACGGTAACTTAAAAACTATCACAGACGCAAGGACGGACAACCTAAAAACATGCCTCCGGCAACTTCGGCAGCGGAAGCATAATAACTGTTCCCAAACAAGCCTTACTTGCGATTTGAGCGAGTGAATGGTCTCAACCAGCATATGCTGCTTGGCTTTGGATCGGTGCTCAGAGGCCTTGGAGGCCTCACGGACAGTGGTCAGTTCCCTATCACGCTCCATCAATTCCCGCTCACGCTCACCCAGAAAAGCTGTGAGGTCCTGAGCCAACTTGGACTTGGCCCGACAGCATTCCGATGCTTTGTCCACCTGGTAAATGAGGACAATATCTTGAACAGCATCCTGTAATGAGTACTCATGCGTTTCACTGCCATGGATGAAACAAGAATCAAAATGATTGTTGCAATTATGCAGGGCCTTCAAAAAGTTATCGGAATGAAACGCCATCCTTTTATTTTTCGAGACAAAAGTGTATGCATTTACTATTTTATCCAACAAGATTACGATGATGCATCGGTGGTGCAATTAACTTTGAGCTGTCAAATCTGGGTTCTATTCTCGACTCAACTGTGGCCTATGGGATTGGTGCTTCGCAGACAGGAGGTTTTAACACAAAGTGTACCGTTCCTTGGTCAGACATCAAGCCGGGTGACCAGTCTGCTAGCACTAGATGGACAGTCATGATCCACACAGTATGTTTAGTGAACAATCGGCAAGTTACCACCACCATCCGACGCTGTGAACAAATTCCAAGTTAACGACGGTCGAACATCAGATTTGACCAGTTTGTTCATGAAAAGTAGTCGTAGTTGGAGAATTTCTTTTTCTTATTGATCAACTCTACTTTTGCATTGCAAATCAGAAGCATTTGTGCGTCAATCCCAAAAAACATAATGCCTACACCAATTGGGCTGATCACAGTCAATATTAATTACTACAAGAGTGCTGTTACCAAAGTCGTTGGGCAAGCATGTCAGATTGACAGCACTGCACGACATAGAAAACTAGAAGGGCACTCGGCAGAGCGCATACCTCCGCCACGCAATGCCTGATCCACGAGAACATATCGGGCCAAATACATTTTTATAATATCGTGCTATATATCATTTTTTGGCCCCATCTCTCAATGGTGAAAAAAAAAGACAACACTTCAACAAGTTCGAATTGCGAACCCCATGGGAGTTCATTCGTACAACTCTCAGGTGAGTGATAGCACGGACGACAGATCGTTTTGAAATTTGTTAAGATTTTCATCGCATCAGAAAAAGAAACCAGAACACCTCACAAGAGTGAGGCTAGTTTCTATCATTTGCGACCTAATTTTGCGTTGGGCATCGCCCAGCGCATTTCATTACTTTTTTTTTAAATAACAATTTTAAGAAAATGGGTCAAAATGGGCCGTTCCTCGGCCCCAAGAGCCGCAATCGCACTTTGGGCTCAGTTAATGCCTGCACATATTTGTCTAGTATATGCCTGTAAAATTTCATCGAATACTGCTCACGAATAATGAAGAAATAGACGTTCAAATGAACTGCACACAAGAAAAGAGAGAACGCGAGCGGCGTTAAGGGGCTGTCACACCTTGACGTTTTAGCCAGCGTATGGCAAGGTCTCAAAATGTATGTAAAACGCTGGCGTACGCTGAACTATTGATGTTATTTTTTTTAAAGTTTTGGGCGTATAATAACGTGTTGGACGTATGCATAACGTATTAGTAACGTACACAGAACGTTTCAATCACATATAGATAACTTGTACCAACGAATGCTGAGCGTGTTGTCGGCGTTCACAACCTATGCCCAACGATAGTCTAACTTATGCATAGCGCGGCAGCGTATCGCCGACGATCACGTGGCGTAGGCTATTAATAGGCTGCGGCTCGACGATTCAAATCATAACCGCACTAGACATCGAAATGTGAAGCCGCTGTCACACCTTGACGTTTTAGCCAGCGTATGCCGACGTATGAAAAATTTGCCGAACCAAGCTAGCACACGTCGAATACGTTATGGGTAAGTTTTGTATACGTTAGAGCACGCTGGCATACGTCATAGTATGCTGGCATACATCGTAGTACGCTGGCAGAAGTCATTGTACGCAGAGTACGTCGAGAAATTTTCAGCATGTTGAAAATTTCTCGACGTACGACACACATTCCACATACGCTGGCATAAGTTGTAGGCACGCTACGTGATCGTTGACACACGTCGACATATGTTACTTGTACGTTACTCATAAGTCGAAACACGTCAAGGTAATGGTTAGCGTCAGTGTTCAGACTCCCTGGTTTTTTTTTCCTTTCTTCGGTATGACGTTTATGATTTAAATCGTTGAGCGGCAGCCTTTTAATTATATTATATTAAACCGCACTAGAAATCGAAGTGTCAATATGACCATCATACCGAAGCAAAAAAAAAATTAAAATAAACCAATGTCACCCTTAGGGTGACCCGTATCTTGCCAAAAGGTGACCAGTGTGACTTCTTTAAGGTCATACTGAGGTGAACAGAGCTGCTATCCACCAGGAGCGACTCCTTGAGGAATATCTGCTTACGAGAGATTCCGATGAGAATCGTTCTACAGAGTAACCATGAAAAATATGCGTTTGCCTCATAACGTCACCAAATGACGTCATAATGTCTCAAGCTTGACATATCTAGAAAGCACTCATCGAGGTGTTCAATTTGAGGTACTACACGATATGGTTCCTAAAACTGAAAATTTGACCTTGGGGTCAAATACGTTTGACCTTAGGCGCTAACCATGAAGGTCAAGGCCAATCGCCACCAAAAATTAATCAGCTGAGCGCCAGACCATGAACTATATTCCCATGAAGTTTGAAGACGATCCGATCAAAATTACTCAAAAAATAAGGGTTTCGTCGACTCCCCTGATTTGCGACAAAGTGACCTTGACCTTTGACCTTGACCTTCAAATTTTTGCGCTGAAAGGGACCTCCATAGGCCTCTGATATGCGAAGTTAAAAAATTTCCAATGATAACTGTGCTCTGCAGAATTTTTTATACGTGATTACAGACAAACAAAAAAAAAAACATACAAGCTGACTAACATATCTTGCAAAAACTTCGTTTTGGCAAGATAAAAAAACAAAAAACCAGGGAGTCTGGAACACTGACGCTAACCATTACATTGACGCGTTTCGACTTATGATTACCTTACAAGTAACGTGTGTCAACAATCGCGTAACGTGCCTACAACACGTTACTCATAGGTTAGAAATAAGTTTCGGGTACGCTAAACATTACCTCGATGCGTGTTTCGACTTCTGAGTAACTTACCAAGTAACGTGTGTCGACGTGTGTCAACGATCGCGTAACGTGCCTACAACTTATGGCCAGCATTATGCGAACGTGTGAGTCATACGCTGGCATACGTCGGGAAATTTCAAGCATGGAAAATTTGTCTAACAGCTCGGTGAACTACGACGTATGCCAGCGTGCTCTTAACGTATACAAACTTACCCATAACGTATTCGACGTGTGCCAGCGTTTTAGCCCAATTTTGCACACGTCAGGCATACGTTGGCTAAATTGTCAAGGTGTGACAGGGACTTCAGACCCCGTGGGTGGAAGACCCCACGGGGTAAAAATTAAATAATTCTCGTATCCACATACAGATTCAGATCTTCACCAAAATCGAATCATTTCTTCCTTGTCACACACCTAACCGGTCCACCAAATTTCATCCGGATCTGTCCACAACTTTTTGAGATATCCTGTATACAGACAGAAAGGAGTGAAAACACAACGTCCTTCACCTTCGGTGGCAGAGGTAACGAAGAAAACTACCGCTCGGAAGTTGGTTGGACAGTCAAGTGTGGCACTCTGACAACAATCTTCTGCTCAATTCCTCAAAAACCAAAGAAATAATAATAGACTCAAGACGTAACAAAAACCTTAAAACTTCTATCGACATCGATGGCCAAACAATAGAAATAATAGACTTTCAAATTCCATGGCACCATCATCACCACTCTGAAATGCAACAACACAGATGACGTAATCAAGAAAGCGCAGCAACGAATGCGTTTTCAACGTCAACTCAAAAGGTTTAAAGTGAACCGCCGGCTGCTGGTACAGTTCTATGCCGCGATAATGGAGAGCATCCTGACATCAATTATGGTATGGAAACATTGATGTACAAAGAAAACACCGGAAAGGATCATCATCAACTCTGCAAACGTAATAATCGGCTGTGAACTCCCCTCCAGCCATTTTTCACTGGAAACGGTCAATCACATGAGCAAGCAAGATCATTGTAGACAACTCTCACCCTGCACGTTACCTCTTTCAACTACTCCCTTCCGGAAAACGCTCCAGATCACTTACCACCAGAATAACACGCTTCAAAAACCAGCGGTAAGAACTCTGAACACTCAGTAACCTATTTAACACTTAATCGAAGAAAAACTCACACTTAATATTCAGCTAATATATTGACACACTCGATATGCCAATATAAATTTACTGTCTCCTGGATATTGTATGTGTAATCAGTCTCTGCTTTGTTTTACATCATGTAAAATTGTTGATCGCTGTAATGCACCAAAGCAAATTTCTATCAACCAGGGTTGACTGGCAATAAATAAATAAAAAAAAACACTTGAATCTCATGAATCCTACATTGAATGAGAGTGGTAAAATAGAAACGATAAATCAAGAAAATCTCGCTCGATATTTTGTCCGCCCCGTATGCCGTGATCAGTATCGCTGCACACAAATTTACAACACATGGGGAAAAACGTCATCGTTCAGTCACTTCCAAATTAGCACTCTCACTTTCGTCAATGTCATTTGCAATTGGTCTTGAGAGAAAAAAAAATCATTCCAATCTGAGCAATTGCAAAATTTGGTCCAAATAAACAGGAACAGAACATTTCCCACCATAAGCATCTTTGGCTAAAGTATACAGAGGCCAAAACTAGAGATGGGGAGGAGGGGTGCAGAGGATCAAATGAGGGTAAATTTGGAGGTAATATAGCATAGGTGTGCTTCAGTTAGCCAACAGTCTACCTCGCACAAAGCATCGAAACACTGAAGCAGAGAAAGCCACAATACCAGATCACCTGCTTTTTCAGCTGTTGCAACTGCAGCTCCTTGATTTCAGAAGGTGCCGGCAGTGGTTCAGGGTCATCGTTATGAAAGGTGGTCTGCGTTCCAAGCTCGACCATCTGCAGGTTTTCTATTTTATTAAAGGTGGAAAGCTTCTCTTTCAGATTCCGATTTTCAATCGTGAGCATCGAGATCTGACCCTCGCACATCGTTTTCTCCTCGAGCAGCTCGTCTATTTTGCTCAGTACATCTTGATTGTTTTTTTTGAACATCGACACATCTCGGAGGAGTCCATCACCTTCTTCTTGAAACAGAGACATTTTGACAATCATCTCTTGCTGTTCCTTTTGGAGCCTGGAAACTAGGTTTTGAGAATTCTCATTTTTCCCACTAAGTTTACGATTGCTTGCCTCTAGTTCTTGTTTTTCTTGCATTAGAAAAGAAATCTTTGCACAAAACTCCATATTTTGCTCTTGAAGCGCGAGCTTCTGATTTTCATTGGCATCTTTCTCTTTAATAAACCTGGCAAGCTGAGTTTCCAGATCTTCTTTCAATGAAGACACTTGAAGCATCTCGGTGCCAACAGTCTTCAGGACAGAAATTACATTTCCTTGTTCTGCAATGGATTCTGGTGGAGAAGACAAACTCGTACACGAAAGCGCTTGCTCAATATCGAGTTCAACTCGACTCTGCACACCATCAATAGTCTCATCATCATTTGATGACAAATTATTTTTCAGGTAGTTTTCTTTGTACAAACGTAACAAATGACAATTGTTGGACTGTTGCTCCTCTTCAACAATGCATGGCTGTTGACTCAAGTCACTTTCTTTCTGAAGCTTCGAAGTCTCATCAGGCGTACTTGCATCGTCTTTAGTTTGGGTATATCCTTCAGCTGGGGGAATTGTAACATTTTCCAAGCAATGGAGAGATGCTTCATCAATCACTCCTTGTGCACCCTCGACCAGTTCCGATACCAAACAGGAAGAATTGTCCAAATAATCCTGTCGGTTATTCCCGCAGACGTGAACTTCATTTTTCTTTGTTAAACACAATTCCAATTGCTGTTGCCCATCCTCATGGCTTGCAACTATGACAGGCAGCTGCTGTGTCTCAGGTTCAAGTTCATGAACGTCATGAAACAACCTTTCACAGTCTTGCTCAAACTTGGAACGCTTTTGGAGCAACTCTTGCCCCTCATAATCAGCTTGTGATGCTTGGCTTGAAGAGTCTTCAGTTTCTTTCAGAAAGATAGAATAGGATCTCTTAAGATCTTGATTTTCCTGCATTTTGGTTGACCTACCTTGTACATAATCATCCTCAATACGAGGCTCAACCAACTGGTTACTCAAGGTTATTTGATCCTTATGCTTGGAATTATTTATTTCAAACCCTCGTTTTTCATTCAATGCATTTAACATTCCTTTCAACTCAGAATGCAGGAATACACGCTTGATCAATGGTTCTTCTTGCCCACGCTGAAGTTCGGCTACTTGGGCACCCAGCAATTTGCACGAATCGTTTGCTGCCAACAGCTCTTTGTGCAGACGTCCCACCTCAGACTGCGATTCAGAAACCTGAACCTGTAGTCCTACCAATGTCCCATTCAAACAATTCACCTGTCCCATCAAGTCCTCTTTGCTCCGTTCCAGGTCATTCCTTTCCTGTTGCAAGACACCAACACAATTCTGGATATGGTGCATTTCTTGCGAAGTCTCAAACAACTGCATAGTCATGCAATCATTCTTATTTTGCAGGTCAGAAATTTGGCCAAAAAGTGCAGCGTTTTTCACTTCTACGCAGGATGTGTATTTCAGAGCCCGTTCTTTTTCCTCCTTCAGGTCGGTCACCTGCAAGGATGAGCTTTTCATTTGTTCTTGAAGGTTTTGGAAATTCTGCTTCAACATGCTGTGTTCTTCTACCAATTGCTCTTTTTCAAGAGAAACTGCAGACAATTCCTGAACTAGTTTGTCATTATCCTCCTGCAGTTGTGACACAAAGCAAGACAGCTTTTCCCTCTCAGCCTTGTGGCCATCAGTGTTGTACATCAGTCGCTCTTTCTCCTCCTCCAGACTGGTTAACTCCTGAAGCATTCCATCAACCTTCTGTTCAAGCTCATACAATTTCGCACATAGTTGCTTCTTCTCATCTTGAAGGCCTGAAATTTGATTGGAAAGGTCGTCGGTTTTATTCACGGCAATGCAGTTTCTCATCTCCAAGTCTTCATTATCCTGTGTCACTCTCGAAACTCTCTGGTGGAGTTCGAGATTTTTATCTTCGCTTTCCGAGAGCCGACATTCCAATGATCCTCTCTCGCCCAACAACATATCGATGCGATTTTTTTCCTCCTCAATAATGGTTTCCTTTTCAAGAATCACCCTTGAAAATTCATCGTTCTCTGCATTTATTCTGGAGACCTCCGTTTTCAGCTCTTCGATCTGAAGACAGCAACGGCAACATTCACACAAAAAGTCAGACGTACAGCACATCCAACATGAAACTCAAACTTAGCAAGAAAACTGTTGCAAATAAAAATATATTTAATTTTTTTTTTGCAGTTAGACATTATAAACATGAAAGGTTGGAATGTACCTGAAGTACATTGGACATAATGTCACCAGAGCAGTTGCAGGTGCAAACTTTCTCTGCGAAAGCAGCAGACTTGCTCAATTGTATCTCCAACCGTTGCTGCATATCCTCCTGGAGATGGTACAACAATATTCATAGGATAAGCATACATGCTCTCCTCCACCAAAAATTTGCTACCTCCCGAGGTGGTTACATCAAAAGACAATTCCTTCCACCTGCCGCCAGCCTGCACATTCCAAGCAACAAAAGTTTAAACTAGAGAGTTCACAGAACACATCACAAGGAAATCAAACACAGGTGGAGGCAATTCAGCCCATAATGCCTGCATCACATCAACTTATCAACACAAGATCCAAAGAAGAAAATGCAAAATGTTTTTTTTGGTTGTTTTTTTTTTAGATCCTCTTGGAGGATCTCTAAGTCTTACTCACATTGTTGTTCTTGTGGACTTTTTTGTTTCACAGCCTACAGTTTTCATCGAAACTTCCTGAAACTTGGCGTATATATATATGTAAAAATACCCTGCACAGACAGTAACGATCTCCGATTTTGAAAATTCCTCCTATAGTGGGGCAACTTAGCATAACAATTGTGCATTTTGTGAGGAAAGCACCAAATTTGGCACACTAGACCTATCATTATGAACAGATATGGATATTGGGCCATCTCAAATTCAGCCGCTGATGGCTGTGGCAGCCATTTCCCACTGCCATCAAAAATTTGAGATGGCCCAATATCCAAATCTGTTCATAATATGATAGGCTACTAGTGTGCCAAATTTGGTGCTTTCCTCACAAATGCACAATTGTTATGCTATATTTAGCTAAGTTGCCCCACTACTAGAAAAAAGTTATGACGTCAAAATATCTCCGCTAATGGAAATCGCCTAAAAAATTATCTCCGAAACAAGGAAAGCTTTTTGAATTCTGTTTGCGGGAATCGAACAGGGCATGAGCAAGAGATGATTACCGCACATATAGATAAATCACTATGACATCAATCAATTTTTATGACGTCATTCCTATTTTTGACATTTTTTGTTTCACAACCCAGAGTTTTCATCGGATCTCGTGAAACTGACATGTATATGCCAGAAAGCCCACGCGCAGGCAGTAACCATCTCCGATTTTGGAAACTCTTCCTAGTTATTTTATCTAACAAATGAGAATGATTAATCATTAATCTGCACCATTAAATCAATCGTATTGTATAACCTAAATCAATACATACAAATCTTTTTAGATCCTCATGGAGGATCTCTTAGTATTACTCACGTTGTTCTTGTTCATCTTCTTCTTGTGGACGTTTTTGTTTCACGACCTACAGTTTTCATCGAAACTTCCTGAAACTTGGCATATATATGTAAAAATACCCTTGCGCGGCAGACAGTAATCATCTCCGATTTGAAAATTCCTCCTAGAAAAAAAAAGTTTGTCAAAATATCTCCGCTAATGGAAATCGCCTAAAATTATCTCCGAAACAAGGAAAGCTTTTTGAATTCTGTTTGCGGGAATCGAATAGGGCATGAGCGAGATGAATTACCGCACATATGATACATCACTATGACGTCAATTCAATTTTTATGACGTCATTCCTTTTTTGACATTTTTTGTTTCACAACCCAGAGTTTTCATCGGATCTTGTGAAACTTGCCATGTATATGCAGAAAGCCCACGCGCAGGCAGTAACCATCTCAGATTTTGGAAATTCTTCCTAGAAAAAAAGTTGACGTCATAATATCGCCGCTAATGGAAATCGCCTATACCATTATCTCCAAAACTAGGCAAGCTTTTTGAATTTTGTTTGCGGGAATCAAGCCGGGCATTAGCACAGATAATTTATCGCAAACCTGATACATCACAATGACGTCTATTTCGTTTTTTATGTCATCATTAAGAGGATGAGGATCTTAGCTCATTTGAGCTTGTTAATGAAGTGTTTTTGTGTTTTGAAGTTTTGGTAGTTTATTTATTTATTTTTCTCTTCTCAGGGGAAGGGGCATGGGCTTGGTTAAAAAAAAACACTTCAACCAGACAACACCCCATGACGAGACCCCCACCAACAGCACTCCGTACACACACAATCACCCATCCATGCTCAAACAACCTAAAAGTCATATCAACATCCCCATACCCCTCTATCTCCATAACGTCCAGGTACCTATCTAATTCTAATTTAAACGAATCTACTGTTTGTGCTGCCACTACCTTTCCAGGGAGACCACACCATGCATCAACTACTCTCTGAATAAAAGTCCCCTGTCTTGCTACCGTCTTAACTCTCATCTTCTTTACTCTCAGGCTATGGCCCCTGGTCCTATCACTATCTACTTTGTTGAATAATCAATCTGCACTTATTTTATCTCTACCTTTCATTATCTTAAACATTTCTATCACATCTCCTCATAACCACTTCCTTTCAAGTGTATAAAGCCCCGTCTCCTTCAGCCGCTCCTCCAAGCTAAGTCTAGCTCGGCGCCAGACATAACCCTGCACAATCTTGAGAAAAATGACAAGGGAAGGGTCTTTGTAAGTCTTGCTTTGTATTTTGCACCAAACAAAGCACTATCCACTGCGATATTTGTCTCAATGCTGAACCGGTTACTTTGGCCTCAAGGAATGATGGCATAAATATTTTTCCAAGTACAGTTCTGCTAAACGGAAAGGCTTTAAAAGTGCCAATAAGGTGATTTCTGCTCTACAGTGTTCAAGTATATACAGTACTGTAGTTAAATTGAAATAAAATAAAAGTCTTAAAGGCTGTAGAACCTGCCCCCACCCAACAAAAACAAAAACAAAATTTATTATTATTATTGTTGTTTTTTTTTTTCCACAAGTTTACCACTGTTGACCACCGTATTTAATAAGTTACATTACATATTTGTAACCTTTATGATGTCACTCAAAACAAAGTTTCCTGTTTGGAATGATTTTCCATTTTGGTTGACTGCCTGACAGACAGAGTAACAAGACTACCATACTCCTCTCTGCGCTCGGAGCCACCAAATTGGACGGATGAGATTCTGAACAATTTGCCAACTTCAGAGCCAAAGTAATGCTACAGGTTCATGTTCCTATCAGTGTTCTACAGTGCTCAAAATATATAATTCAATTGCCATCAAGTAGTTCCTTGATTATAGACCAAAAGACACAGACACGAACCAATTGCTTAACGCTGCTTTTTGCTTCATGCCCGGGCGAACAAGGAAGCGTCTTGGGCCTGTTGAGGCAGACATTCTTTTTAAACTGTAGTCAGTTGGCTAACCTGACTACTCCACTAATTACTATTTCAATTACTGACTGATATGTATCCATTTCTCTGTAACACATATATTGGAACTTATAATCAACATCTTTTAACCAAATGTATTTACTGGAATGTAATCAGATGTATTTACTGGAACTTGTATACTCAGTGTACCCAATGTTCTCTCGGGCTGTCACTTCCTCTCTCTCTCTCTCTCTCTGATTTCTCTGTTGAGAATCGTTTTCTTGCCTTCTCACGTGAAGACTGGCCAGACTCGTTCAAAAATAAAATCAATAAATCCAGTGCAACGTTTTCACAAGAATATTTTCAAAAACTAAGAAATCAATGACTGACAATCGGCAAAATTATCTTTTAAAGTTAGGAACATAGCAAGCTGGTTATGAGACTTGCAGTTGCAATATCTTTTTTTTTTTTGGTGTTGGGGGGGGGGGCGGAGGGGGGTGTGGAGGTGGATATCCGTACAAATCACTTTGGGGCTCCTGCTTCGCAACCATCTCCAGATGACGTCTGTCCAACCAAATGTTTTCTTTCGCAGGATATCCGCACTCACTCACCTTCCAAGCTATTTTTACATCATTTTGTTACATCTAATGCTTGGGTACAATCGACACCAGAAGCTCCCTTTCCCATACTCCCCTGCCCCAAACAATCTCGGGAGTATCTCGAATCAGCATCCCTCTCCATAGTAACGTCTGGTATCTGTCCATGCAATTATGCTGACTCCCTGTACGAGGTTCTTTCAGCCAACAGTCTCTCTCCTATCCTCCCATCAAACTTCCTCTTGAATCGATGGCGACTTCAACTGTCACCATCCCAGTTCACGTGTTGTGTCGTATTGCGTTGTCGTTCAGAACCTGTTGTCGCAGTTCGCTCATAACCAAATCATAAAACCTTAGACATCAAAAACGGAAATTCATATTAGGGAATGCAGAAGAGCAATGGGTACTTATTGTTAAAATAATGTAGTGTGAAAGAGGAAGTGACTTCCTGGCTTTTAAAGATAATTTTTTTTTTTTTCAAATGATTTCTAATTTTTCATACAATAAATTATTCATCCTTCCAAGCAAAAAAGCTTTTCCATCGATTAATAACAAAATTACAAGATAAAAACAAACCCTTTGGTGCTGGGCTTCAACAAGCAGAGCCTCGTATTCTTTCATCATCGAGGCCTGCTCACTTTCCTTTTCTTTAGCTTCACACACCATGTCATTCAATTCCTTCTTCTGCATCTCAAAATTCAACATTCTTGACTCAAACTGGAGGGGAGGGGAGAAGGGCCCAGTCATAATGGGCACAAGACAAGCAAATCAATAACCCCAGTTTCCATCTTTACATAGACCACACCAGACATGGATCTTATATACCCCCAATTGACTGCAGAATATAAAAGAGCGAATGTTGCACCATAATGTTAAATACAACACTTGAAGCAAAGTGTTAAGCATACGAAGTCAAGGCTCGTGGAAGAGCTAGAAAAAATCAACAGATCAGGCCAACAAAACAAAAGGAACAGTAGAAAGAGGAGGGGAAATACTAACATCATTTTTGAAGGATTAAATAGAGGGAGACTTGGATAAATAAGGGAAGTGGAAGGGAAGAAGACACACGGGGTGGACAAGATGGAAGATGCCCAGTTGACATCGGACCTTGGAGGCCAACATTTACATGTGGTTTGGCCAAGAAAGATCATGGCCGATAGTGAGACCCAGGAGTTTGAATGACTGAACTTCAAGAGGATTGCGAAGAAAGTAGATAGGAGGGTTTGCCAGAAGGTCCTTTTGGAGAGAGAGATTTGTCAGGATGAAAAGACACCTTCTAAGTGTTTGACCAGCTAATAATTAAAAAAAAAATTCCCCAAGGTCCAAAGAGAGAAGAGGCTGCAGTCTACCTGCCTGGAGGATGAGGGACATCGCAGCAGAGGGTGGAGTCATCAGCAAATAGATGAAGGGGTTTTTCCAGAGAGTCAGAGAGATCATTGATGGTCAGGAATACAATTGGACCCAGAAAATTCTTGGGGTACTCCAGCCTTGACGGAGAGATGAAAGGATTCCGTTGAGAGACACATGTTGGCTACAAGAGTAGAGGAAGTCAGTAAGCCATGTGTGGAGTTGGCCTTGGATGCCATACAGAGAATTTGGAAAGTATGGCAGGATGCCAGACTGTATCAAAAGCACGAGATATGTCCAGAGAGACGGCCCTGAACTCGTCTGACATCGAGGTACTCTGTTAAGATTTTAAATGGTGGGGAGGCTGAACCCAGCTCATTCTCTAATGAATGCAAGCCCAAGGTTTGGATTCACAAGTATAAACAATCGTTCAGGTCAGCTATAAATAGAATGGATCTTTGTCAGACGGTGACTGTGACTTCTGGGTGACTGTACAATGAACACAAAGCAATGCAACGGTTAAAACAAAACTTGTGTTTTGAATAAACGGATACAGTCAAACGAGGAAGTTCACTGTTCCATACAACGTACAACTCCAATTCCCTCGCCGAGGTGTCTTCGTACAGTGTCGTTGTCCTGACGGCCCAACTTCCGCATGGACACCTCACCCGCCGGGTACTGTCCAACATCGACGCCCGTCGAGTTGTACTCGATCGATGCCCTCGTCACGTCGTACTCTATTGTCCAAATCGAGGGACTCTCGCAACGCTGGTCCTTTTGGGATGATCGGCGAGCTCAGAGGATTTCTTCCCGGCACACAGCCTTAACGAGTCACTTTTTCAACCTCATTACAATTGGCTCCACACGTCCACAAACTACTCTGAATCCAAGTTGGTGATCTGAGATGAGGCCGTTGGAGAAAAGGAAGGATTTTATTTTTCCTATCTTTACTATCACTGTGCAATCATTCAAACACACACCTGGTTGGAGCGATGTAAACAGAATCCTAAAAGGAACAAATGCAAGTCTATTTGCAAAATGGCAAGTGATGTATTTAGTTTAGGGATTGTGGATGGACTGCTAATAAAATAAGTTGAGCTCATACCCCTGAAAGATATCCATCATATTTGAATTGAAATTTGTTTTGTACGGTTTGAAACGATAAACAAAAGAAAGAAAACTCAGCATGGGTAAGGGATTAGAATGTCATAATCAAGGTTGCCCACAATCTAACAGATAATAAAAAGCCCTCACCTTCTCCTCGAGCACCTCATTTTCCTTCGTCATCTCATCCACCCTTTTCTGAAGGAATGTTTTCTCTTCCTCGAGCTCATCACAGAGTTTATTCATTCTGTTCAGACTGAGTACCAAACAATCCAAGTGAGCTGTACAAATTGAAACATATCAAAAATGACCAACAAAAAGCCGTGAATGACAAGCTGACCGCCAACGATCCAAAAATCCTGAAATCCCAACTCCCCCCCCCCCCATCATCATCATCTCACCTCATAGTTCGGCTCTCAAGCTTGCGAACCAATTTGTCAGATGGGGAGGGTTGATCATGGTGGAGAAGTTCACGTTGCCGTTCCACCTGATCCTCAAGCTGGAACAATTTTGCCCCTGAGGGGACAGGTGGGTTACAGTATTCCCTCATTTTATGGAAGGGTTACCATTCTACATATTCCTTCTGTAAGGTGAATTTCCGTAAATCAAAACCAATTTTCCCATATACTCTCATTGTAATAAGTGGAGATAGGTTTCTACGGAACAAAATCTTAACTCCAGGATGTAACAGATACACTTAATAAGGCAACAAACTTTATTACAATACTCTATACATCACTTTAAACTCTCGAGTATTACATTAATACTGTGCATGTGAACTATAATGGAGATCAAATAATACTACAAGTGATGTTTAACTTCGGGAAGCATACACAAAGGTGATGGCGAGAGGCAGCTGTGAGAACCAGCACTTCTGACATTACAGTACACGAATCTGTTTTGCTTGTCAACCAATATAAAATGACTCGGCGAAGATCTGGACCCGTTATGGTTAGGGTTAGCTGTTAGGGAGCGAGTGGAAGGGAATGTGAATGGAATGGTGAGCAAGGGTGGTATGGGTGTTCCCACCACCACCACATAAACGATCCGTACATAATTTTTTTTTATAGCTAGGTCACCCATGCATCTGATAACATTTACGAGCGTGAAAAAGCGAGACTTTAAAATCATTTAGTTCATGGATCGTAACATGTATTTATTTAATTATTCACGATTGCGTAATGAATCGTCGATACTTCACAATTTCTCAAAGTTAAACGCAGATGGTGACATTATTCGTTGAAGCACGAGTTCCGATGGTCGATTATTATATTGTTACGGCTGTGGAAATTCGCAATACACCATAAAGGGTCCTTAGATCAGTTATGACGCTAAGTTTATGTGCAGATAGTTCCCGACCGTTGTTTAAAGGGAATTCTTCGTGTTCACCGGGCTGCGACTCTTTGAGATAGCCGTTTTTCTTTTTCTATTGTTATTTTGAACAAACCTCCAGCAAGCAACAAGCCGCGTTGAAAACCGTCGAACGAAAAAGGGAACCAAAAGAGTTCCGATGGGCGCGCGGATTTTTTCCCGCCTGTTTCTCCGAGGAGTGTGACGGAGGCAGGGGGAGGGCAGCTCGCCGCCGATTGGTGGATGAACAGCGTGAGGCAGTCGGGGTGAGGGAACGCCCTTTTGGGAAGCTTCCAGAAGGGAGGTGGAGCCAGAAGCGGGGTGGGGCGAAGGGCAGAGCCTCAGATTATAAAAGGGCGGACGCGCAGCGAGCTCGCTCTCTGGTCCATGAGCTCTCACCCTGTGGTCCATCATCCGTTCTCTCTCTGGTCCATGAGCTCTCGCCCTGTGGTCCATCATCCGTTCTCTCTCTGGTCCATGAGCTCTCGCCCTGTGGTCAATCATCCCTTCTCTCTCTGGTCCATGAGCTCTCGCCCTGTGGTCCATCATCCGTTCTCTCTCTGGTCCATGAGCCTCGCCCTGTGGTCCATCATCCGTTCTCTCTCTGGTCCATGAGCTCTCGCCCTGTGGTCCATCATCCGTTCTCTCTCTGGTCCGTGAGCTCTCGCCCTGTGGTCCATCATCCTCTCTCTCTGGTCCATGAGCTCTCGCCCTGTGGTCCATCATCCGTTCTCTCTCTGGTCCATGAGCTCTCGCCCTGTGGTCCATCATCCGTTCTCTCTCTGGTCCATGAGCTCTCGCCCTGTGGTCCATCATCCGTTTCTCTCTCTGGTCCTGAAGCCCCTTCTGCCCTTCAGTCTTTTCTTGTTCGGTCGTGGGTCGTGAAAGCACCAGCAGCAACGCCGGAGAGAGCTCGCTGACCCAGCCAGGGGCCCGAGGTCAGGCGCGGCTACGCAAGGCCGTGGGGAGTCAACGTCGCGACCTCCCACCGTCGCGCCACGAGGGCGCGGTAAGACCCTTCGGTCTCACGGGACCCGTTCGGTCCTCCAGGTCCCGTGCCATAAAGGTTTACGAACCCCGTCTACCTCCCGCCTATGGGGAGGGTTTTTCTTTGTTTTCGTATGCATGCTGTGGCGCCGTGTCCTGCAAGTAGAAACTGTGTAAGTGACTGTGCTTGTAATAATAATCGTATGTCGGTGGTATTGCTTTTGCTTCTATGTGCCTGTACATTGCATGACTGCCTTGGCTGTATATACGTGTGCTGTTTAAATAAATGTCCTTGTGTGAAATGTATCCCGTTCGTCGTCTTTTCTTTTGAAAGTGCATCTTGAATCGGAATAAATTAGTAGAGGGTTTTGAATGCCCAGTAAACAGAATCACATCCGTCGAGGTCGGCGATAACACCGCTCGGTTATCACTGTAGCACGGAACGGACCGCTTAAGCGGTTCGTGCCCTAGGCCGACCTGCGGCGAGGTACGATCGCCCGGTCGACTACTCGCGCAGGTACTTAGGTAGGTCGAATTTGGCGAGCAACCCTATCCTGCGCGGGTGGGCAATTGGCACGATCGTGGTGAGGTTAAACCCCACCCGTGACTGGCTCCTGGCGGTAGTTCCAGGAGGGTCACGACTGAATTGTCCGTCCGGTGGGCGACGCGGTTGCGATTTGGTTACGCAATCGCTCGCACGCCAGGTGGGGGCCAGAATTCGTAACAATATCAAATGTCGAAAACCCGTACGGTAATACAAACGCAGTCCATACGTACATCTCGACCTCCAAAGGTTTACATACAGTACCGACTTGTAAAACATGACCTGAGGGCACCTATAATAAGTCGACTTGAAGTACACCATATACTTTTGCTCTCAGGTCATGTGGTGCATGTAAAACTTATGAAGAGAGAGAGAGGATTAAAAAAAAAAATGTTTTCAGATTCAAATTTCCGTTGCAGTGAATTCTTTTGTTTTTTCGTTATAAGAATTTGTGTCACAACTTCTTCGTTTGTTTTAGAAAATTCCCGTAATGCGGGGGATTACCGTATCCTTACTATCGTTCACGGACCGGTGCTCGTTTGTCACGCTCCTCCTCCTACAGAGGATCAGCACAAGCCAAATGTATAGGGGAGGGGGAAGGGGTGGGGGACACAAATCTTCTCTGTAAATGTGTATCGTGTAGCACTACCTCTAGGTGGGGGAGGGTATTACAAGTCTCCACCATTTACAGTATGGTATTCCTGTCCCCACGTTTTCCAGTGTGTGCAGAGTGTGCATACTATGTGCAGAGCGTTGGTGCTGCCTAAGCAGTCCCCTTGGCTATTTAGGCATAATCCTGGATGGGTCGCCACTTCGACACAGGATACCAGCAAGCTGGCACTCATTTTGCCGACCTCAGAAGGATGACAGGCAGAGTCAACCCCACCTGATATTAATTCAACAGCTGAGGGGAATTTGAACTCAGGATCCTAGGATCCCAAGCCCACCACCCTAACCATTTAGCCAACACCAGGCATAAGAAGGTGTTGCATGCTTGGAACAAGATCACCCACAGAGTGGGTACTCTGCTAGTATTTATAACGGGTCCACTACGACTTGTCCTCCCTAAACTAACCAATCAAACAGATGGCAATTTCACCCAATTCCCCTCCATAGTGTCACAATTCGAATTGCATCAACAAAACTGAAGAAGAAAGGGGAATAAAATGAAAATCGTTTTATCAAAGTTCAGTTCCCAAATTGCACTCTCTCAAAAAGCTACTTATCCCTCTACAGATCAAAATTCTTTCACACAAACCAAAGTCTGTACAACAACCTCTGATGCGAGGGATCTCAGAGCCACTCTGGGGAGATCCATCGGCCATCTGCATGCCGCGGAACCGTCCGAGCAGAACTGACCGGGGATAATCAACAACAACCACTCCCACTCACTCTCTTTCGACATTTCCTCACGGACACTCGCAAGCTCCATCTCGAGCTCCTCGCGGTCTACTTCTGCTCGATGAAGGCGATGCTGCCGATATGCCTGATTCCTTTCAAAAAAGTCCTTCATCGGTGTTGCAATGTATCTGCAAACAAAATCCATGGTAAACGATTGCCATGAAGCTTTCCAGCAAAGTGATGACGAACAATCCTAAAATAAATAATAATAATAATAATAAATAAAAACCTAACCCTTGTACATTCTTCTGCAACGTCTTTCGTGAATGACAAATTTAGACTCGACACCATTTCTGTTATTGATAAACTGCATAATGGCAATGGATTGCTGTGTAATACACGGGCATTTCCTTGAGGTTTTTGAATCGGATAAAAAAAAAAATTGTGCGTTATGTCCCAGCGATCGCTACGCCATGGGCATTATTCAAACGTGATGAACCTCAATTACACGTCGCCGTTTCCCTCATGGCAGGAGATGCAAGTCTAATCCGGAAAACAAATAAATAAAATCCTTTTGGTTGAAGAGGTCAAAATCACAAGAGACAATAAAAGATGTACGACAGACAATGACGGGGATCGTCGAGAAAGCGTCCTCACTCGAAGAAGTTAGAGTTGAGCGTGGAGGTGTTCTTTGGAGTATTCGGGCAAAGAGGTGGAGCAGGTGACGGTGTTTGTGGAACCAATGGTCCTGCACAGAATGACACGGCGTAATCAAAGAACCAAGAAATCGATAACACTCTGCCATCAGCATTTTTACCTTGTGGAACGTGCACCGCCCAGGTAAACATCACCAAACGGTCATTGTTTAGAGCAATAGTGCAAGCAAGCAAAATAAATATGTATGGAAAATTGTTCAATAGTACATGTTGGGTTATCAAGAAAATAGATTTTAAAATTCAGCAAAAAATATAAATAGAAAAAAAACAAACAAACATGTGCAAGCGAATCGTGTTAATCTTAAAAAGGGACAGACATTGTTGGTTGCCCACACATTGCCATTACGGAATAAAACATTCAATAACATCCAAACAGAATGGGGCAACGGTGAAATAATTTTAATTTGAGCCCAAGCAAAATATCAAAAAAAATAGAGGAACACAACGAGACGCCTTCAAAACAACCACTTTGATATTGTTGAAGGTGATTGGCTCGTCGATGAACTTGTCTTTTGTGCACAGAAACTTACCTGTAGAGTCTTTCAGAAGTAGAATTTCCAGCTCATCCCTCAAACAATCGCTCTCACTCGCAAAGAGTTCAAGAATGGCGAGCAATTCGTGCTGCAAAACAGTCAGGTGGATCTCATTCCCCCCCCGCCACCACCATGACTCACACCCTGACCCCATGGCCATTCCGAGACAAATAACCACAAATCTCAGGCTCTGCCATCATTTCAAACCTGAGAGCAAATCTGGAAACGAAGATTTTGGTCAATTACAGGAAATAAATAAAGTGCTGAGATAATATCACATTCTTTTACGGCCCTTCAACACCCTGTTATTCACATAACCTTACTCGAGACCAGATACATCAAATGAGTTATTAATTATTCCTTTCAATCGATCTTCATCCAATAAACCAATTGTGATTCTCAAAAGTATTTGTAATCACGATTTATAATGTTTGTTCAATCATCCCCCCACCCCCACATCGCCTCCCCAAGGCCTTCAAAAGCAGGTGATGCACTATCTCATCCCACATTCCTAATCATATCATGTTTCCACCCAAACTTAACAATACCTAACCCAACATTGTACTTACAGGTTACCAAGTTTCCTCCCCTGCCTTTACATTAATTTTTTTGTCATCCATGGCCTACTGCCCCCACCGTCAATACGTTGCCTATTTACCCTGCAACTTTGCTTTCTGACAAGTCTTGATCTTGAATTTAAAATAAATAAATCACAAGAAGTAGCTCGGGTGAAGTGAGTGCACGCAACTAACTGTACCTGTATGTCTACATCCAATTTCATCAGGGCGTTCTGTACATCGCAGTCCGAGACAAACCAGCCGACGAGAAAAGCAAGAAACTGGAGGAGAGGACAGAAACATGACTGGTATGGAACCATCACAATTGCTTTTGGACTCAAAATTAACCTGAGCACGCCTGACCACAACACCACAACTCATTGCATCAACTACCTGCACTCCAACCACTGACACTCAAACAAAAGCTTCAAATAGTGCAGCAATAGAGCGGAAGAATTTATTATTTTTTTTAACGAAAGGGAGGTTTCTAAACCCTGAACACATGCCACAAACCTTGGCAATCTCCATGGCCAGATCTGGGTGTTGTTCATCTTCCAGCACAAGCAGTGACACCAAGGAATCCAATTTCACTTTGAATTCTCTGCATTCTGCTCAACACATTGCATGCAGTCTCACGCACACATGAAAAAAACATGGGGTGGGGTTGGAATCCCAAACAGCTGAAAATACATTGGGACAATTTCAAAAATACATAAATAAATAAACAAACACAAAATCGTCCAATACACCAGTTTGACCACATCAACTGGGAAGTCCAGTTCCTGGAACACTTACAAACTTAAAGAGTTGTTTAACTAGTCCAGAAAGCCTTTGGCTTAAAGACTCATCATGAGCAATGGGTTCAGTGTGCGCAGCATTTGGCAAGCAAAGGCCTGGTGTTGGCTTAACAGTTAAAGGGGAACCAAAACGCTCAGATCATCTTGCCGCTAATCCCTTGATACCCTACAAAATAGACATGATGTGATGCGTCGATTTCAAATTTATAAAGTCAAAATCCTCTTCTTCCTCCTCCTCTTCTTCACGCTTAGCCATTACGTCACACCTGGAAGTCGACCGCCAGATTCGTATTGTCGACAGGTTAAATCGCGTTACGATTTAACTCAAACATCGAATAATTTTCAATTTTCCACAAATAGGCCGAGTCGATGAGTCCTTGGTGGTTGGAGCAATACAAACCGAGATGGTTTCATGCTACACCAATGGCTGACAGATCCGAGTGTTGCCAGAAACTGGACGAGGCTAGTCCGAAATACCCACGTTTGAAAGGGGCAAACAAAATGTTTGCTCAGAATATTTTACAGAGCACACTGTTATGAAACAATAGAGATGGCTAGATGTTGAGGTTAAGATCAGAACTCCCCCCCCCCACTCCCCCCACAATCCCACATGAACCACCTCCACGATCAACCATCATCCTCACAATCTCCACCCTCCACCAGCGTCAACCATCACCACTACAACACCCACACCCCCTTCCTCCACAATCTCCAAAACAATTCCCACCACCACTACATACCCCCACTATCCCCTCCACTGGTGCGGGACATTGACACAACGGACACGGCAAGGCACCGACGACAACACAGCACAGCATGACCACAGATACAAATGGTGACCCAGGAAAGTACGAAAAGGTTCAAGCCTGTAACATAGAGTACATCTGGTCAGCCTGCGAAGGTGGGCCAAAGCATTAATCACCAATTTTGTCGGCGGTGTCCGAGTGTGCCTGGGTGGCTTCTGTGCTGTCCGGCAATCACGAGTTTTTCTGCTGGAGTAATATAACCGAATTATCAATGAATACAAAATCCCATATAAACCGTCAATTGAACGGAAAAACTAAACCGACCAATCTGTGGTGAACATGCCACCGGCATTTTCATCTGCACTGATACTTCCATCGTCGCCATCTTTGTCTGAATCGCCCGCATAAAGCTCAAAATGATTCGGCTCTATAATGCCACCGAAAGAGAGTTTCCATCATTAATTTTGTCTCCAATTGTTTCTTCAAAATCACAATGATCAGTTTCAACATACCGAGAACCTTCAGCGTTGCTAATGACGGTGGAATCGGGATCGGAATCCGAGCTCAAAATACAGTTTCTTGATGTAAGCTGCCATTTGGATCAAGGTGGGTTCCAGGTGTGTGACAACACTGGCAAAAATCGAAAAGACACTTCGTGATTGGCAAATAAATAAATAAATAAATAGAAATTCAAATTAGACCACAATTAATCATCTTCAATGCTTTTCAGAAAAAGGAAAAAAATATATAAATTTTTTTTGCAATTGTGTTCCGCTTTAAGGTTGCTGGATTAAGATCTTATGGTCGAGAGTTCGAGCATCTGTTATGCCGTTACATAGCACCAGGTGGGTTTACTCAGCCGGTCATCCTTCCGAGGTCGGCAAAACGAATACCAGCTTACTGGTAACAGGGCACAGTTGCGCTCCCAGCAATGATCAGCAAGCAGCAGCCACAGGCTGCATACATATATTTTTTTTATTTATGGCAAGGAACAGCCTGGTGTACAGGGAACTGGCAGGATAAAAGACAGACGAGATTCTCAGGCTGTGGAATGGGAAAAAAATATGCAACGTTACACATTTATGCTGCTGGGACTGCATGACTTATGGGACAACATTAACCGGCACAAAATCTCCGATAATGTTGCTACCAGTCACACTCGGTAGTACTTGGAGTGAAGAAAGGAAGAAACATAGAAATCGTGTACTTGTCTACATGTCCATGTGTGCGAGATGTGTGTGGTGTGGGACATGTGACACGTGGCAGCTCCACTATAAACCTCCAACAAAACCAAGAAGCGATTGCAATGACCAAAATACTTTTTTAAATGCTTGAAGTGATCACACGTAACGAATGTGCATGTTGAGAATAGTTTGCAGGTTTTTTTTTTAATGAAATTGTTAATAATTTCAGACACCGTCACAACACAGAATGCGGAATTTTGGCGAACGCACCTTTCACAGCATTGCAGATGAAGGCAAGACAGTCGGCAGTAGTTTTGAGAGAAGACAGATCCTGCAAAGGGTCTGCTTTCTGTTTCCTGAAGGAAACAAAGCAATAACTAGAATGACGCTCGGTAGAGCACGTACCTCTGTCAGGCTGAACAGCTTACATTTTTGGATTCCACCGATAGGCCGGATCTGCATCCAGACCTGAACCAAAATCGAATCAACTTCTCCTCGTGACCTACCCAACCCACCCACCAATTTTGCCCGAATTCGTCGACAACTTTTTGAGATATCGTATTGCACGGTATATCATGTTTGACCCTCTCAAATGGTGAAGAATCACTTGAAAGATTTTAAATTTAAAAAAAAAACTTCTAGTATTGGGATCTGGATCTTCACCAAAATCGAATCAATTAGTCCTCGTCACACACCCAACTCGTCCACCAAGCTTCAGCACAATCCAATCCATACATAACTTTTGGAGATATCCTGCTCACAGACAGAGGTGAAAACATAGCGTCCGTCCACCTTTGTGGCAGAGGTAAAAACCTTTTGTTTATTTAAAAATTAAAATGAAAACAGCACTCATGAAATTAATTTTACCGTCATTCAAGAGTCTGCACAGTCACAATGATAAAATCGAGTGAAATTGTACAAAAATATATATATATATAATAATAAAATAAATTCAGGTACATAATTAAATGATGATAGGAAAAGCTATTGTTTCAAACAATTCGTAATTTTACGGTGAACAGTCATGGTCCAGCTTTGCTTTCTCAACACCAAAAAGATTATTTTTAAAAAACAACAACAAACACTGTACAATATTGAGGCTCATAGAGGAACGACGCGACAGAGGGTACAAAGGTAACAAAGTGAGTCAGGAGGTAAGTGGGCACAATAAGCCAGAAATTAAATGAACAAGAAAAGAGGAGATTGCGGGTAGGAGCTGGGGCTGAATGGTGCACCCTCTGCTTGAAGCTTTGGAGGGAAGACTGGGATTAGTTCCACAAATGGGAGAAAAGAGGAAACACAAAAAGAGTTGACGTGTGATGAACCCGAAGCTGAACCAGGAGAGGATCACTGGAAGAAAGCGTGCATTCTGCAGCAGTCGGCGAGGGCCACAAAGAGCAGAGGGAACGAGACCGGAGGAGAGGAGGTTTAAAAAAAAAAAAACAGGCACAAACCAGTTTACAATGCGAGTGCAGCAGGCCTTGCGGCTTCACAGCAACACCAAACGCTAATGATTTTCAGTCCCCAATGTGTGCATAGATCCATAAACCAGAGTTGGTGTCAAAGCCACCTAATGCTCTCCTGTTTATACAT
The DNA here is from genome assembly GCA_035128595.1 of Eptatretus atami. NCBI lineage: Eukaryota > Metazoa > Chordata > Myxini > Myxiniformes > Myxinidae > Eptatretus > Eptatretus atami. The sequence continues at coordinate 10,802,002 of CM068962.1, forward strand.
TTATCGTTTTTAAAAGACTAGTCTAATAATACTTTTTTAAAGCATTGCAGTGAAGTCCGATCCAAATAATTTTAAAGCAATATATGTATTTGTATATGTAACAGTAAAAAAATAGTGTGGTAGATAAAAAGAAAGGAAAAAAAAATGAAAACATGAACGTGACAAAATCTTCTGATGTTGCGGGTTTCCCCGATGACGCGTTCAGGCCAAATCAAGTTGTTGTCGTCAGTCTCCAGTCTATGTTTAGATTCAATTAGTTCAAAACTGGTTTTGACTCTTCGTGAATTAAAAACTCACTGTAAAAGTCCTCTTCCTACAGAAAGTCAATTAATTTTCCTGTCTCATCGCAGAGAGGGTACTCTTCTTACTTGGATCGACGTCGTTATTTATCTATAGGGTATTTATATTTACGTTTATTACCTTGCATTGTTAACCGAAACTTGAAAAACGTAGAATGAGCGAGGTAAACCACAGCTGAGCTAGAAAAAGTTCAATCCACACTCCAAGTGTCTTCCCTGATCGCCGCGGCTGTTTGTGTGTTTCCCTGCTTTCTTCAGTGATGAGTTTGCGACCTCGAATATATTTAGAGAGATATTGATTTGGTAAGAGTACGGTATGAAGAAACAAGAGGTCCACACGAGGAATTCAAAACTCACAGAGGGCGAACTTTCTCGCTGCAAAAAGTCAACAAAGGCTTCAGAGGTAGGAAATGCCAATGGCATGGATGGTCAGGGTGTTTCTACTGTTCAGATTAGACTCAAAGCAGATCGATCACTTTTTGTGGCTAATTTTCGGAAGTTTTTGCGCTTGGTTTTTTTGTGCAACATTTGCGGGCTTATAAACCAGTGCGGCTTGTGTGTGTTAAATTCCAGATTTTTTTAAATTTAGGGGATGCGGCTTATATAACGATGCGCTCAATGGTCCGAATTTTATGGTACTTGCCTTGCCATGAGAAATGCATCTAAAAGAAAAAGGAATATGTAGTGTTGGGAGTTAGATTGCGGACAGGAACGGATGGAAAACAGCATCCTGGTTGCCATGGCAACCACTTTAGATGACGAACGTATGTCATGACACACCGTCTCCACAGTCTGTACCTATGTACCAAATATGAAACGTGAAAGTTGAAAACTTTGGGAGTTAGAGTGCGGACAGGAACGGATGGAAAACAGCATCCCGGTTGCCATGGCAACACTTTAGATGACGAAGGTATGTCGTGACACAATGGCTCCACAGTCTGTACCTATGTACCAAATATGAAACGTGAAAGTTGAAAACTTTGGGAGTTAGAGTGCGGACAGAACGGATGGAAAACAGCATCCCGGTTGCCATGTGCAACCACTTTAGATGACGAACGTATGTCGCGACACACCGTCTCCACAGTCTGTACCTATGTACCAAATATGAAACGTGAAAGTTGAAAACTTTGGGAGTTAGAGTGCGGACAGGAACGGACGGACAGACAGACGGACGGACGACCGGTATCCATAATACGCCCATCTATAATTATTATTATGCATACATATAATATATATATATATATATATATATATTTTATATATATATATATATCGGGCGTATAAAAAAGTGTGGTAGATAAAAACATTAGAAAGGAAAACTAGAGGGGGAGCACTCGGGAGAGTGCAAAACCTCCGCGCCAATACTGCTGGGTCACTCAAGTGAACCTTATATCTATATTCATTAAATACGATGTCAACAGTGCTGACAGTTATAGTTCTTTTCTCCAACATTTTTTTTTTTGGGGGGGGGGGGGGGGGGGACCAAGTCCAAAATTCTAATGGGCATGATCCTTGGACATACCTAACCCCCCCACCAAGTTTCGTCGAAATCCGTCGAGAGTTTTCCGTAATACAAAAAATTTTAACACTTCACGCTCACGCTCACGCCGGGAGTATCGCTATAGCTCTCTGTTCTTCGAACAGGCGAGCTAAAAATGGTCTCACAACGTGAAAAATGTTACGAAAAACGCAAAATGCGAAAAAATTCCAATGGAACCATTGGAGCGTTAATTTTTCAACTCTGAGCAAGCCACCCCACGAGGCATCACGTAATCAGGCACTGTAACCTGTTTTCACAATCACCCCACGCCAGGTAAAGAATTACTACTGGAAACAAGCAATTACAAAAATACCCAGCACCTCCTTTTCCACTTCAAAACATCCATTTCACCGATTACAATTATAAGGATGTACAATATATATATATATATATATATATATATATATATATATATATATATATATATATATATATATATATATATATATCTCCTTGGGTGTCGATCGGTGTTGGACTGGGGAGGTGGTGGAGTCACGTCACACCCAGTTTTTGGACAAAACCCGATGACGACGTTTTCCCTTACAATTGATCCAAAACATTTTACGTAAAGTCTGAATGAGCGATTAATTATTTGGCGAGTGTGATGTTAAATGGTTACTTGCTTTTTGGGAACATCGTTTACCTGAATGCCGTAAGGCATGAACATAATTTATTATATTCAGCCACAACCGCTCCACATCACGTACCGCTCAATCCCGCATGTGGACAAGAACTTGCCAGTGAGGACTAAGGCTCCATCATAACTCATCATACAAAGGCTGTAGCTACTTGGTTTGCCACCTCTCAGTGTAAACATGTACCACGTAGCGCTGCTCCAGATGGGAGAGCGTATTACGACAGCCTTTCAATCTCTATCATTTTTAGACATTAATTTCAGTCTATTTTGCGTTAGACTCGACTGCAAACTATCTGGAGGAATTCTGATGTCTTATTTTATTTTTTCTTGGAAAAAACGTTATCAGCTTGGAGTGTCGTTTGTGACGTCCAGCTGTTATTCTCACCACTTGTCACTCAACTGGATTTTTAGGTCATTTGACTGCTGTTCCTGTTCCTTTATCGTTTTGGACTGTACACAAAATCAAGTTGAATCCATCCCCAAATTCCCAAAAATATATATTTTAATTCTTCCAGAAAAAGGAAGCACAAGCATGAATAAAGTGCTCAGAATGCTAAATTTCCCAGGACCGAGGTGGGCTCTGGATCTCGCCCCTCGTTTCCACCCCTTCCCTCAACTTTTCAATAGCGATCGAGACCTTCGAATATACTGCGCAGTAATGACTAGAGATAAGAAAATCAACAATTTCAAATTAATTCAACCCTTCTACACAAATTTTTGAAAATTCAAAACTTGCTTGTTTGATTTTTTTTTTTTGTTTTGTTTTTAAGGCCGAGATTGTTTGTATTCATTGTGGAAGGAAATATGACGTTCTTGGCAATTTCCTTCTCATTCGCTGCAAGGCCCGACATTATTAAACCACAATGACTTCACGTAGGAATAAAACTGCATTTTAAAGACAAAACGTATTTAAATTATCAAAAAGATAAACTGCGGAAACTCACACGAGATGGGCTAAACGCATCAAGATGTTCGGGTCCCAAATGTCCTCGATCTGTTCAATGCTCCCAATCTCCAAGCAGTTCACCTGGAACAAAAGTAGTTAAAACGTAAAGAGCCAGACACGTACATGACTGAAACTAGAAAACCTGCGATGGAAGTTAAAATAAATGCATTCCCTTAAATCAGGTTTAAATAAATTAACCGCTCGACATCAATTAAACACTGGAGTCTGATAAACGTATGGAAACGTACAAATACGTCTAAAAATAAATAAAAATTAAAATAAGTAAATTGCTTGTGTAATAAGTTATGCAGATAAGGAATATTTGTCATGTAACCGTCATGGCAGTTAGTATATTTGGAGGGGGTCCGGTCAGGGTTAGGGTAGCTTTGTTAGTTACGGGGTCACTTGTGTTGAATAGAGTCCGAGTGTGGGTGAATTATGAGAGAAGGCAAACCTGGGTGTCCTGTCTACAGTTACAAGGCAGTCATTAAGGATCTCATGGCACCATTCAAAATTGGTGTTTAGGAAGTGGGGGGGATGGGGGTTAGAAAAGGTGGTCTCTCAATGTTTTTGGACAAAGACATCTCAATTCCAAATTTGAAGATGATTAGCTCAGAGGTGAAGGAATTGTGTGCAATTGTAATAGAGGAAAGAAAGAAAAGAAAGAAAGCATGACATCTCCCCTCCTTAGAAAGAGGCATATAAATGTTGCTCTGATATAGTGCCAGCAGGGGAGGCTGCATCTCAGAACATGCACTCCCTTGGGTGGTGACAAAGCCGAACATCTCGTCTGCCTTGCATGTATCGACATAAAAGATCCAACTGCATCTCGCAAAATAAAAATAATAAATAAATAAATAATTTTCTTTTTTTAAAAAAAAGTAGACCACAGTGTACCAGCAAACCGGCAAAATTCCCATCATTCAGCCGACCTGGTTGCTGACACACGATGGCCCACAAGGAATTTTGATACAACAGGTGATTGTGGTGAATTGGGGTCAATCAGACAGCCCATTATGTACACAAAGAGTCAAGATATTACTAATTTACTGGGGGGGGGGGGGGGGGGCAATGTGGGATCAGGGGGTGAACTTTTTGACAAAACCCTCTCAAGACATCGCAATGGATGGGAAATACTACTACTACTACACAAAACCCTCAATACTAATGATAACTAATACTATACT
>CM068962.1:10808458-10828063 GCA_035128595.1 Eptatretus atami
TCGTTTGACGAACATTGCGAACGATCTGATTGGTTCGTGCCAGCTTCACAACGGACAAAAATCTCGCGACCCTTTCACTTGACCCGGAAGTGCTCAAAACGAACCGGAAGTGCTCGACACGATCAATCCGACCGGAAGTACCGAATCCAGCCCTTCGAGTCATAAAAATCGAACACGGGAACAATTTCTGAATTAATTGACGCCTCCAAAGGAGCAACACCGTCAGAATGGTCAGTGAGTCGATATGAACGAACGAACGGCCGCTCGGTGACCCATGGGGCAGCAGGGCCTACTGAAGGCCCGACCGTTCATGAGGAAATGTATGATGACATGATGGGAGGAAGGTGATGGCATTTTGAGAAATGTCCCCTCCCTACCTCGTGGCAATTTCTGTGCTGCATCATGAATGAATGAATGTCTGAGTTGGGAATAATAGTTCTAACTATGTCAGTTCATATCATTCAGCCCATCAGTGCTGAATATTATATTGAACTCGACTAGTAATTCAATATGGAATAGGCAAAGCCTAGAAGCGAACGTAGAATTCTTCTTACATTCGATGCTGCAATTTCCCGGTTACTTAGGCCTGGATTCGGGATCAGCGATCAAATAATGTAAATCACGATTAAAAATTATTTTTTGATGATGTGGGAGATATCTTTATTATACCTCAACATTACCTTCGCAACAACAACTACACCGCCTTGAACAGATCTCATCTAAAAAAAATAAATATTACCTCAGCATTACTTCACACAAACAACTAACGCCTAGAACAGGATCTCATCTAAAAAATAATATTACCTCAACATTACCTCCACAACAACACTATACCGCCTAGAACAGGATCTCATCTAAAAAAATAAATATACCTCAACATTACTTCACACGACAACTACACCGCCTAGAAACAGGATCTCATCTAAAAAAAATATATATTACCTCAACATTACCTTCACGAAATTACACCCCCTAGAACAGGATCTCATCTAAAAAATAAATATACCTCAACATTACTTCACAACACAACTATACGCCTAGAACAGGATCTCATCTAAAAAAAATTAATATTACCTCAACATTACCTTCACAACAACAACATACACCGCCTAGAACAGGATCTCCATCTAAAAAAATAAATATTACCTCAACATTACCTTCACAAACGACAACTACACCGCCTAGAACAGGATCTCATCTAAAAAAATAAATATTACCTCAACATTACCTTCACAACGACAACTACACCGCCTAGAACAGGATCTCATATAAAAAAATAAATATTACCTCAACATTACCTTCACAACAACTACACCGCCTAGAACAGGATCTCATCTAAAAAAATAAATATTACCATCAACATTACCTTCACAACAACAACTACACCGCCTAGAACAGGATCTCATCTAAAAAATAAATATTACCTCAACATTACCTTCACAACGACAACTACACCGCCTAGAACAGGATCTCATCTAAAAAAAATTACTAGAAGCGAACGTAGAATTCTTCTTACATTCGCTTCTGACTTTACCTATATTGTGACAACTGTATACGCAATTTCCGGTTACTTCGGCCTGGATTCGGGATCAGCGATCAATAACGTAAATCACGATTAAAAATTATTTTTTTGATGATGCGGGAGATATCTTTATTAAAATCAGTGGAGGAAATATACACCATGTCTGATATTTGGTCTTCATGTCTCCGACGATGCCTTTATCTCCGGCATGCATCATTCCCCATGACAAAAACCGGAAACAAAAAACCAGAAGCAAAAAAAAAACGGAAGCAAAACGCTCATAGCCAACGACACGATTCACAATTGCCAGGGTATTGTGTTGTTGTTGTTGTTGTTTCCTATTCTCTCATGTGCACGCGTTAAGTAATATTCACAAGATAGAAATAAAACCCAATCGTGTTTATACACCGCACAGCGTTTAAAAAAAACCGGAAGCAAAAGGGTCATAGCCAACGACACGGATTCCAAATTGCCAGGGGTATTGTGTTGTTGTTGTTGTTGTTGTTTCCTATTCTTCTCAATGTGCACGCGTTGAGTATGACGCTCACTGCGTTCGCTATAAACGTCAGTAATCCCTATCGATGGGGTAAACTTGTTTCAATAACTGGTTATGGACAATTTACAAGTGCTCGTGCATGTTATATCTGATGAGAGTTCTTACACAATATATTTTGGAATGTTTCACTGATTTGTAAGTTCTTTCAACACTATCTAATATTCATTCATTCATTCATTCATGTACCATGCTTTTTCCAGTGACAGTTCTGCAACAGTAGTTTCTTGGCTGGGGTTACAATCCTGGATGGGTCACCACTTTGACGAAGATTTCTAATATTCATTCATTCATTCATTCATTCATGTACCATGTTCTATACAGAGCGTCGGTTCTGCAACAGTAGTTTTCGGCTGGGGTTACGATCCTGGACGGGTCACCACTCCAACACAGCTATATCTAATCTGTTAAACGCAAATTAAGCTGCGTTATTAAGAGTATCCATGCCTACAATTCGCTGCAGTATCGATCAAAGCTGTTACATTAATCATTCAAATATCTACTCGATATAATGAGGATATTTGAATGGCAATACAAAATTATCTGAAAATACAAAGCCTGTCTGCTTTGTATTTGGACTTCTTCTTCTGGATGCTAAACGGTAAAGGCCCAGTCACACCTTGACGTTTTAGCCAGCTTATGCCGATTTTTGGAAAATTTGTGTAAAACGCTGGTACACGTCGAATACGTTATGGGTAAGTTTTGATAACATTGAGAGCACGCTGAAAAACACTGCCATACGTCGTAGTACGCTGGCTTTAAACGTTGTACTTTTGGGTTGTCCTCAAATTTTCCATGCTTGAAATTTTAAGACTTATGCCAGCGTATGACTCACACGTTCCGCATAACGCTGGCCATAAGTTGTAGGCACGTTACGCGATCGTTGACACACGTTACTTGTAAGTTACTCATAAGCCGAAACACGTCGAGGTAATGTTTAGCATACCCGAAACTTATTTCTAACCTATGAGTAACGTGTTGTACGCACGATATGCGAACGTTGGCACACGTCGACAAAAGTTACTTGTAAGGTACTCATAAGTCGAAACACGTCAAGGTAATGGTTAGCGTCAGTGTTCCAGACTCCATGGTTTTTTTTTTGTTTTTTTTTCTTCGGTATGACGGTGATGTTGACACTTCGATTTGTAGTGCAGTTATAATATAATATAATTAAAAGGCTGCCGCTCAACGATTTAAATCATAACCGCACTAGAAATCGAAGTGTCAACATCACCGTCATACCGAAGAAAAAAATATAAAATAAAAAAAGCAGGGAGTCTGGAACACTGACGCTAACCATTACCTTGAGTGTTTCGACTTATGAGTACCTTACAAGTAATTTTGTCGACGTGTGCCAACGTTCGCATATCGTGCGTACAACTTATTCCCATCGCATGCGGAACGTGTTTCATACGGCAAGTACGTCGTAAAATGTTTAACACGTTTATAATTACAAGACGTACTCCACTTACTACGACGTATGATAGCGTACTTTAGCGTTCTATTCACGCATACCAAACTTACCCATACCGTATTCGACGTGCGCCAGCGTTTTAGACGCATTTTTCAGAGGTCGGCATACGCTGGCAAGATCGCCAAGGTGTGACTGCGATGTTGACACTTCCATTTCTCCGGCGGTTATGATTTGAATCGTTGTGCGGCAGCCTTTTAATAGGCTACTCACGTCATCGTCGGCGATATGTGCAGCGCGCTATGCATAAGTTAGACTATCGTTGGGCATAGGTTGTGAACGCCGACAACAGGCTAGCATTCGTTGGTATAAGTTATCTATAAGACAACGAAACGTTCTGTGTCTGTTACTAATGTGTTATGGATACGACCAATCCGTTATGAATACGTCCAATCTTTCAAAAAAACCATCAAAAGTTCAACGTAAGCCAGCGTTTTACATACATTTTGATACGTTGCCATTGCTGGCTAAAACGTCAAGTGTGACTGGGCCTTAACCTTTGACCTTTTGACAACATCATTAATTTGGCTTCTCCATAATCTCATAATAAAGTTTTGTTGAAAATTTGATGACAAAACTCAAATGGTAAAATAAGAAGTTATAACCCGGACAGACCCACAGTGATTGCGAGACCCTACCCGGACAGACCCACAGTGATTGCGAGACCCTACCCGGACAGACCCACAGTGGATTGCGAGATCCTACCCGGACAGACCCACAGTGATTGCGAGACCCAACCCGGACAGACCCACAGTGATTGCGAGACCCTGTGTTCTGCTGTGCTCGGGACGGGCTAATTAAACACATTTGATTCCTCTTCGTTCATTCAACAGGTTGTTTCTGTTTTTTTTGTTTTGTTTTTTTTCCAGGGAACCACACACAAACACAACTCTCGTATTTGTCAAATCATGAATGCTAACTCAGAATTTCCTTCAATATAAAAAAATAACATCTACATATAACTCACACCCGATGTGGTTTTTGTGTTGCATATTTCCACGCAGCTTGATATTGAAGATGGAAGCAGAATTTGAAGTCGGTTGTGCTGCAAAGAGAGCAAGAGAAACTGTGTGTTTAACATGACCAAATGTGCGTTCTGTACACAGGCAGCCATTCTCTTGCAATGTCCTGCAGTGACACCAATTCGAAACAAACTCCAGTCATCGTTCGTTGCATGCAGACAGCTAGATGGAACTGTGGGCACCGAGCTCCTGGCTGAGGAATCTGATATTACTTCTGTAAAAGAGTCTTTCAGATATCATAGAAACTGCAACGCTCCGTATGTTAGTAAGCTGCACGTCAAAAGAACTGTAGAAAAGCTTCCTGAACCTGACACAGGTAGTACTGGTCGTGGTGATGGCTGGTCGTGGTCGTGGTACACACACTCCCCTCCAAGTGGTCTATCCTGGGTTAGAGTCCCCAGCCAGCTATAAACTGTCGTCCTGGGGTCTTGCGAGGCATCAATGTGTGACCGTTAAAGATCTCACGGTGTTCTTCCGTGAGAGGAGGTGAGTTATCGCTGGCACGCTGGACAGATTACAAATTCCTGCTCTAATTGGGAGGGCATAGACGGAGGTGGGGAGTCACCTGTGTGAGTTAATTTATGTGAGTAATATATTTCTGTTGCTGACACGCTGCAGGTGCATGATCTACCTGTTGATCCCCCTATCTCGGCAAAATTGTAATTACCTCCCACCTCCACCACCGAAGGTGAAGGAGGTTATGTTTTCACCCCTGTTTGTTACTTGCGAAAATCGTAGATTTTTTAAGTGTATTGGTTGGTCTTGTGCGTTTGTCTGTATGTCAATCACCTACAGGTCACAATTTTGAACCGATCTTCCCGAAACTTCACCACATGCTAAAGTTCGTCATAAGCAAGAAGCCTATTGTTTTTGAGGTCAAAAGGTCAACAAAGGCCAAAGGTCAACAACTTTATCGAATTTCTAAAATTGTCAATTTTCATCCGATTGACTTGAAATTTGAAGAGCAGTTGCATATTCGGTTATTTAATTCAAACACCAATTATTTTTAAGCTCAAACTTCTTTTATGGATTTTGCAAGTATCCTGCTCTGCATGACATCTTTCTTGTTTGTGTGTTTGTCGCGCTATTCCTCCTACAGTTCTGGCCTGATTATGTCCAGACTTACTATATAGGATCAGCATAAACCCGCTCAGTGTATAGGGGTGTTTTTTTTAATCTTTGCCAGTGGTCTTGGAGAGGGGGGTGGGTTGGGAAGACATAAATTCTCTCTGTAAATGTGTATTGTGTGGTGCCACCTCCAGATGAGAGAGGGTATTACAAGTCCTACCCTTTACATTACACGATATGATGTACTGCAAGACATTGCCCACCTTAGCTGGGCTGAGGATACTCCTGCCTGGGAATACCCGCTATTGTTAAAAGAAGAAAAGTAAAGAAAAACCATACCTCATCTTGGAGACAGGTAACAGTTTTGTTTTATTTAATATAATGCTTACATATTTCATTTATTTATTTGCAGAGCCCTGAATGATGTCAGAAAAGAAAAATATCACAAGAAATCGTCAAGAAGAGCCTCCCCGAAGGGGTCTTCGTTGTGTTATTCATTACCCTGACTTGTCGTCGGCTGATTCTAAAGTAACTCCTCTTAGCCACCAAAGTTATTCGACATTATCACAGTGTAAGGACACTCGGGTTGTGTAAACAACATGCCAAACAGTGTGAATCAATGCCAACTCCGACATATGATACTCGCGGGCATGGGTATCAGAGATAATGTTACTAAAAGTTTACCAAGGCAAAGAATATTAGAAAACCAGCAGAAACGGTTCCATCGACTGGTTGTGGCAGCTCTCACCATCATCTTCGATTCCATGCTCAAGCAGCCACATCTCGAGCTTTATTCCCAGAACCAGAATCATGTGGAATTTGAAACAAAAACTTAATAAAAGGTGAAGGAAAGTATTTCAATGAGTGCTGAATGAGATATCGGGTGTTGGAGTCGGCGACCAACAATATCATTACAAACTACAAAACAGACTTAAAATGGCACATGGTAATTCCCTTGTATTTGTCGCAGTAGATTTTCAGAAAGCACTAATTGTCAGTGAGCGGCTCTTCATCAGAGATTGTTAAAATGCAAGAGGAGATCATTAAACAGGCTGCTCTCTGAGCATGTCAGGATATTCTCAATTTTGTTGAGAAAGCTCCTCCACATCAGTGCTCACCATCGGTCAAAGCCCTGAGAAGCAAGATCCGAGAGCCCCCAGAAACAGTTTTTATCATTTTTTAAGCATGTCCTAAAGTCACCAAAGCACCGTGAAATTGATAGGATTTCTCTGCTGTCCAAATCGTAATCCCAAGACCTAATTTTTGGTGTGACACATAGTAAGTTGATGGAGTGATTAATGGATGTGTTCGAGGAAGATGTCTGCAAGATGTACGGCAGAAAGCGATCGGAGAGTGTGAACACATCAGGGCAGCAGACATTTTGGGAGAAATATAACAAAGATGGACGAAGAGTTGAGCCATCTCTGCAACCACCCGACAAGGAGAATTTGCTCTTGCACACCCAGCGAGCCAACTATGTTTACTGAATATGGAGATGGTCATCCGTTGCCTTGATCGATGCTCCAAACCCATCTTTGTACGGTTGGACAAACAACCCATTCCTGGATGATGGTATGTCTATTCTCTGTTGTGAAGATGAGGACTCGGGGTGCTCGGCTGGATGCAAGTGAATGCCAGGATGATATGATGGAACTGTCCGATGGTGATGATGAAGACTTTTGAATGGACATTATTATGTGCGTGTGCGATGGAAGAAAAACAGTTCTGATTAACAATCAACGCGTGTGAACAGAAGCGTCATAAATGTCGAATTGTTCAGTTGAAACTGAAGTTGATCATTAATTGAATGTTAGCATCTCGTGGAACATCGGTTTTTCACCAAAGAAGTCACCAAAGGCATTATGTTTTCGGGTTGTCTGTCCGTGGTAATCTTCTCTGTTTTCTCTGCAACCGCTTATCCGATTGACACAAAATTTTCAACGTCGGTGCGACTAATCATGAAGAATGTTTTAATGATAATTATGATGTCATAGGTCATGTGGTGTGACAGACATGTTGGAAAAAAAGGAAAAACTATCCAAAACCGCTCCATGGAAAAAGTACTCCCCATGGGGAATAAGTGGGTTTTTTATTTTTTTTTTGGTGGAAATTGGTGGCTTCATTATTATGTCATAATTGCATCAGTCAAACACTATCTGATTCATATGAAAAAAAATTTATAGGGTCATGTAGGGCTAAATTTATGGGGGGAAAAAATTGATGACATCATCAGTCATCTGATTTAGCTGCAGCCATATTGTTTTTAACATGTAAACCTTAAGATCTATTCCGAAACAGCTGAACAGATTGGGGTGAAACTTTACAGGTATGATCGCCAATCCATGAGGAACAAAAAGTTCTCCAGCTATGATGTCATAGGTCACATTGCTCGACAGCTATGATTTTTTGAAGAATAAAACTTTTAAAACCCTCTTATCCAGAATGGCTTCACAGACTGAGGGGAAACTTCACCCACATGTTCCCCAAGCCTTGAGGATACCAGGATGTTCACAAAAAATTAATAGGTAACATGGTCTGACAACCATATTGGAGTGAACGTAAATCTTTAAAAAAATTTTTCTGTTGAACCGCTTCATCAATCGACGTGAAAAGTCACAAATATGATCCAGTATTCATGGGGAATACGTGTTTTAAATTTTAACCTCATCGGACATATGGTCTGGCAGCCAGAATTATTTAATATTTTGAATTTGGGTTCAGGGATTTAAATCAAACTTGGTACAAGTATACATAATGATGTAATCATGTGGGTGGAGGCATATCTGGCGACGTTAAAGAGTACCGTTCTAGTTTAAAGACGTCTTGATGCTTAAATGTTGATATTTTTGATGCTTTGACGTGTGTGTGCAAAAACGTTCCATTTAGCTCGATATTTAAAAAATAATAATAAAATTATATACATTGGCCTTGGCATAAAAGCTAAACAACTAGATGAACAACCCGAGATGTTAACATCACGAGAGAGTTGGAAAGTGACACTTTGTTTAAATCTGCGTGGAATTTAATGGATAGATTTTCCTTCCGAACATATATTTGCCTCCACAATGGATGCTGGGTCACATCACGTGTTTGTACTCATTGAAAAGGTCAAACAATCATCCATCCAATGATTCCGTTTTTGTTAATGTACCTTCTCCGGGAATGGAGAAGAGTGTGCCGATTATATTAAACACGTAAAACTGTAATCCGTGTGCAAGATGAGATATGGTTTCCTTTTTCTAATTAACTGATGGGCTGTTAACCTTCTCAGCACTAATGAAAAAGCAAGTCATAAAATGAGTCTGGGAACGACAATGAAACAAAACAAGCTCGAATGAGCTAAGATCCTCGTCCTCTTAATGATGACGTCATAAAAACGAAGAGACGTCATTGTAATGTATCAGGTTTGCGATAAATTATTGTGCTAATGCCGGTTTGATCCCGCAAACAAAATTCAAACAGCTTGCCTAGTTTCGGAGATAATGGTATAAGCGATTTCCATTAGCGGCGATATTATGACGTCAACTTTTTTTCTAGGAAGAATTTCCAAAATGGAGATGGTTACTGCCTGCGCGTGGGCTTTCTGCATATACATGGCAAGTTTCACGAAGATCCGATGAAAACTCTGGTGTGAAACAAAAAAGTCAAAATAGGAATGACGTCATAAAAGTTGATATGACGTCATAGTGAGTATCATATGTGCGGTAATTCATCTCTGCTAATGCCCTGTTCGATTCCCGCAAACAGAATTCAAAAGCTTGCCTAGTTTGAGATAATTTTTAGGCGATTTCCTTAGCGGAGATATTTTGACACGTGAATTTTTTTTCTAGGAGGAATTTTCAAAATCGGAGATCGTTACTGTCTGCGCAGGGTATTTTTACATATACCTGTATACGCCAAGTTTTAGGAAGTTTCGATGAAAACTGTAGGCTGTGAAACAAAAAAGTCCACAAGAAACAACAACGTGAGTAAGACTTAGAGATCCTCCACGAGGATCTAAAAAAGAGACAATTTTGCCCCTTAAATGGGAGGGGGGGGGGTCAACAGGTGGATCTTGCACCTATAGGGTATCAGCTACAGAAATCTACTGCTCGCATAAATTCCCCTTTCAGGTGACATCTACCTCCATCTACACCCTGACTATAACCTATGGAGGGCAGTGCATACGAAAGTAGAAGAAGATCACAGTACACATGATCTCGATTCCTCACAACATGATACAATACAATAGTAGCTGGTGCTGCTGGCTCCAAATATCGGATCTCTCATTCTGAACTTGCACAAACTCACCTGGATGCAGAGATAGATTTGTGTGTGTGTGTTGTGTTGTATGTATTCATTCCTTCACCCCACCCCCCCCCCCAAAAAAAAAAAATAACCACCACGAAGCATTGATGAAGATTTAAAAAAATCTTTATTAAAAAGAGAATCACATCACTATGAGCATTGTGTCATGAAAAGCAGAATACTTCCCTCACAATCTTGGAAACATCTGCTTTAAATACATTTTTTTCACCGGTAATGCATATCCACCATCATCCATCGATTGAAAGGAAATAAAATTAAAATCAGGAATATTTCATCATCGTGCATGGGTAGGTAAAGCTATTCACTCGACATGGATAAAACAAGGCCCTTACAACAGAAACTTCCCAAAGATGTGGCAAATTTAGGACAAAATTGCCAGCAAATCTCATTGTTTTACAATGACATGGACGTTCGTCCCATAGAAAATTTAAATATTATTTTGGTGTACATCGGGAAAAAAACAAATACTTTTATCACATTTTATCACGCGTATGCCTCAACCAATCATTAATTATTATGTTAAACAAAACACAGTACTATACTTATACGTGGTTTATTTAAAAATTAAAGCTCTTTAAGACCCGTATAACATGTCGTGCTTATGTCTCACAAGTTGAGTTGCCCGCTTATTTAGACTTTTGTAAACCGTCAAGAAGATTGATGTTTAAAGCTGTAGCAAACATTAATCCGAGAGTCAACCATGGCAACGATGGGCCAAATGACCTTATTTCCTTGTTTGAAGTCAGTTTCTTGATTTTCAGACGTACAAACATAAAGAGAATTACCTTGCGGGGGTGGGGGATTGTGCCCATGATCTAACCCTGGGTACCCCCAACACGTTTGCAAAAATTTGGTGGAGATTGGCTCAACACTTGTTTTTTGTTTTCTATGATTTTCAGACATGGACACACAAACAGACAGAGAATTACCTTGCGGTGGGAGTGCGGGGATTTTTTGTTTGTGTGTGCCGATGACCTAACCCTGGGTACCCCCAGCACGTCGCACGAGTCAGGTAGCTTGGGATGGGATGATGGAGGTGACTCGTAATACAGGTTTTGCTGTCCAGTCACAAGCAAGCAACAAATCCTCTACAGAGGAATAATAAATGACTGGATAACCAATCATTTTGCAAAGACAATGTTGGGAGTATAATTAATTACCTTTTCAAAACAAGCAACTACATTTTTATTTCAGAGAATCATGATAAAATTAGTTTTGCTATTAAATAACAAGCAATTTTTTTATTTATTAATTTTTTTAAAGTAGAGTTTCTGATTAAATGAACCTAATGAGGTCACAATGCTCGAAGCGAGGAGATGGGAGATAGAGATTTCATATCCTGTGTCATAACAGAAGTGCTTCCTGACAGTGACGTCATGTTTATAGCATGAACCCCCCCCCCCACAAAACAATGAATGATACAAAAGGAACCCGCATGAAATCCATAATTTTGAAAAGATTTAACACAAATCACGTGTTCACATCTCACCAACTTAACAAAGACTCTTATTCTTATTCTCCGTTAACACTTGGTTTCGGCCAGTGTCACTCGCTGATCTTTTTCATTTTCGAAGACATTTATCAGATCTTGAAGCCGTTGAATGTAGAGACAGCAAAGCAGCAAACCGAGAAACTGTTCGATCACACGGTGACAAGAACCAAATGCTTACCGATTTTACCATTTCGACTACCGGCTCACAGTTACCCTCATCGTTATTACCCACTCTGCTTCCCAACATTGATAAATCCACTTACCTGAGGAAAGAACAGTACAAAGAGAAGAATTGCCATGACCGTGAAGTGATCAATTAACCAATGGGCTGTCGCATTGATGCAACCTCGAGCAGCCACCCTATCGAGGACTTCGATTCTCTAACACACACACACACACACACACACAACAGGAACTGAACAGGAACTTTTTGTTGTAAACATGATAAGTGTAAAGAAACGTATGGTACCTCTTCCAGTAGAGCACCAAATCCACACTGAGAGTTTATTACAGGTTTCACACCCTGGAGGAAGACATGCAATTGAGTTATAATCAAGTGAAGAGTTATTGAGGACTAAACACTATAAATCGCAAGCTCTTCTCATTTCAACCTCGGCAGGCAAATCCACCATTAGTGGCTAGAGAGACAACGGACCCTTAGCGGCTGTCTGTGTTTGTACCCCCTAAACCCCTGTTAGGAGTTTACCTTTGGCTGCACGCAGCAGGAATAAGGAACTCCACAAGCTGCGGGACCAGGTGCCTCACAGCTGTGGTACTCGTTAACCTTCCAGTCCATGTAACTGTCGGCTCCGCAACAAGACAACTGCACGGAGTCAACGAAACATGCAATTAGAAATCATCCCAAAGTGCAAAGCCCCTCCACGTCCGCTTTGTACTTAAAATAAACTTGACAAAAACAGCTAAACAATAACAACAAAAAACTGTACATTATATTCATTGGTGTTCTCCATGTTCTTGTTTCCATGGCGTGAAGCTGAGCAAGATGTGCGGCG
Source organism: Eptatretus atami (assembly GCA_035128595.1). Classification (NCBI taxonomy): domain Eukaryota; kingdom Metazoa; phylum Chordata; class Myxini; order Myxiniformes; family Myxinidae; genus Eptatretus; species Eptatretus atami. Next base: position 10,820,908 of record CM068962.1, read on the forward strand.
GGGGACCAGCCCAGAGGATAGAGCAGTACTCCATCAAGCTATGGATGAAAGCCTTTTAAATGGAGAGATCAGGTCTGCCAAGGAAGGACTTTGCACGACAGAGGATGCCCAGTCGGCGTCTGGCTTTGGAGGCCAATTTGTAAATGTGGCTTGCCCAAGAGAGATCATGGCTGAGAGTGAGACCAAAGAGTCCTCTTTGAGAGGGTTGTTGAGAAAGTAGATGGAAGGGTTTGCAGTACAGTCCTTTCAGAGAGAAAGTGAGTGTGTGAAATTTCTCAGGATTGAAAGACATGTTCCAAGTGTTTGACCAATTTGTGATTTTGTCAAGGTTTGAATAGAGGGAAGAGGCTGCTGCCTGTCTGTCTGTCAGAAGGATGAGTGATGTGACGGCAGAGAGTGGAGTCATCAGCAAAGAGATAAAGAGGATTTTCCAGAGTCAGTGAGATCATGGATGAAGATTAGGAATAAGATGGGGCCGAGAACACTGCCTTGTGGTAATCCAGCCTTGACAGGGAGAGGAAATGTGAGGGTTCCGTTGAGAGCCACTCGTTGCCTACTAGAGTGGAGGAAGTCAGTTATCCAAGAGTGGAGGAAGTCAGTTATCCAAGAGTGGAGTTGGTCTTGGATTCCATAGGTAGAGAGTTTGGAGAGCAAGGGAGGATGTGATGCCCTTTGACATTTGGAACAAATTATTATTCTCCATATTCTCATAAAAAAGCTTTTTGAAAATTTGATGACAAAAGCTCAAATGGTAAAAACGTTATGGCCTGGACAGACACACACAGACACAGAAGTGTTTGCAAAACCCCATCTCCGCTGCGCAGGTGATTTAGAAAACTACTGAAAATGGCTCAAATAGTTTTTAAAACACTTTAGAAACTACGACTGTATCCCATTAAAATTCCTCGTACTTGATTTTATTTCCTCAGAATTATGCAAGGTGCTCCTCAGCCAAGTATGTTTCAGATCTGTCATTGAGGCAATGCGATGATCAATGTACATCGACCCACACGTAATGATGCAACAATCTGTCTCACCTTTATTTGTGTGAAGTCCATTATGTTTTTGAAATCCAAATCGTCGTAGTAATGGCGAATACCATTCCGAAGCCGGTTGCTGAAGAAGTTGTAAGCCTTAAAAAAATAAAAGGGGACATGAGGGTGGGGGGGAGGAAGTCCATCAGTTATACCGGGTCACCTAACAGCTCTTTGTGCTTAATAACCTTTTGACCCACTGTTGTTCTGCGAAGGAGAAATTAGACAAGACTGAACCCAACAGAATGCTGCTTAATCCCAGGTCGAGATATGGCCTTGCAGGAAAACAGTTCATCTGCGAGCTGGGCCAGCACAAGGGGGAAGTGGGCACACCCTGCAGTGGGGGTGTGATGGGAGACTCAAGCAGACGGATGTTTCATGCCGTGAAGAAACCCCTCAAGTTTGTGTACAGATTCTGTGGCAAGGTCTCCAGACTTCTCCTACCCCGAGGGTTGCACCACTCCCTTTTATAGCCTCTGCCCCACCCACATCCATGACATCACTAGCCCCTCCTTGCTCGGTCGCCATTGGTCGGTAATCCAGTCTGTGGGCGGGGCAACCCACCCTGACCTTTTACCCACTTTGAAAACCACTACACCACTTTCTGTGTCATGGCGGCATTCCTGCCTCGACTAGCACCAATGGCCTAATAAAGAACATAAAAGACAGATTACAAAAGGATAAAACATAAAAATGGTGTGATGGGATGGTGGTTTTAGACACACACGTGGGGAGGGAAGATGACAGATATCTGCAGATATAAGATGCATAATCCTATATCACAATTAAATTAACTCGCGTTTATTCTAAACATGCAATATGGGAAATAATTCTTGATATATCATGCAAAGTTACCCCCTAGATGGCATTCCCACAACAACACTTACCTGGTGTCGAAAGATTAGAGCGAGAACTCCTCCAAAGAGTTGAAGAAGCAAACCTACCACGAGAAATCCAAAGAACTGTGGACAAAAGATGGAAGATAAAAAAAGGTTTTCGGAAACCACGAAAAGCAACGACGAAATCGGTGAAATCTAGAGGATGCAGACAATGAATGAGGCATAACCGAGCTAACAGCCAAAAATATGAAGTGGAACATGTCAAAATTGGAGAACCAACAGAAACTCAACTGGTGGTGTACTCTTTGGGAAGAGTTGTGCTTACTGTGTGCAAAAAGGTTGTGTTATCTCTTAAAGCTCCAACAGCTCCAATTAAGCTGATGGAAAAGAGAGTGAGGCCGCAGAGGATCAGAATGATTGCCGGAGCCAAGAATACGTGCTGGAGCTCCCTGGTTTCCGGTCGCTCCGTCTCTGCATAGATTCCCAAAAGCAGGAGAACCAATCCCAGCACCTGTATGTGGGACATGGAGAGTTTGATAAAAGTGTAAAAGGTTCACTTATGCAGCAATTTTTATTACATTTACAGTGGTTTAAAGCATGGCCTTCCGCACCATCGGTGTCTCAAGGCAGGATGTTGATTCCCAAGGACTGTCACTCTCCCACCAGCTGCAAGCTGGTGGATTCTCTATTTTGTACAAGCTTATATCTGGCCTTGTTCTTCCTGCCCTCTGATATTTATACCCTCCCTAAACCATGTGAGGTCGCATGCCTTCCCCTAAAAACCAACACCTGCTCACTCTTCGAAAGTCCAGACCGGTTGCCCACCTGTATTCATTAGTCCCCTTATTCTCCTGATTGTGGAATTGTCTCCCTGTGTCCGTTGTCTTGTCCTCACACAAGACATCAGGATGACAGTTTACAGCTGGGTTGAGATTCAAACCCAGGATAGACAGCTCAGATGTGAATGCGCATAGCTCTAGGTCTCGTGTATCCTACCAGGCCATCCACGATCTCTTATACACACGTTGATTCTTTCACTTTCTGTTTCTGGCCTGGCCTTTGCTCATTTTTGTACTTGATCCTTTCCTCCTTGTGTATGTCCACCCCCTCCCCTCTCCACTCCTTCACCCGAACCTCCATACCCCTTGCTAATTTGTGACTTGCTGCCCATTGTCATTTAGCTACTCCATGAGCCTAGACCCTTTCGCAAAAAAAAAATACATGCTTACATTTGTGATGCTCAACACCTCCTCCTGTCAATGTAAAGGGGCCCCAATCATCAAGTGAATTCAGCTGAAACTTTTAAGTTATATCAATTGTGATGCACAAATCTCACAAGATATCAGATGGTGGTTCATTGCAACCTTATATAATATCCATGGAGGGAAGGGTGGGGTTGAACCGCCTCAGGAATGGGAACATAAAAATGGGTTCCAATGGAAACATCAAACAAGCTAACCCAAATACCTTTGTTGTCATGTCCAACAACCTTGACCCTTGAAGTGTTTCAAAGAAACCAAAAAATATTCTTATTAAGCTTATGACATGACTCAGTGGTGTTATGGTTAGAGCATCTGCTCTGAGTCTGGGAGGTCAGGGGTTCAAACTCCTAAGGAGTACCGGGTCATACCCAAGACTTTGAAATAATAATGTTACTTTGCTGCTTCCTTTCTAAAACAGAGCATGCACAAACTATAGGTCGGCAACCATTGCACAGATTTGATGGGTCGAGTGGTCTTCTGCTGCATTGAAATTTATTTGAAGAGACACATATATACAGGGTGAATCAGAATAATGTATAAACACTTTAAAATGTTTTTACTTTGCTCAAATGTGAGTTTATTATTTTCCTTGTCGATCAGTCAGGGGTTCCCTGAAAAATCTAGCAAGGTTGAGTGCTTGCTGAAACTATATGATGCAGAATTTTTCATACAAAGAAATCATGGTATCCATGAAATACAGCATGTTAAAGTGTTTATACATTATTCTGATTCACCTTGTACATATCTCAGAGTGCGCCAAAACACCTCGCCGCCACGCTATGAAAAACACCTCGCCGCCGGCCATTCAAAACACCTCGCCGCACATTATTAAAAACACCTCTCGCCACACATTAAAAACACCTCGCGCAACATTATTAAAACACCTCTCCGCCACACCATTAAAAACACACCGCCACCACACCGTTAAAAACACTCGCCGCACGCTATGAAAAAACCCCTCGCCGCCGCGCCATTCAAAACACACCGCCACCACACCGTTAAAAACACCTCGCCGCAACATTATTAAAAACACCTCGCCGCCACGCTATGAAAACACCTCGCCGCCGTGCCATTCAAAACACACCGCACCACACACCGTTAAAAACACCTCGCCGCAACATTATTAAAACACCTCGCCGCCACAGCATTAAAAACACCGCCACACACCATTAAAAACACACGCGCCACACACCGTTAAAAACACTCGCACCCACCATTAAAAACACAACCGCCACCACACCGTTAAAAACACCTCGCCACCACACCATTAAAAACACACCGCCACCACACCATTAAAAACACTCGCCACCACACATTAAAAACACACCGCCACCACACCATTAAAAACACCTCGCCACCACACCATTAAAAACACACCGCCACCACACCGTTAAAAACACCTCGCCGCCACGCTATGAAAAACACCTCGCCGCCGTGCCATTCAAAACACACGCCACCACACCGTTAAAAACACCTCGCCGCAACATTATTAAAAACACCTTGCCGCCACGCTATTAGAAACACCTCACCGCCACGCTATTAAAAACACCTCGTCGCAACACTATTAAAAAAACTCGCCTCCACGCTATGAAAAATCACTCGCCGCCACACTATTAAAAACGCCTCGCCGCCACGCTATTAAAAACTCTCGCCGCACACTATTAAAAACACCCGCCACACATTAAACACCTTGCGCCACACTATGAAAAAACCTTGCCGCAACTATGAAACACCTCGCCGCCACGCTATTAAAAACACCTTGCCGCCACACTATTAAAAACACCTTGCCGCCACATCTAATTAAACACCTTGCCGCCACAACTATGAAAAAAACACCTTGCCGCCACACTATTAAAAACACCTTCGCCGCCACGCTATTAAAAACACCTTGCCGCACACTATTAAAAACACTTGCCGCCACACTATAAAAACACCTCGCCGCCACGCTATTAAAAAACCTCGCCGCCACGCTATTAAAACACCTTGCCGCCACACTATTAAAACACTGCCCCCACTTAAAAACCTCACTGCCACGCTATTAAAAACACCTTGCCGCCACACTATTAAAAACACCTTGCCGCCACACTATTAAAACACACCGCCACCACACCGTTAAAAACACCTCGCCACCACACATTAAAAACACAGCCGCCACCACACCGTTAAAAACACCTCGCCACCCACATTAAAACACACCGCCACCAACCATTAAAAACACCTCGCACCACACCATTAAAACACACCGCCACCACAAAAAAAACACCTCGCCACCACACCATTAAAAAAACACCGCCACCACACACTGTTAAAAACACCTCGCGCCACGCTATGAAAAACACCTCGCCGCGTGCCATTCAAAACACACCGCCACCACACCGTTAAAAACACCTCGCCGCAACATTATTAAAAAACCTTGCCGCCACGCTATTAGAACACCTCACGCCACGCTATAAAAACACCTCGTCGCAACACTATTAAAAAACCTCGCCTCCACGCTATGAAAAATACCTCGCCGCCACACTATTAAAAACGCCTCGCCGCCACGCTATTAAAAACTCCTCGCCGCCACACTATTAAAAACACCTTCCGCACACTATTAAAAACACCTTGCGCACACTATAAAAAACTTGCCGCCACACTATAAAACACCTCGCCGCCACGCTATTAAAAACACCTTGCCGCCACACTATTAAAAACACCTTGCCGCCACACTATTAAAACACCTTGCCGCCACACTATGAAAAAACACCTTGCCGCCACACTATTAAAAACACCTCGCCGCCACGCTATTAAAAACACCTTGCCGCCACACTATTAAAAACACCTTGCCGCCACACTATTAAAAACACCTCGCCGCCACCTATTAAAAACACCTCGCGCCCACGCTATTAAAAACACCTTGCCGCCACACTATTAAAACACCTTGCCGCACACTATTAAAAACCTCGCCGCCACACTATTAAAAACACCTTGCCGCCACACTATTAAAAACACCTTGCCGCCAACTATTAAAAACACCTTGCGCCACGCTATTAAAAACACCTCGCCGCCACGCTATTAAAAACCCTCGCGCCACACTTAAAACACCTGCGCCACACTATTAAAAACACCTTGCCGCCCCATTAAAAACACCTTGCCGCCACACTATTAAAAAACACTTGCCGCCACACTATTAAAAACACCTTGCCCGCCACACTATTAAAAACACCTTGCCGCCACACTATTAAAAACACCTCGCCGCCACGCTATTAAAAACGCCTCGCCGCCACACTATTAAAAACACCTTGCCGCCACACTATTAAAAAACACCTTGCCGCCACACTATTAAAACACCTTGCCGCCACGCTATTAAAAACGCCTCGCGCCACACTATTAAAAACACTTGCCGCACACTATTAAAAACCCTTGCCGCCACACTATTAAAAACACCTTGCCGCCACACTATTAAAAACACCTTGCCGCCACACTATTAAAAAACCTCGCCGCCACGCTATTAAAACGCCTCGCCGCCACACTATTAAAAACACCTTGCCGCCACGCTATTAAAAACCCCTCACCGCCACGCTATTAAAAACACCTCGTCGCAACACTATTAAAAAAAACCTCGCCTCCACGCTATGAAAAATACCTCGCCGCCACACTATTAAAAACGCCTGCCGCCACGCTATTAAAAACACCTTGCCGCCACACTATTAAAAACACCTTGCCGCCACACTATTAAAAACACCTCGCCGCCACGCTATTAAAAACGCCTCGCCGCCACACTATTAAAAACCTTGCCGCCACACTATTAAAAAAAAAACCTCGCCTCCACGCTATGAAAATACCTCGCCGCACACTATTAAAAACGCCTGCCGCCACGCTATTAAAAACACTTGCCGCACACTATTAAAAACACCTTGCCGCCACACTATTAAAAACACCTCGCCGCCACGCTATTAAAAACGCCTCGCCGCCACACTATTAAAAACACCTTGCCGCCACACTATTAAAAACACCTTGCCGCCACACTATTAAAAAC
>CM068962.1:10864767-10876948 GCA_035128595.1 Eptatretus atami
TAGTGGGTAGAGAATAATTGAAGGAAGGAATGGAATGATGGAGAGAAGGTGAAGTTGGGAGGAATATTAAGGTTGTGAGGTTGTGGTTTGGCACAAGCAATCATTGTGGATTATTTATTAATCATTTTTATTGTATAAATCGTTTCATTGGATCTATAACTGTAGTTTCATCTCACGTGATTAACTTTTAATATAACCATTGTCTCCTGAAATTTTGGGGCTGGCAGGATGGCCTCAACCCGAAAAGTATGCACATTCACCTCCATCCTGTCTAGCCTGGGTTCGAATCCCGACCCAGCTATAAATTGTCATCCTGGTGTGTCACAAGCAGGGTGATTCATCAATGTGTGTGTGTCGTTCCTCGGATGGACGGCAACCTGGGTGTCCTGTCTGTCAGCATTAGTTGGTGGATGTTAAAGATCCCTTCGAATTTCACATTTCAGCTTCGAAACCCTCATCGTGCAATTTCCCCAGGGTCCAACGGCTCGGACACAAACCACCAATCGGTGGATCTCCGTTAGGTCCCTCTCAAGCTGGTTCATTCTTTCAATCGTAACAACCTGTATTCATCTTCACGCAGTGTCGTTGCTGATAAGCCAAGGATATTGCCACCTTGATTTGTGACTTTCAAAAAGAAAAAAAAAATCATTCAGGAGATTTCACAATACCTGTATTTCAATTCCCTGCACGGAAATCCCTCGATGACCTAAACGTGCCACTAATATGAAGGACTCGTCAAAAAGGTCTCCAAAAATGAGGTCCTTTGGGAAGAACCCACTGCACCGGGTTTCCCGCACTTCAAGGTGAATTTTCTCGAGGACGAGGAATTTTATCAAACGAATTTCTTCGAGGTAGAGGGCGTACAATGTGCCGGAGATCACCTGGAGAGAACTTACGACGTTAATGGTATTCTGTGTTTGTGAAGTGCAGTCGGACCTTCGAGAACGCCGACAAAGTGTCTGAAAGGCTTTTGTGCTTCTCGAGAACAAAGTTATCGCTCTGAAACTGGGCTACGTTCTTCTTTTGCTTTTTAAACATTATCACTAAATTCCCCTTGGTCGTGCTGAACTTCTCCTGAAAACTTAGTCATCGTCACGAAGAGGAGGCGAGCCATCGCCGGCACCATCAACAAATTAAAATTCCTGTCCTAACCAGCAGGGGGCGTTGCATCGGTGGCACAGCCACACCCTCAGCCAATGATGCTACCCGTCGAAGAACGAAGAAGAAGACTGAGAGTCTCGAGATCAGTGGCGTGGCTCGGGGGGAATGAATGAACACAATTATGGAATGGACGATTCCTGAAGACGGTGGTTCTCGTATTTTTTGGTTTAAGCGATGACGGCTTTCGACATTATCCAGATTGCAAATTCAGGTCGGATTAAAAATTAATTTTGGTAATTTTAAATTTTATGTTGAATGCAAAAATGATAACATTAATTCATTGCTGCGCAAAGCTGTGTGGGTAACGGCGTGGTTTGTAAACACATTTGAATGTATAATATAGGTTGGAGGAGATTGTCTCTACTTTGCACATAATGCACATTCAATATATAAAATCAGTTTGTAGTGAAGTTTGACATTAAATGGTGATGGTCAAGTTGGATAACTTAGTCTTTCCATGCTGACTAGTCAAGCCCGTAGGTCACGTAGCACACCACAAACCATGGACGTTGAGGCCAAACACACACTGGACACTGCTAACTTGGACACAACACACATTCAGGATACAAAATTAACTTGTGGTTAAATTATATGTGAAAGTTTTATGCTTAGTTTGGAAAACTTTGTGTTTATGACTACATTATTAAAGTAGACCGCCTGGTGGCACTATATTAAATTTGGTCTGCATGTGGACTCACTGACTGACTGTCACACTCACACCTGGGAGAACAATAAAAGAGCAGTTGGATATAAAATAAAAAGAGTTGTACAGAATGGCCATAGGCAAGGCTCTTTGGAATGGCTAAGAAGAGGTCAGTTCAACTGGGATGGAGAACGAATCATTATAAATGCCAAAGACCATGGACACTACACCAAGGCCTTTAACAAAATGCCAGGACTGAGTCACTTGGACAAGTGTAGGTTCTATAAGGTAGAAAAAGAAAGCACGAGTCACCTCCTGTCTGAATGGAAAAAACTCATGTCAGAACAGCTGTACACACAAAGGTACAATAAGGTATGTGGAGTAATCCACTGGAATATCTGTAGAAATTTCAATGTCCTCGTTCGACAAAACTCATGGAAACGCAAACACAAAGCAATTATTGAAAACAAGGAAATAATGCTCATGTACGACTTGATGATCCCATCGAGTGTGAACATGGAAAACGAAGCACTGCGACCGGACATAGTACACAGATTCAAAAAAGAAAAGAAGGCATTGTTAATTGAGGTTTCAGTTCCCAGCAATTTTGGGCAAAACAACATAGAACTCAAGAAAATGACCAAATAGTACCAATATCTCAAAACTGAAGTGAAAAGATCCTGGAAGGTGAAGAATGCCAAAATTGCACCAGTCATTATTGGAGGAACGAGAATGATGAAGAAGAACCTCATGGATATTTTACAAGCCATCCCTGGGAATATTACTACAAATTAACTACAGTTAGAAGCTGTCTGGGGCTCGTTGACGATCCCGGAAAAGAACCCTCGGAACAAAACTTTGAGAACAAGAAAACCACAAAATTGGTCCTTGAACCATGATCTCTTTCTGAAACGGAGATGGATACTTGGAGACCTGGGAGGACTCCGTTCCATCTTCTGAAACCTGCATATGGAGATAACAACCGACAACACACACACACACACCTCAATACCTCTCCTCTCCCTTTGGGAATTGGCTATGCTCACACCAAACTCGGCACCATATCTTGTGTTGACATCATCCAATCTTCTTAACTTTTCCTATTCTTCAATGAATGTTCCCTTCCAACAGAGGGCACTGGAGGGCCACATTCCTCATAATTGGTATGAACAGGTACCTTGCCCCCACCCTTTAAATCTTGCACCATTCAACCCGATGTGAAACTTTTCCCTTTCTTTAGATATTTTTGTTTCATTCATTTGTTTTCACAATTTCAGGCTCATTTGAAGAGTTATAGGTGTCCGAGGTTGACCAGATAACCGATGATGACATCAAATGTTTCTCTTTCATGGGAACACATTTATATGAGATATTGAGCGAATCTCTCAGAATAATGTGTTTGTGTATATAAAGGCTTATCTAAATATCCACAACCGATCAAAGTTGATCGTATCCAAATTAATTATTTAAAATCCAAGTTGCCTTACAAGCAGCATTCACAATATTCTGTTTGAACATTGACAGCTTTTTCTACGTTCTATGTATTTTAACTGTACAAACGTTATCCACGATGCTGATGACATGACTTGATTCCAGTTCTCCCCAAGCCCTCACGAGGACAGGCTGTTTAGTCTGAAGTCCCACGTTCGTGCACTGCCTTCGTCCGGCTGTCCTGCATCTCATCTACAGAACCAGTTGACACAAGATGATGAAGACCCTGAAAGCTCTCTTCCAGCCAGAATGAAGAACCACCACCCACAAGGCAAGTTATACTCTACTAGCAAAGAACCCGACCTTATGGATGGATGGGTTTCATTCCCCCACCTTTATGATGTCTCGAGCCGATTACCTCCACTACCGAAGGTCAAGGAGGTTATGTTTTCACCCCCTTTCTGTCTGTTTGTTACTTGCAAAATCGAAGATTTTTCAAGTATATTGGTTCGTCGATTTTGTTATTCTGTCTGTCTGTCGCCTACAGGTCACAATTTTAAACTGATCTTCCCGAAACTTTACCACATGGTAGAGTTTGTCATAAGGAAGAAGCCGATTGTTTGAGGTCAAAAGGTCGAAATTGGCCAAAGGTCAACAACTAAGGTGGTATTTCTAAAATCCTCAATTTTCATCCGATTGACTTGAAATTTGAAGAGGATTTTTTTCAGGTCACTGAATTCAACCACCAATTATTTTTGAGGTCAACGTGGACCAAAAGGTCAACATAGGCCCAAGGTCCAACAACTAAGGCGGTATTTCAAAAATCCTCAATTTTCATCCAATTCAATTGAAATTTGAAGAGGATTTATATTTCAGGTCACTGAATTCCACGAGCCAAGTATTTTTTTTTAAGTCGACATAGAACAAAAGGTCAACATCGGCCAAAGGTCGACAACTAAGGAGGTATTTCTGAAATACTCAATTTTCATCTTAATGACTTGAAATTTGAAGAGCATTTTCATATCAGGTCACTGAATTCAATTATCAATTATTTTCCAGATCAACATCGGCCAAAAGGACATCGGCCGAATTTCTAAAATTGTCAATTTTCATCCGAATGACTTGAAGTTTGAAGAGGAGTTGCATGTTTGGTCATTGAATTCAATCACCAATTATTTTTGAGGTCAAATTTGTTTTTTGGATTTTGCAAGTATCGTGCTCTGCACGACGTCTTCTTCTTGTTTGTCTGTTTGTTTGTTTGTGTGCAGGAATATCTCAAAAAGTTGAAGATGGATCCAGATGAAATTTTTTGGGTGGGTTCAGGGTGTGACAAGGAGGAACTGATTAGATTTTGGTGAAGATCCAGATCCAACGACTCGAATTTTTTAAGTGATTCTTCACCATTGAGAGATAAGACCAAAAACGATATAGTACTGTATGGCACGATATTTCAAAATGTAATGGGCCCGATATGCTCTCGTCAATCGGGCATTACGTGGCGGAGGTATGCGCTCTACCGAGTGTCCTTCTAGTTAAGACTTGTAAAACTGGCTTCCACCAGGTAGACGATACACATTTACATTGAGAGAATAGGAGTCCTCCCCAACCCTGAACCCTGGAGGCTCTGAATTTTTTTCAAATCGGCAACTCCTTCCTTTTGCACCGTGTCAGTACAACCACCAGGTGTCAACTCATCTCGTCCAGCAGTTCAGGAGTGCATAGAAGTCAAATAAACAGACACTTCTCAAATTATATACACAGTCGTATTATGACTCCTTTAATGGCCAAAACTACTCAGAATTTTCAAAAGGAAACCTCAATTCTTTGCCTATTCCTGGCATGTTCTGACCTCTTGTTTAATCAATCATTTGAACGGTTGGGGGTAGTTATGGCTGTTTTTGTTCCCACTTCTCACTCTTGACCTTCAGGTGATGTAGAGTGCAGAATATGGCTGTACTGATTGGACCGTTCCTGGCACGTGGTTCACCGGAACTGTGAGGACCATGAGTGAAAGGACAATCAAACCCAATGAGCCTGCACCCAATGTCGGCGGTGGCCATAGAGACGACTCACTGGTGGCAGAATCGACTGCTGAGGCAACCTATGACGATGACAAAACATCCAGAGAGGACAGGCCCAGGGCTGGAGGAGATGCAGTGGTTGCAGTGCAGAGGGTGGATAAACCAGACAAGTGAGTAAGACAACTTAACTTGAACACGTCTTCCTGAAAAGACAATAAAGGAAGATATTTCTGCTCTCTGATAAGTTTACAAAGCTAAACCGATCTGTAAAAGGCCGACGTCATGTTTCCCTCTCTACAAGACAAGCCAATTTTTCATGTACGTATTCTGGACAAAAACATGTCATTCTGAATCTTTCTTAATGGATTTTCCACATTATGCAGCTTTGAGAATTCTAACTTTTATCATCATCATCGTCATTATTATTATTATTATTATTATTATTATTATTATGTCCAGAACTGTTTCCTGTTTATCCTGGTTGTTGGCTTCTCTTAATATTCAGCATATAAAGTGTAGTATAATCTCAGCGGTACTTGAATCAAGGGGCAACGAATAAGTCCTCCAGGTTCAATCATGCAAGCAATTGTTTTGTGTGAAATGAAGAAGAAAAAAAATCAAACTTGTGACTGCTTGGTGGCTAAAAGAAATTGGAATGTTTGCCAATAATTTATTTTCGAAATCTGCACCAGACCATTGAATGAGTACCTTATAAAACTCAGTGTGGCTGCCACACATTTAAACATGAACAAGAACTGATGAAGCCGACTATCCCACCTGCTCGCACTTGCTTGCGGACATTAAAGGACAGCAGGCCCACAGTGCCTCTTTGAGCAGAGCTATGGCGCACTGGTATCGCAAAGTTACAAACTTCCGCACTGACTACACAAGCTCCTCCGCTCTCTCTCTCCTTGACATTTCAAGTAAACGGAGCTTTGGTCCATAAATCATTCTTTTTCCTGATAATATTTTCAAAAAGGATTCCGAGTCATAATTGACTTGCGGTCGTATTCCTGGCAGGCAGAGTCACAGTACGTCCAAGGTTTTCTTAAACCTGACGTTAACACTCCAAGAAAGGAAAGCATTCTGTGTGTACTCGTTTTAAACTTTCTTATCAAAGGCATCTGATTTTACAACGTGAAGGAGGATCGTCGTCGTCCTGTGAAACAACCTGTCACATCAGTAGTATGTAGTTGTTGATTCTTTTGCTTCTTTCTCTACCTCCCCCCCCCCCCCCCCTTCTGTCGATTATTGAACCAACTTGTGCTTTTGGCGCTTTTGCGCTCAAAATTCCGACAGCCCCAAACAGGAGGTGCTCCGGACGCTGCAGGAACTGCGACGATGCACTCCGATCCACAGTGGCACGAAAGCCAAGCACAGCACGCTCACATCTTTGCAGTACGCACTCGCGTGTGTGCAGCAAGTCAAAGGTACATCATGCACGTACCGTACTCATTTCTTTGGTCCTTGTCATTATGATGGCCCAAATATCAGGATGGCACCGTCTTTGGCATCACGACAGGGGTTCTTCGACAGAAGCTCAGAGAAGGCAGCAACAAATGTTGGTTACCATGGAAACTGTCACTTTAAAAGGTTATCAGTAAAATAAAAAAAACGTTTTTGGCATTTTAAACTTCAAATAGAATATATATCCCTGAAATGACAAAACAAATGAAGAATTATATATATATATATATATATCATCATCACACCATTTGAAAGCCTTTATCCCTGAGCAGGGGTCAGCTTTTTGCAGGCTCCAATCATGGTACCCTTTGTTGTGGCAATGTTTTTACGGCCGGATGCCCTTCCTGACGCCAACCCTTTAGTCACCTTCGACCCTGCAGGGATAATTACCAGTATACTGGTGCTCATTTCGCCGACCTTCGGAAGGATGACAGGCTGAGTCAAACCCCCTGATGCTAACTCAGCGGCCAGCGGGGCTCGAACTCAGGACCCCAAAGATCCCAAGCCACCGCCTTCACCACTGAGCCACACCAGGCTCACATATATACATATACACACATACATACAGTATATATGAAATGTTGTGTCTCCTGTTTGCGGAAACAGAATTTGTAGAGAACTCGATTTTACAAAATCATCCTCTTGCAGTCGCTTGTAATACGGTTAAAACAAACCTGGATTTATTTGACATCAACATATTCCCTTAATTAATTTGTTAAGTCTGATCAGAGTGTTATCTGGTTCTGAATGAATACTGACTTTAACCCTGGGTCAATCGCAGGACTGTCGTGTTCGATCATGTTACTCATTCACACAACTCATGAGTTCCACAACTATCTTGAATGAGCTCCTGATGTTCGTGTGTGTGTGTGTGTGTGTGTACATGCAGCCTATGATGAATATTACCAGTTGTGGTTGGACGCAGGAGGTCGTGGGGCAAGTTCTGCACTTCCAAGGTCAGAAATCACGGACCTAACTGCTAGTTGTGGTTCAGGAAGTCTGGTGAGTTGTTCACCTTCGTATTTATAATTGTAATTGGTTCTGCTTAATCTTTTAATTCAGCAACGGATTCACGATCGAATGCCTTTCTTTTCATCACACGAAGGACTCCTTTGCAATATGCCTCTCGCTGGCGACGGGCCGCATTATCTGTGTGTCTGGCCACGGGGCCGCCAGCTGCCTACGACCTGGTGACCGCTTCTTGGACCTGATTGCACCACAGGATGCGCCTGTCTTCTTTCGAGCAATTGCACCTGCTCAGTTGCATCCTTGGGAGCCACCGAGTACCACCGGTGGTCGAGGAGGTGTGAAGGCTATGGGCTTACCATCTCTGTCTAACTTTATTTGTTTAAGCCGTGTGCTTCCTTTGTTAAGGGTGTGTGCTTCCTCTTCACATTCATACCCACTTCGCACCATGTCATACAATCCTCGAATACAAATAAATTTGGGCTCACGTACCTCATCACAACAACCATTCACCATTCATCCCAAATCCTGATGGGATGAGAGAAGGCAGAAGGAGTAAGGCACCCACTCTGAAAGTACTCTGATAACAAACCAAATTCCAACCATTCTGTTTTCCTTTACAATTTAAATCATCAATTTATAACAGTCTCTAAACCCTTCGAACACCTTCTCGTCCACACCAACCTGCCTATTCTCATCTCTGTCTATTTTACCGTGCCTTCTGGGCCACCGTGGGATCCCCACGGAGACCTTCTAGTCTTGGTCGCCACATCTAGCGCTCACATGAGACTGCCACGGAGCCCTTTCAGCCTCGGCCTCCACTCCCAGTGCTCACGCCCATCCAGTCTCTCCATTGGACCCATACAGAACCCCTTTTTCTCAATCTCGATGCCACCACACTTGCGCCAATACCCATGGTCAACACCGCAATAATTTTCCTGTCGGTGTCCTCCTCCCTTTCTACGGGGTTCCTGGAGGACATGTCTCTCTCCTTAATTTATCTAACAGCCCACTCCTTGTCTGTAAGTCTTATGGAGGACATGGCGTGCGCACATCCTGCACCGTTTCCTTTTAGCACCCCGGGTCTTCCATACGACCCGGAGGGAGCACGTCCATCCATTCCTAACTATTCTCCGGATACCCTCATGCATGCGTGTTCCACCGTGCGAAAGCCCCTGCTTGTCTCTCGGCTCAATCCAAGCCAGGAACATGCTTCCTAACTCTACGGGGAGCCGCCCTGGTTCTATTCCTAACCAGTCCATCACTGATGGTGACTCCCCCGGTGGCACTCCTCCTATCCTTCTCCTCTACATCCATTCTACGACACACACATGCTATGCTCACCTTACTCACCACACTCACACCCTCACACTCTCCCCCACCCATGCCGGCATACACGGGCTGCGCATCTTCGGTTTCCCAGCACAGCAATTCAATGCACACAGAGGTGCACGTTTTTCGCATACCGGCAATTCGACTTTCCCCACACAGAACCGTGCAGCAGCACTGGTTGTGGGTTTGGGAAAGTCTCATGAGTGACTCGTTCCACACTTCATGCACTCATGCACACACACCACCCGGGAAAGTGTCCCTGTCCAGGCCTCTGTTACCTCAAAAGGCGTTTCCCTCCAAGACTCACGCCCACGGCCCAGTTTATCTTTAAAAGGAACATGTTGGACAGATTATAGAGGCAATAAACATTAACAAGTTTTCAGGGGAAAGTAGATTTGGACATGCACATGTGGGGAAGGCTGACAGCCGCTTGCTATACGAGTAACGCCAAAATCATGTCGGTTTTTTTTACTCACGCTTTGGCTAACACATGCACTAAGGGAAATGACTATCGTTAAACTATTCAATGTTAACCCCTACAAGACATTTCCACAACAATATAAATTTATGTCAGTAATTTAAATCTTCAATCATGGAAACTAGGTGTCAATTTTACTAAAGAGGCAAACTCGACCTGGTGCTGTTTTCAGGTGCGAATGTCGAGGAAAGAGCCTTTTACTGTCGTATCAGGTAAGGAGACCTTCAGGAGATGTCTTAAATGTTTTTTGTTTTTTTTTCATGGGAGTTGGTGGCTCGGGAGGAATGTTGAACGTACACATTTTGGTTCAAGCTTGATTATGTTGAATGATGTGAGGCTGTGGTTGATATCAGAAATATTGATGTCATCTCCGGGGAAAATAAGCAGACAGAGGCTTGGAGAAACTTTTATCAATTGCACTGGATGAATTGTATCCGTCACCATTGATATGTTTTAAACTGCTTTACGCTCCTTTGATATATGTCTTCATCTCGTCCAGGGCCGGATTAGGACGTGCGAGCACTGTTCTGAGATTCCATGGAGCTGGTAAAGAGTGCAGCAGTACTGGTGCTGCTAGTGCCGTCGTCGGCGAAGGATGCGAGGATTCCAAAGGGGAGTGTGAAGGAGCCTTGGCCCGGTGTGAGCATTTGGGAGTGAGGTCACGTGATGCAGGGGCAGAGTGCAGAGGCACTGGGACACGCTTTCTGCCAATTCGTGTGCGGCCATATCTTGTGCGTGTACAGGATGTGGATGGAGGTGTAGAGCCCGTGTGCCTGGCTTTAGGGCAGCGTCTGCACTCAGCATTTACTGGTACATTATCACCGCCTTCATTTTCACCTTTTGTATTGCCTTGCAACTTTTATCTTTTAACCTTATTCAACGCTGCTCGAAACTGACCACACGCTACTCTAATCCTTCTCTAACACACTGTAACGCTACCAAACACTGTTACACCCCCACTTTATTCCCAGTGCCAGAAAGCCACTATACCCTGTTCTATGCCCCTCTATCCACTTTCACGTGGACACCTGTTCGACTCACTCGAAACCTGCTCTATCATGGTCTAAGTCTGACTTACTATGCTATACCACTACCACACCATGCCATACCCCTGAATTAACCCAGCACTACAGGATTGTAGCCCCGTCATACCTTGTTCTACCTTCCTATACTCTACTGCAACCCAATCACACCCTGCTTTAACACAGTTCTACCCCACATTTGTACCACACCCTGCTCTACACCACTCTAACTCAACAGCACACTACCTTCCCTCGATAAGCCAAACCTCCCCACCTCCAACCATGCTGTCAGATGGTTTCATTATTAATTGTTCCATTCCCTCAGACTGAAACACCAGTTGTTATTTTGTTTTCGACTGTATTGCTCATTTCTTTTTCCTTCTTTCCTGTTCCTGATTCCAAATCCCACAGTACCTCGCCTACCCACTGAGAAAAGGGTGTTCATGACTACACATTCCCCCAGCTGCATCTTTATTGACGTAGATGATCGGTCAGGTTACTCTTTGTCTGTCTGTCTCTCTTTCTCTCTTCCTTTTTCTCTCTCTCTCTCTTTTTCTCCAAAAGTTAATGCAAATCTTCAAACGACAGACACGTAACAATTATGAATTTGCATTGCGCTGCCTAATTGAGTGACCCCTCGGACGCAGCTGAGGTTGCGGACACACGGGTTCCAGAGAGGTTCTGGGCTCAAAGGGTTCAAACAGTCATGATGAACGGAGCCTGGCTTGTGATCCTGATGTTCATTGAATCAGTCAGCCAGTTACTAGATCAATCAATTCGTTTTGGTGTAATATATTGGGTATATGTATTGATGCAATTATGCCGTAAGAACATATGATTGCCTCCAATTTTGGCTCAAAGTGTCATAAAAGCAGAGAAATTATTCAGCTATCCCTCTCCAACATAGGTACTCGATAAGCTGAAGGAATATTTCAGGTATACACTGTACAGGTTTGCCCAAAACAAATTAAACTATTGCTGAGGGTTAGAGGTATTTTAGTCAGTTGATATATTTACCTCCGTCACTGAAGGTGGTAGGAGGTTATGTTTTCATCCCTGTCTGTCTGTCTGTCTGTCTGTTTGTTGATTTGTGAAGAATATATCTCAAAAAGTTGTGAACTTTGGATGAAATTTTGCGGGCGGGTTGGGTGTGTGACGAGGAAGAATTGATTCAAGCTTTGGTGGAGATCTGAAACCAGATCCGGATATGATAATTATTTAATTTCTAAAGTGATTCTTCACCATTGAGAGATGGCGCCAAAAACAATATTCAGCATGATATCTCAAAACACATTGTCTCTACCCTGCTGGTCACCACCGACCTTGTGACCAAGCACACCAACCCAATGACACGACGCTGACATCGTGCACGTAAATTATACCAACACGTCACCTCCAAACAATTGAGAATGATATACACCAGCACACGAAGAGGAATATTAAAATAAAAATGTAAAATGGCAAAAGTCCGTCCCCATTCAAAATGCGAAGCCGTTTGTACTCAGACGTCTTCTTTCTCCAAACGTATTCAGGGACGGACGCATGCAGGAATTGAAACAGAGCTCCAATCAGCCAATCGATGAATCAATCTTCGTGATTGACCACAAAGTGTTACTTATTCACGTTTCTCTTCCCACGCAATGCGGGGGTAAAATCCTCT
>CM068962.1:10876958-10920696 GCA_035128595.1 Eptatretus atami
CATACCTTTCAAACCACTAACTCACTAACTCACCGATAGCAATGTTTCGTACCTTCTCGATGGGGTAAAAGGTCAAATTTTACAAACTTTTACAACCAGTGAATTTTGATTTGTACATTTTTAGCTCGCCTTGTTCGAAGAACAGAGAGCTATAGCGATACCCCGGCGTGAGCGTGAGCGTCAGCGTGAAAATGTTAAAGTTTTTGGTGCAAGTTATTTAGAAGCTTGCCATTCATTTAATATGTGTACTAGGATGCTGATATTTGGCATGGAGGTTCCTTTGGGTATACTATTGATGTAGTGAAGTTGAAATAAAAAAAAATTTCAATTTTAAAAATTTTTGAACTGTTTTGAACTTAACTTTTTTGTAGCACATCAACGTTAAAGTTTTTGGTGCAAGTTATTTAGAAGCTTGCCATTCATTTAATATGTGTACTAGGATGCTGACATTTGGCATGGAGGTTCCTTTGGGTATACTATTGATGTAGTGAAGTTGAAATAAAAATAATTTCAAATTTTAAAATTTTTGACCTGTTTTGAACTTAACTTTTTTGTAGCACATCAACGTTAAAGTTTTTGGTCCAAGTTATTTAGAAGCTTGCCATTCATTTAATATGTGTACTAGGATGCTGACATTTGGCATGGAGGTTCCTTTGGGGTATATTATTGATGTAGTGAAGTTGAAATTAAAAAATAATTTCAAATTTTTGAATTTTTGACCTGTTTTGAACTTAACTTTTTTGTAGCACATCAACGTTAAAGTTTTTTCCTTTCTAATGTTTTTATCTACCACACTATTTTTTACTGATTACAATATACAAATACATATATTGCTTTAAAATTATTTGGATCAGACTTCACTGCAATGCTTTATAAAAAATATTTTAGACTAGTCTTTTAAAAACGATAAATGTATAAACAGGCGAGCATTGGGTGGCTTTGACACCAACTCTCTGGTTTAACAGGTATTCCTGACATGTAAACCTCCTTCAACTATGACAGCGTTTAGTTTGATCTCTTCAGTTATGAATAAAACAGTTCATTTGGAATATTTTGTTTCGACATAATTCGTAATTCATCTAAATGTGCCATTATATTGGTCGGGGGTGAACACTTTAGCAGGCCACTGTATCTACGTTTGAGGCTCATGGAAGAGCGAGGTTGCAGAGATAAAAAAAATGTGACGTACTTACCGTGAGGCCACAGGAGGATTCAACAAGAGAGGAAATGAACCAACAGGAAAAGCTGAGAGAGGTGGGAGAGAAACACAGTAACCTGTGTTGGGTTCGGTATGGTTCATAGGAGTGGAAAACATTGAGGAGTATGAACAGGGGGTGAAATATGAAGGTGGTGCACCACTTGATTTTGAAGCCCTGGCTAGTAGAAGAGTGTTGTTGAACCGTTTCAGGAAAGCACTTCCACAAATGGGAGAAAAGAGGAACAAAAAACAGTGGAGGTGTGCGGTAAGCTTGGATTTTGTTAGTTTAACCAGGAATGGATTACCGGAAGAATGGAGAGTGTCGGTAAAACCCAGAGAGGCCGCCAACCTGTGTGTGATGCGACACCAACAGGTATTGAGCTTCGTTCTCATTGCAGGAGATTCCAATGAAGTTGTGAGCTTTAAATTACAGAAAATACAGGTGACGTCATGATGCGGTCCTATAAGGGAGAGCAGTACTCCGTTGACTCTGGGTAAAGGATTTGTAGCCTGTGACCGATTCCCAAATCTCCAGTTCCTTCCCCAATTTTGGGGTTTTATGAGCCATGTGAAGCACATGTTTTCTCCCACCTTCCATCAGACCAACAGCAGCATTTTTCACAAAAACAAGTTTTTTTTCATCGGTCATGACTCAAATAGTTTCTTCATAATCACTGATACTTCCTCAAGCTGTTATGACTTAAAGGATGAAATGCTTTCATCTTCATTCGGTTTTAGTTCAGGCTTGATGGGCCGAATGGCCTTCTCCTGCATCCAAGTTCCTTGTGTATCCTTGTGTTGTGCCGTGCACCTGTTGTGTTTGTTTGGTGTTGTGTTCGGGACATATGACAATCACGCGTAGTTCTAAATGGATTGTTTGGGTCTCTTCATCGATATTAAACGAGGCTCGTTTCCATCCAAGAATTTCAATACTCAAACTGTCAGCAACAACAGCCCAATGAATGATGCTATCCATCCGATAATCCATCAGGACCATACTCTGTGCAGAGCGTCGGTGATGCCTAAGCAGTCTCCTTGGCTATTGGACACAATCCTGGACGGGTCACCACTCCGGCACAGGATACCAGCAAGTTGGCGCTCATTTTTGCCGACCTCGGAAGGATGACGGGCAGAGTTAACCCCACCTGGTATTAATTAAACAGCTGAGCGGGATTTGAACTCAGGATCCTCGGATCCCAAGCCCACCACCCTAACCATTAAGCCAACATCAGGCATATGATGCTATCGAGTGTTTTTAAAATTTATTTTATGAATTAATTTAATTTTCCTTACAAAATAGAGGCTTATGGAAGAGCAAAAAAAATGTTATATTTGTAATAATATTTATTATATTCACCTTGGTTTTGCTTCAAGAGCAATATTAATGTGTAGATGTTCGTCATTGGTTGTTATCTCCATATTCGGGTTTCAGAATGTGGAACAGAGCCCTCCCAGGTCTCAAAGTATCCACCTCCGTGTGTGGTGTGTGGTGTGTGTGGCGCAAAATGTGTGCATGTGTGACGTGTGCTCAGATTGTAAAAAGTTTTATTTTCAATCTTTAATGTGAAATCATTGAGTATGATATAAGTAGGTTGTGCATGAACTTGTGTGTTTGTGTGTGAGATGCATGGATGTACATTCGGGTGTGTGTTATGCAGTGTGAGGTTTGTGCGATGCGGATTGTGTGGTTGTGTGTTCTACAATCCATATTCAGGTCGGTGCCCCTGCTTGGGTACCTGCCTCAGGAACTCGTGGGAACTCCTATCCTTCTGTACATCCATCCAACGGATCGGCCACTACTGCTGAGTGTCCATCGCAAAAGTACTGCACACACTTCACCACTCGGCAACGTTCACTTCCAACTACGCCACAACATCTCGCTTCACAACATTGCACACCGCTTCCAGTGACATCAGGCCACTTATCCCTTTGCACACTTTTTTCACACATCCCCACAAACTCTATGAATGTCCCAAACAGAACCATAAACATAGGTTTTGTTTAACGCTAACCTGTGTTGTAACTTCACAATGAACCCTTCAATTTCATCGACTCACTATCACCCCCTAACTCATTTGCTTCTGATTGAATTTTCCCAAGTCCTTCGTCAGGCCGGGCAGCCAAGCACGGAGCCACCAATGAGGTTACTGGCCAAAAACGGTGCGAGCATTGCTGTGGAAACCAGCTGGTCGGGCTTCGTCAATCCCTGGAGTCGGAAGATCACGCTCGTCATCGGGAGGCACCGAGTCCACACGTGGGTCACCTTATCATGATTAAATTAACAAATGAGGGTTAAAAAACGTTAAATATGGGAGACAAAGAACAGTAAGAAAGAAAATAATAATTAATCTCTTACTTTCTGTCTCTGCTTTTTTGTATACATAGTTGAGGCTCGTGGAAGAGCTAGTCCATTGAATGGATCATGACATAAGTCACATAACATAACAAAAGCAACAGTACAGAGAGAGGGGGAGGGGGGGTTAACACCATCAGCAGAGTTGAAGGACAAAATAGAGGAAGACTTGGCCACACAATAGATGTAGGGAGGAATGGGGAGCAGGAGAGGATGCATGAGGTGGGCAGGATGGATACAGAAGGAAACTCTCAGGAAGGAAAACTGGAAATTTGGAAAGAGGAAGGGATTGGGGTGGGCGCTAACGAGGTTAGTAGAAAAGGATCATCGTTTTGGATTGGAGAAGATCTGAGATGGTGGTGAACAACTGCCATGAAGACCTGGGAGGGAAGAATGAGAGTGAAGAGGATGTGGAAGTCGTTTCCACATGTGGGAAAAAGATGAACAAATGGTAGAATGACAGTGTAGTGGTTAGATAGACGATTAGAGCATTTTCTCTGTGTCTAGGAGGTCAGTGGTTTGAATCCCGGCCGAGTCATCCGAAAGACTTAAAAAATGGTACATGCTGCTTCCTTGCTTAATGCTCAACATTTAAAATGATAGCCATGGACAATCAACCACAGGTTAGTAAAATAGTGCAGGCTTTGCTAGTCTGAATGGCTAGGCCATTCTTTACCGCTCAGTGTGTTGGCTTTTTCCTACAAATATGAATCCCGGGCTGCAAATATTCCAACATGTTATCCAAGACACTGACACCAATATAACAGTTGTCAGCCCAGGCCAATTTCCTTGTCTGAATCTTGACAAACTACTATTATCGTGGTCAAGCTGATCCACTGGTTCGGAGGCTCCAAGCAGGGTTGAGACCCTATTTGCCACTCTACCATACTTTGGTGGAACGTCTGAGTCAGTTGAGCGGCGTGCTGGTTTTTCCCTCATACCAGGAACCGAAATGGTGGCATGGGCAGCTTCACCACACCCAGAGTGGGGAACGTTTGGTACAGGGTGCTAATTGCTCCCGAACCCAATCTGTCTTTTCTTGGACAATTAATAGACAATGCGACTCACAGTCAGGACAACTCGAATCATTCAGATAGACCACCCTCAAAAACTATTCTGCAGAAATTCCATCGAAAATTTCTATAGACATTCCGTTGAAATTCTACAGAACTTTAGGACCAAGTTCTGTAGAACTGTATTTTCTATAGAACTTTAGGACCAAATTCTATAAAACTGTTCCATAGAAATTCTATGGAAGTTCTGTAGAAACTCTTTGGAAAATTTATATTCCATAGAAAATACAGTTCCATACAATTTGGTCCTAAAGTTCCATATAATTTCTAAAGAATGTCTAAATAATTCTATAAAACACTCGTTTACTGCAGAGTTCCAAAGACATTTCGATGTATGAATTTCGGCCTTATTTGCCTGGTATGAAGGAGCTTTTTTTGTGAAGGATTTTAAAAAGGTTAAAAAAATCAAAACATTTAAACAGCGTTGGGACGTGCACCTTGACCCCATGGCCAAAGTACACAGTCCAACAGGACTGTCCCACAAGGATACACATTCACCTCAGCCCGAAGACTGATGCCCATGGTCAATCAAAGATACGCATTCAAACCCCGAAGGGTCAGATTGCATGGTCATACAATTGGACCCCTCCTCCGCAGCAGTGAGTCCCCATGACTTCAACGGCATGCCGTCCCAAATTCACGCCAGGATGGCACACCATATAAATATCTAACCACTGATGACCACAGTCATCGTTTCAATGCAAATAGCTTGAATGCATCAGCCGCCGATTACATCTCACATGGTAAAAAAAAAACAACACATAATCCATGAAGAACAAAAGCCTGTCTGCCACACAGACGATTGTTCCTTCTGGTTGATTGGTTCGGATTGGCGGGAAGTGGGATACATATACATATACATATACATATATCCTGACTATTATGGTGAGCATCACCGCGGATTATGTCTCACACAGTAAAACCACATAATCCGCAAAGAACAACCGTCCGTCTGCCACACAGACGATTGTTCACGCTAATGCAAACCATTCAACCAGAAGGCAAGTGCGATCGGGCAGAGATATGAATCAAAATGTGTGCAGCGTGATGAAGAGCTCCCACCCGATCTCTCTCCAATGGAAGTAAGTCTCACACTCTCCAATGGACGACCATAGATATTGTTGTTTTTTTTTCCACAGAGTTTTATAAATATTTAAATGGATTTATATGGAATGTCTCATGAATTCTACAGAACACCCATTCTCTGCAGAGTTAAACAGACATTTAAATGGATCTTCTATAGAACGTCTAATGAATTCTCCTTAGAGTTCTATAGAATTTCATCAGGTTTTCTAAAAATTATATTGAGTTATTTTGAATTTGTTTCGAACATTTTTTGAAGGGCAAGTTGAATTGTGAAGTGTATCGGAACAACAACAGGGGGAGGGATGACACAAAGAAGCAATACTATGCGCCCTGGGTTTTGTACACACTATTTCGGTCGTTATTTGAATCGAGCCTAAGGCCTCAGACACACCATGAAGACAGAATTGACTCAAGAGGGTGATGAAGCAAGAAATACCATCACTGCTCGACGGAGCAAAGCAGACTTTGAGGGAGGAACGTACGGCACGGCGGGGAACAGTCTGTAAGCCACAGGTGCGTCACACGCAAGCAGGCACGGAGAGAGAGAGAGAGAGAGAAGAGAGAGAGAGAGAGAGAGAGAGAGAGAGAGAGAGAGAGAGAGAATGAGAATGTGGGAGCACATGCCAATCATGATGGGTTGCTGAGGTTCCGGTTTGGGAGTGTGGGAGTGCTGAGCGGCAGGACGTGTCTGTCATGCCGACCGTCCACCAAAGCAAGCCACACAGCTTCCCACACTGAGGTCCAAGGCACATTTCTGCCAGCCCCCAAATGCCCCCACCCTTATCTCCTCAGGCTAACCTCCAGACCCATAATGTCACTCGGCCGACGCCGCACAGCCCTCATTGGCCAGGTAGCACAGTCCGAGGGTGAGCCCTCCTCTTGACCGCTGACCCAAATAGAGGATCCATGCACCTCACGTATTTCCCACCAAAACTCGTATCCACGACCTTGTTTTTCCCAAAAAATAGCATGCAGGACAGATTACAGAAGGATAACTCACGAAAAAAGTTCAAGGGGGGAAGCAGTTTTAGACACAAACATGCAGGGAAGGACGACGGCTGCTTTCTCAACAAATAACAACGCATATCCTTCATATGGTCATTCTACCTCACACTTACGCTAAAACATGCACTAAGGAAATAACTATCATTATACTACGCAACGTTAACCCCTAGAAGGCATTTACACAACAATATTGCTCTTATTTAGTCTTACATATTGAAAAGGCAAAAACAACGTTGTCATATGTTAGTCTAATGTGATTTTCACATTGGTAAAATTATTGAATGGCCCTCTTATAACGGCATCGGATCATGCTCACTGTGTGCCGCGGTGGAAGTTACTGGTACCCAGTGTTGTTATGTCTGATGCGTCACAGAAAGTGTTCCTAATTATTCACATAAATTTCTTCTTAAAAAGGGTAGTAATTATCAATAAGCCAAGAATTAGCCTCTGTTACCAAGTGGATAAATAATGCAATTGTCTAGTTTTGTGGTCTCTGAAGATAAACCACGACAGAAACTCAGTTCCCCAATGCTAGTGCTCCAGTAGAACTGTTTCACAAAGCAGAAGAGGACAACGTTTGTAGCGTTGCTCTCCTTTGTGGGCCAGGGTCCCTGCATTTCAGCACGTAGCTCTCGTCTCTTCCCTCCAGTGCACCTCATCATGAAGACGTGTTTGCCACCCCTGGTGAAGGAGAAGAAGATGAAACCGATGAGGGGTGGGGTAGATTGCTGAAAGGAGACCCTTCTATCCGGGAATTGCAAGAACAGATCTATACACTACTGCAGCAGGTGGAACCTTTCCCTTGATTCTCTCGACTACATATTATAATATTGTTTCTACCAATACCTATCTTTGCTGCACTTTGTGTCTTTTGATCATTGGCCCCTGTGGTTCTCTCTTCAGTGACCCTCAATACCTGTATGAAGAGATCTATGTTTCAAACCAATTGATGTAAAGGTTCGCATTAAGGAGATGCGATAAGACTACCTTTTTTTTTTCGATTCGATGACGATTTTGGGGTGCACCACCTTTTCATGTAGGTTGTAGCATCATGCCCATTCAAGTTTTGCCCTGAGGGCATTACTACTGAACCACACGTATGTATGTATGTATATATGTGTGGACTGGCATCACATGTAGATTGGATCAGGAGGTAGTAAACATCTTATTTTCATGAGTGAGCGAGTTCAGTTTTTAACCGACAATCCGAGAGCAGCGCAGCAATTCCCACGACACGAGTTCCAATTCCACAAGCTCAGAATCTAAATCTTTACTGTGTTTGGTTGGATTTGAACCCGCCTGCCTCTCTGATGCTCTCACAACCGCACCACATTCTTGATCTTCTTTATTTAATGGTCATAATTATTCCCACCTCCTTGTGGGGTTAGCCGGGAGAAGTTTTTGGCCCAAGTCTTTCACGAACGAGCTGGCCAGTTCGACGTTCGACAAAGTAGTCAGGGAAGTAATTTGTAATTTGCTTAGGGTGTCGGTGATAGCTCACGTGCCCTTCACGAAGGACACCATGAGATCTTTAGTGTCCACCGACTAACGCCGGCAGATAGGGCGCCCAGTTTAACGTCCATCCGAGGGATGGCATACACGTTGGTGAATCACCCTGCCTGTTAAACACCAGCATGACGGTTTATAGATGGATCAGGATTCGAACCCAGGCTATAGACAGCTTAGAGTCGAGTGTGTGTACCTCTAGGCCTTCCTGCCAGCCCCCACTGTACCACCAAAGTACCCACATAATTGCACAGTAAGTTTGACACATATTCATCACAGTAAGTTTGACACAGATGTGATTATTATCCATAAAAACATTTCTCCCCTTCTAAATTGCCTCATCTGGTGTCACAAAAAAACAAAAGTAAATGGAAAGCTGTAAGGGAACGAAACTGCAACACGTCTTCACGTCCTACATCTCACTTGTCATCCGGACCTTCATCCTCCGAACTTTTCCCTTCTCCTCAATCTTCACCTCCCCGACCCCTTCACCCCACAGCCAGTGCACGGAAATGGTAGCAGCGGGTACTGCAGCCAAGGAAGCAATGGTTCACACGAGGCCGGTGGTGGATCCTCCAGTGACAGTCGAGACGCTGCTCCCGCAACCAAAGTACAGCACAACCAACTGTTTTTTAAAAAAATATTATTGTCCGTCACGCTCACTGATGCTGAAGGTTCTGCATGATGTTGAGTGTTGAAGTTTGTGTAGGTTATATGTACTGATGGAATGAATTATAATCCCTGTGCTTTTCATACACGTCTGTGCACACAGCCGTCTCTTCACCGGACATACCCGGACATGCACAGCCGAAAGGGAGCCGTTCCGGCGGCCAACCCAACCTCACACAGCCGTTCCTCCACACAAAAGACGGCAGGTATAATAAGGTTGCCCGACTCATCGTGGACCCACGAACAGCACCGCCATCCCACAGCACCGACGCATGAGCACCGAGCAACAGACGGATGATTAGTTTGAAGGAGTTCACCTAATTCATTGCCTTTAGTTGATGGCTTTAATCTATACCATAAAAGGAGCTGTGCGTGCGTGCGTCCGTGCAAGTTCCACCCATTGGTTGGACAGTTCGCCTGACCCCGCTCCCCATTGCTG
Source organism: Eptatretus atami (assembly GCA_035128595.1). Taxonomy (NCBI): domain Eukaryota; kingdom Metazoa; phylum Chordata; class Myxini; order Myxiniformes; family Myxinidae; genus Eptatretus; species Eptatretus atami. The sequence continues at coordinate 10,886,288 of CM068962.1, forward strand.
TACTACGGCCGCCATATTTCTCTACTCCGTATAGGTCTGTAGTTTCACAGGCAACTCTCACAGGAGAGTTGAGGTCTTGAAGTCATATTTATACATTACATGAGCCTCATTCTATGATGAATATCAAGAGATAGGGAATAAGTGGTGGTACTATTTTTTCACATGTCAGAATTGCATGTGTAAGTTTACTCACAGCCAAAATGTAACTGGCCACAGGTGTGTGTGTGTGTGTGTGTGTGTGTGTGTGTGTGTGTGTGTGTGTGTGTGTGTGTGTGTGTGTGTGTGTGTGTGTCACTGTAGGGGAGGGAGGGTGACACAATTACCCTATAGGTAATACGCTAGTGCAATACAAAATGAAAGACTGAATATTGGAAAGAGTCACTTTGATTAGATGCACAGGGCACACACTAATTATAGTAATTAACAGACTATATGAAATGGGACAGCACACCAGGGACAGACAACCTTCAAGTTTCACCAATCACTGAAGTTCTTTAAGAACGCCTTCAATAGGTTCCTCTTGCTGGATGACAGATTACAATAGGCAAGCCGACCAGCAACGAGGTCAGCATTGCCACGTGACTTATTGTTAGCTTGTGGTGCGGATCATGCGTGACAGCAATGCCAACATGAAATAGTCATTGATCACACTAAATGTTGTCCACTGCTCATTGTCTTCGACTCCAGGATGCCAAACTCATACCTAATCCAATACATGACATTACCCTTCTTCACACGTACAGATAAACCTCGACAGGAGGTGGCGTGGAAAAAGCTGGCCAGTAAGGTTGAGAATCAAGAGAGCCACCCAGTAAAAGAGGCCAAACCCAAACCCCAGGCTTTGTCCTATCAGCAAGCTGTGTGCCTGCAAGGTATCCTACGGTAAGAGTGACGGTGGAGGTTTTCTTTAACCACACATGAAATTAAACCACCTAATTCATTCTAATCATGCATTATAACATCACAACATACTAGTTGTAAGACGTCATGATAATAATGTAATAACTACGAATTGTGACAATATATGGTAAATTTAAAATGCCGCAACATTGTATGATCAAAGAATTGACATTGCTATAAAACTGTGGTTCTATTTTATTGTTCAAATCACTGACATTTATCATTTATCATTTGACGGAGGGTGTTTTGATCAGTGTATTGTTGAAGAATTATAACTTTCAGAGTATGAAGGTAAAATGAACTTACTAAAGAATTGTCTACCTCGTTTAGCATATGCACAATCCTGCAAAGTTCAATGAGATTAATAACCCCGGCCCACTCCATGCTCCTTGCCTTACCTTTCAAAACCGAACCCAGGTACCTAGACAGCTGCCAGGCACAAAGCACCTCCAGCGGGAAAAGGAAATGTCACTTTTCCTCCAACACAGATTCATCACAATCCGAAGAGAATCCTTCTGCTATTACATCCCCTTCTCCCATCCCTACTCTTCCATTTGCTACATCTGCCTCTCCACCAACAACTTCTTCTCCATCAGTGCATGCAGGGTTATCTGTGTCTTCTTCAATGGCTCTTCCCACAGCTACATGTCCTTCCCCGTCTCATAGCCATTCTTCATCCCAGTTCCCATCAGCCTCTCCGCCTCCTCCTCCTGGTCATCTTCTGGCAACTGAAAACAATGATGGTAAACACTTTTCTAAAGTATCGTTCTTATTGTAAATCCGAGTATAAACCAGAAATTCCATTCATTCATTTTGTGTGCAGCCTGTGGCTGCTGGTTTGCATCATTGCTGGTAGTGTGCCTGCACCACTGATGCAGTGTCCCTTGCTGGTTCGGGGAGGAATTTGGAATTTGGCCATTGTACCGGTGAAAACTCGTCCACTCTTTGTGAAAGACACTGTAGGATATTTAACATCCACTGACTAATACCGGCAGATGGGACCTACGTTTAATTTTCATCCGAGGGATGCAACACACATTGATGAATCATCCCGTCTGTGAAAACCCCGATGAGTTTATACACTGCCTTCAGAAAGTATTCACACCCCTCGACTTTTGTCACACTTTGTTGTTACAGCCTGAATTTAAAATGGATTAAATTTTAAAAAATTTGTCACCGATCTACACATAATGTACCCCATAATGATAAAGTGAAAACATGTTTTTAGAAATTTTCAGAAATTAATTAAAAATGAAAATCTGAAATGTCTTGCGCCAATAAGTATTCAACACCTTTGCTATGACACTCTAAATTGAGCTCAGGTGCATCCAATTTCCTTTGATCCTCCGTGAGATGTCTCGAAAACTTGATTGGCGTTCACCTGTGGACAATTCAATTGATTGGACATGATGTAGAAAGAAACACACCTTTTCCATATGAGGTCCCACAGTTGGACAGTGCATGTCAGAGAAGAAACTCTACCATGAAAGTCCAAGGAACTGTCCCTAGAACTCTGAGATGGAATTGTGAGGGGGCGTACAGTTCCTATAGAAAGTCTACACCCCCTTTCAGGTTATCACCTTTTGTTACCTTGCAGCCTGGAATTAAATTGCATTAAATCAGACTTTTTCCACCTTTTATTTGCACGTCGTAACCCACAACTTCCAAGTGAAAAATAAATTCCACAAATTTCAGAAAATTAATCAAAAATACAAAACTAGAATATCTTGGTTGGATAAGTGTTCACCCCACCTTATAATAGCAATTGCAAATTAGCTCAGGTGTAACCAATCACCTCCAAAATCACACACCAAGTTAATTAGCCTCCACCTGTGCTAAATTGTAGTGATTCTGATTATTTCAGAATAAAATCAGCTGTTCCTGTAGGTTTCCTTTGCTGGGTAGTGCATTTCACAGCAAAAACTCAACCATGAGCACTAAGGAGCTTCCAAAAGACATCCGGCATAAAGTTGTGGAAAGACACAGATCAGGGGATGGGTATGTAAAAATATTTCAAAGGCCTTGAATATCCCTTGGAGTACAGTCAAGACAATCATTAAGAAGTTGAAGGTGTATGGTACCACCAAGACCCTGCCTAGATCAGGCCGTCCCTCCAACCTGGATGACCAAGCAAGGAAGAGTCTCATCAGAGCCCCCCAAGAGGCCATTGGCAACTTTGAAAGAGCTACATGCCTTTGTGGCAAAGACTGGTCACTGTGTGCACGTGACAACACTATCCGAAGCACTCCGCAAGTCTGTCCTGTACGGTAGGGTGGCAATAGGGAAGCCTTTACTCAAAAAGCTCACCTTGAGTCCTGTTTGAGGTATGCAAAAACCATTCCGGACATTCTGAAGCCATGTGGCAAAAAGTTTTGTGGTCTGATGAAACCAAGATGGAACTTTTTGGCCGAAATGCAAAATGTTACGTTTGGTGCAAACTGAACACAGCACATTACCCAAAGAACACCATCCCTACTGTGAAGCATGGTGGTGGCAGCATCATGTTGTGGGGATGTTTCTCATCAGCACGGACTGGGGCACTTGTCAGGATAGAAGGGAAAATGGATGGAGCAAAATATATTAAAATCCTGGAGGAAAACCTGCTGCCCTCTGCAAGAAAGTTGAAATTGGGACGGAAGTTCACCTTTTCAGCATGACAACGACCCGAAGCACACAACCAAAGCTACACTGGAGTGGCTAAGGAGCAAAAAGATAAATGTCCTTGAGTGGCCCAGTCAGAGCCCCGACCAAATCTAATCGACAATCTGTGGCATGACTTGAAGATTTCTGTCCATCAACGCTCTCCACCAACTTGACTGAACTTGAACAGTTTTGTACAGAACAATCGGCAAATATTGCCCAATCAAGGTGTGTAAAGTTGGTAGAGACCTATCCCAACAGACTCACAGCTGTAATTGCTGTCAAAGGTGTTTCCACCAAGATTTAACTCAGGGGGGTGGACACTTATCCAACCAAGATATTCTTACTTTTTGTATTTTTAATTGATTTTCTGACATTTGTTGAAATTGTTTTTCACTTGGAAGTTGTGGTTTACAATGTGTCAATAAAGGTGGAAAAAGTCTGATTTAATGTAATTCAATTCCAAGGCTATAAGTTGGTAGAGACCAACTTATAGCTGTTCCTGTAGGTGTTCCTGAATACACTTGAGCAAGAAAAGGTGAAAATTTTGAAAGGGGGGAGATTCTTTCAGCACTGTAGATCTGGGGAAGGGTATAAACCAATTTCTAGAGTGTTGAAAGTTCCCAAGAGCACAGTGAGCTCCATTATTAGGAAATGGAATGAATGTGGAACTACCCAGACTCTTCCTAGAGCTGGCCGTCCGACCAAACTGAGCAACCGAGCAAGAAGGACCTTGGTCAGGGAGATTACTAAAACCCAATGACCAGTCTGGCAGAACTACAGAGTTCCTTGGCTGAGATGGAAGAACCTGCCGGAAGGACAACAGTTTCTGCAGCACTTCACAAATCTAGGCTTTATGGGAGAGTGGCCAGACGGAAGCCACTCCTGGGAAAAAGTCACATGACAGCACGCCCGGTGTCTCCGGGCATGTGAACGACTGCGAGCATGAGAGAAAAGATTCTTTGGTCTGATAAGATGAAAATTGAACTCCTTGGCCTGAATGCAAAGTGCTACATCTGGCAGAAACCAAGCACACACAGCTCATCGCCCATCTAACACCATCCCTACCATGAAGCATGGTGGTGGCAGCATCATGCAATGGGGATGAATGGAGCCAAATACAGGCAAATCCTTGAGGAGAACCTGCTTCAGAGTGCAAAAGACCTTAGACTGCGGCGAAGATTTATGTTCCAACAGGGCAATGACCCCAAGCATACAGCCAAAGCAACACTGGAATGGTTTCAGAACAAGAATGTGAAAGACCTTGAGTGGCCCAGCCAAAGCCCAGACTTGAATCCTATTGAGAATCTGTGGAAAGACTTGAAGATTGATGTTCATCGACGCTCCCCACCCAACTTGACAGAGCTTGAGCAAATCTGCAAGGAATAATGGGAGAAAATCCGCAAATCCAGATGTGAAAAGCTGATGCAGACATAACCATGAAGACTCGAAGATGTAATCATTGCTCAAGGTGTTTCTACAAAGTATTCACCCTGGGAATTGAATACTTATTGACGCAAGACATTCCAGCTTTTCATTTTTAATTAACTTGTAAAAATTTCTAAAAACATGTTTTCACGTTATCATTATGGCGCATTTTGTGTGGATCGTTGACAATTTTTTTTAAATTTAATCCATTTTAAATTCAGGCTGTAACACAACAAAATGTGTAGAAGTCGAGGGCTGTGAATACTTTCTGAAGGAACTGTAGCTGTGTCGGGATTCAAACCCAGGGTAGACGGCTTCGAGGCAAGTATGATATTGTGAAAGGAAACCTCAATTCCATGCAGCATCTCTCAGCATAATCTCTTGCATTCTAACCCCTAGCTCACCAAGCTCCTCACCGGGTGGGCAGTGTGTCAGGTACGAGCCTCTGCAGTTTCTACAGTACCGCGGTGCACGTCGGAGGACATGGTCAGCAGGGGGATGTGCATGCAGCAGGTCTCTTCACCACCTTGCACCATCCTTTCACTCATTCACTCACTCGCATCACTTGTAAGATTTTTCTCAATGAGAAACTGTGTCGCCTAAGGTTTTCTCTGATTCTCATTTGCAGCAATGAGCATTGCAGACAACGTAAGGGATTGTGGTGAGGGTATGCACCAGCCCTTACCCACTTCTTTGCATCTCTTACCTGGATGTGCAGGGGGTAAGAGGACTTGTTACACCCTTGTGTACTTGTTTGAGCCACTGTTACATGTCGTGATGCCGTTGAAGAGAGATGAGATTAACGGATGTGGTATCACCTGCAAACAGACCCTCCATGTTAGACAGTCTTATCCTTGAGGATTACTTGATAGACCTAAGCAGTTTTTTTTCGTATTGTGGAAGTTAATGGGCTTGAAGGTAATCTCATATTCTAAGGTGGACTCGCACTCATGTGAAGATGAAAATGGCTTGTAATGAACTTGGCATAATAACAAAGCATTGAGCAGTGACAGTTATTTGGACAATTGTCATCACAGTGCTGGAAAAGGGCTTTCTGATTACTGTTTTACATGGAGTAGAACATTGGTTTGCATGTCAGCTTGGAACTTTTCCTTTCCTGTCACAGCCACCCCAAACACAGATGACAACAATGATGCAAGGCTCACTGAAGGCAATCAAACCGTTTCGACATCTGGTGTCATTGGTCCAGATGGACCGGGAAACGTGGGTGGGAGTGGCCAGTTGACCTCGGCATTGCTGTCAGCTCACACTCTGCGTGAAGAGAAGGCCTATTTGAAGGGATTGCTGCTGCAGCCACCATGGCAGCCTTCTGCCACTTTGATACAGTCAAGTAAGGAAGGAAGATCCCCCTCTCACCCCCCACCCCCCACCACCCCCTAAGAAAACAAATGCTTCTGATGTTTAAGCTGAAAGTTGGGTCTATTTTTCATTGATTCTTAAGGTTACCATAAGATAACATTCATCACCATGTACCCAGCAAAGTGTCAATTATATGGTCATAAATAACTCTACTTCCTCTCAACCTAATTGTCACTCTTTTCATTAAACCTCCATTCTTCCCCTCCCCTGCACCTCTTCTTTTAAGGTCTGTAGTTTTTACACAACTCCCACAACTTGTGCTTTTCCGTAATGAAAGTTACCGTTCGAATAACACGTCCATGATAATCTATCTGTTAAAGTAGCCACATTTCTCCATCCGTCCATCCCTCTGTCAGTCACGCCCTTTTCGCTGGGACGTCATTGCGGGCATTCCATCTTACGCACGGCTTGGCCTCTACGGATGTGCACGTCAACCCAGCATCCAACATTCAATCTGTCCTGTCGCTTCGCTGATGGCAGTTGAACATCGTGACCCATATATCTGACTCCATCCGACGCCTGTAGACGACGGGCTTAATGCCAGATGCTAGGTGTCAGGATGATGGATTTCGGAAGATGGCGTTACATCTGGGAAATCATTACGGCATTACATCTAGTGCTAGGCTCGACCTTTACCATGATGCATTACTCATGACTTGCATTTTGCAACTTGGAAAAACAAACGACGACGTTACGTCTGATCCCTGGGAACATAAAATAAATTCATAACATCGTTTTTGGTGAACAAGTTAATGTGCGTATAACTAAAATCAATGCTGGGATGTTCGCAGGAAACAGAATGTTTCTGTAATTGAAAAATTGCAAATATTGATTGTCAACAGTCTGCATTACTGTACGCATTGTAACAGACTGTGCAGTGGCCTGCAAAAGTTTTCACCCCCTCCCAATAATGCCACATTTAGATGAATTATGTCAAAACAATTTTTCCAAATGAACTTTTTTATTAATAACTGAAGAGATCAAACTAAACACTGTTCTAGTTGAAGGAGGTTACATGTCAGGAATACCTGTAAAAAAAACATGAACAAATCAAAATTCACTGGTTGTAAAAATTTTGCACCTTTTGCAGCAATGATTGCAATGAGTGTTTGTTGGTAGGTCTCTACCATGTTTGCACAGTGAGATGGAGAATTCTTTGCCCATTGTTAACATGAAAATTGCTCTCGTTCTGCCAAGTTTGATGGGGATCATCGATGGACTGCAATCTTCAAGTCTCGCCATAAATGTTCAGTTGGGTTCAAGTCAGGACTTGTCTGGGACACTCAAGAAGATTAATTTTTTTCTTATTCAGCCACTCCAGTGTGGTTCTAGTTTTGTCTTTAGATCGTTGTCTTGCTGAAATGTGAATCTCCTACCCAGTTTCAGATTCATGGCTGACTCGAACAGGTTTTCATCAAGGATTCTCCTGTACTTTGTACCGTCCATTGTCCCTTCTATCCTGACAAGCTGCTGCCACCACCGTGCTTGACAGAGGATGGGTGTTGACTGGATGATGTACAGTGTTAGGCTTGACCCAGATGCAACGCTTTAAATTTAGACCAAAAAGTTCAATTTTTGTCTCATCTGACAACACAACTTTTCTCCACATGCATGCACTATCATTGAGATGCTTTTTCAGAAACGCCTTACGAGCTTCTTGATTCATCTTTTTCAGTAATGGCTTCTTTCTTGCCACTTGTCCATAGAAAGGGAATGGAATATTGTTGATTGATGAACACTGACCCCTATCGCAGACATGGAGCCTTGCAGATCTTTCAAAGTCATTGTTGGATTTACAGTGACATCCCGAACCCATTTCCTCCTTGCCCGGCTACTGAGTCTGGATGGGTGACCTGATCTGGGATGTCTTCCACTTCTTAATGATGGATTTCACCGTACCCAAAGGGATGATGAGTGATTTTGAAATCTTCTTTTAACCCTCTCCTGAACGGTGTTTCTCCACCACTTCATGTCCGACTTCTTTGGGAAAGCAACTTGGTCTTCATATTTGCTTGTTGGTTGACCAAGTGAGTTGCACCTTAAAACTCCTTAGATAGTGGGGAAGCTTAATTTTAAAATTAAACTACTGATTACATACAGGTGAAACATTGCACTTATTTTGTAACCTTTCAAACAAATGATTTGCTCCTGAAGTGGCTTCGGGTTAATTTGGCAAAGAGGTTGAACACTTATACAACTGAGAATCATCTGATTTTTCTCTGTTAATGTAACTTATTCACATTTAATCTGCATTTCTTTTAGTTTTATCATTTTGGAGTAGTTTGTGAAGACGATATATATTAAGTTTGATGTGAAAGTCCAACATGTGGAACATGTCTTTCAATCCTGACATATCTCACACTTTCACTACATCTCTCCGTAAGGACTGTTTAGAAAACCCCCCACCTACTTTCTCAACAATCCTCTGGAAGAAGTCCTTTCATTATCTGAAGAAGTCTCACGATCTGCCATGGTCTTTCCTGGGAAAGTCACATTTCCAACCTCGCCTCCAAAGCCAGTCACCAACTGGGAATCCTCCATCGTGTAATGTCCTTCCTCGGCCCACCTGAGCTCCTGATCACATACAAAGCTTTTGTCCGCATCCTGATGGAATACTGCTCTCCCCTCTGGGCTGGTGCTCCTGCCTCTCACCTTTCTCGGCTTCACGCTGTGGAACCAAGGCATTTCGGATCATTGGTATCTCCCGCTGTGAGGCTGAGTCTTTGGGCCTCTCACTCTCTCTCATGCGGCAGGTCGGTGTCTCCTCTCCAGTCTCCCCCCCTGCTCTGTCTGTGATATGTCGCCTCCCCCCATTTCCACAGGGTGCTCAAGGTTACCAGCAACTCCCTTCTTGGTAAAAAAACAAAATCACGAATCACTGCTCACCTTCACTTTCATTCCTCGTTTTCCACCTTTGGAATAAGCTCCTATATATATATATATATATATATATATATATATATATATAATATATATATATATACACACAGGCATCCATGCATACACGCACATATATATATATACACACACACAATATGTATATATCTATACACACAGGCATCCATGCATACACGCACATATATAGTGTTACGGCTGTGGAAATTCGCAAACACCATTCAGGTCCCGTAGGTGAGATTTTTTTTTAAGTACATTATAGTTAGCCCAAACCCATTGTTTAGAGGGAATTAATGTGATTCATTCGGGCTGCGACACTTTGAGTTGTCGTTTTTCTGTTCTTTCATTATTTTCGAACCAAACACACTTCAACCTCAACCACGCCACCACTCCAACAACGCCAGCACCGCACCCTCACAACCCCACCACCATCTTCGCCACTACCCCGCTGACGAACGCCATCCTCCACGGTCCACACTACGACGGTTTCCGCGTCGGAAACCGTCGAACGCGAGAGAGGAAAGAAGAAATCACCACAGCGAGGGCGCGCGGGTTTTCCCGCCTGTTTTCTCCCTGGCGGGCCAGGACGGATTTTCCTCGCCCCCCGCATGGCGCGGGGAGGGGGGAACGAGAGGGAATGCCCCCCTTCTCGAAGCGCCTCGAAGGAGGGTGGAGCCAAGAACGGGGGGGCGCCGGGGATATAAGAGTCGGAGGCGCAGGAGGCAGGGGTCTCTCTCTGTTCGGTGAGCTTCGGCTCGTGCTCGTTCTTGTTTTGGGTTCTCTCTTGGTTGTTCTCTCTTGGTTCGTTTCTCTCTGTTCGGTGAGCTTCGGCTCGTGCTCGTTCTCTCTTGGTGGTTGTCTCTCTTGGTTCGGTATTCTCGCTCGGTGCTCTCAGTCCGGTGTGTTCGTGGTTCGGCTCTTACGCAGTCGGTGCTCGGTCCGTGGCGTCGAGGGCCAGCACGGGCAGGCACGAGGCACGCCGGAGAGACCTCGCCGACCACGCTCGAGCACGGAGTCACGGCCAGACGGGACCACGTCAGAGGACGGTCGCCAAGGACTCGAGGGCAGGGAAGTCGCGACTTCCATTTTCTTTTGGGGTTTTGTGTGAACGTGGTGTGTTGGCGCCGAGTCCCGTCAAGTAGAACTGTATAAGTGTTGCCGAGTGTACGCGTATTCGGTCGTAGCTCTGCATTGTTGTGTTGTTTTAACTTGCTATAAATACATGCTTTATGTGTGCTTTTTGTGTGTTGTGTGTAAATAAAATGCGTGCTTGTTGAATTGTTGCCCCGTTTCGCTGCGTCCTTTCCTTTGTGGGTCTCCATCTTGCTTTACGTAAAAGGTTTGAGTGGGCGCGGGACGCCCGATAATTAATCAGGAACCGTCGAGGCCGACGATAACACCGCTCGGTTATCCCGATAGCACGGAACGGATCGCTTAAGCGGCCCGTGTCCGAAGTCGACCTGCGGCGAGGTGCGGTCGCCCGGTTTACCATCCGCGTGGGTACTTAGGTAGGTCGAGTTTGGCAACAACCCTATCCCACGCGGGTGGCCGATGTGCACGATCGTGGTGAGGCCGAAAGGCCCCCCGTGACTAGATCCCGGCGTTAGTCCGGGAGGGTCACGACGGAATTGTCCGTCCGGTGGGCGACGTACCGCGATTCGAGTTACGTGGTCGATCGCACGCCGGCGGGCGCGAATTCGCAACAATATATACACACACAACAATATATTGTTGCGAATTCTGGCCCGTCCGGCGTGTGATCGGCCGCTTGACTCGAATGGCGGCCGCCTCGCCCACCGGACCGGACAATTCAGTCGTGACCCTCCGGGAACTACCGCCAGGAGCCAGTCACGGGTGGGGGTTTAACCTCACCACAACTCAGTCCGCATTCTACCCGCGCGAAATAGGGTGAATCGCCGAATGTCGATATACCTAAGTACCCGCGCGAGTAGTGTACCGAGGAGTTGTACCACGCCGCAGGTCGACTCCGGACACGAACCGCTTAAGCGGCTCGTTCCGTGCTGCAGGGATAACCGAGCGGAGTTATCGTCGACCTCGACGGTTCAGATTACTTACCGGTGTTTAAACCCACTATCAATCCCTTACGTGATGCAAGATGGAGCTTTCAAATAAGGGAAAAAACGAAGCGAAACAGGAAAACAGTTCAACAAGCAAGCACTTTATTTCACACACACACACAAGGCAAGCACGTATTTACAGCCATACAAAAATGCACATATAACAGTTAAAACAATAAAAGCAACGCGGAGCTACAACCGAATAAAAAGGGCAATTATTTTCAGCACACTTATACAGGTTTACTTAGAAGACTGGCGCCACACATACATTTACACAAAAAGCAAAGAAAACACAAGCCACCCTCACAGGCAAGGAGGCAGACAGGTCCGTGGACCAAATGTGCGCGAGCCTGGAGGAGCGGCCAGGTCCACGAGACCGAAAAGGTCTTACCCGCGTCCTCGTGACGCGATGGCGGGCAAGCGCAATGTCCGCGCAGCTGCGCCCCGACTCCGTGCCCCTGGCGTGGTCGTGAGCCCTCTCCGGCGTGCTCAGCGCCAGCACGTTGGGTCGGCACCACAGTTAGGGTTGGGGACGAACGGGGCCACCGGCACTATCTCAGCGCGGATGGGAGGAATCGTTGATGCTCAGGGTCGAGCGAGGGGAATGGCTGGCTGGCTTGGTCGCTTGTGAGGGCGAAGGTGGGTCGATTCCAATGACGAGACGAGCCCAGCGACCAGCACGAGACGACACCACACTCCAACTCTCCAACCTCGACGACGACCTCCGTCTCCACTCGACCCGAACTGAAAACCGCCGCTGCCACTGACCCGAACTGAACTTGCCTCTGCAACCTCGCGAGTCGCCTTGTGCTCGCGTCTTTATAGGCCGGAGGAGGAGCCTGTATGCAGATTTCAGGATCAAAACGCGATTGGAGGCGGGCCACGCCACCCTCTGTTCAGCCATTGTCGTGCAAAAAGGGGCGTGAGCCTCTTTTGATCCGAATTCTCTCTCGTAAAGAATCCATGTTCATCGCGCTTGGAGGCGGGCCATACCGCCGACGCTCGCCCATTGGACGGAGAAAAAGGGGGCGTGAAGCCTTTTTCATCCGAATTTCTCCCTGAGAGGAACGCATTCGTACCCGCGGCTCGACGCGTTCGGCATCAATTACCGAACGGGCCCTGGACAGCACGACGTTTGGTGTTGACTGGTGGTGTGGTCGATGGTTGTAGAAGGAGATAGGCGAAGGTGGTGGGGGGTTTGCTGTGGTGGTTTGGTGGTTGGCGGGCGTCGTTTGGGAATGGCGGTGAAGCGATGTTTGCGGGATGGAGTTGTGAAGGTAAAGGTAGTGGCTGTTTGCGTTGTTGGCGGCTTAATGGTCCAAAATAACAATAGAGAAAGAAAAAATGGCTAACTCAAAGCGTCGCAGCCCGGATGAATCACACATATTCCCTCTATACAACGGGTTTGGGCTAACTACACATGAACTTACCGATATATCTCACCTGAGGACCCTTTATGGTGTAATGCGAATTTCCACAACCGTAACAATATATATATATATATATATATATATATATATATATATATATATATATATATATATATATATATATATATATATATATATACACACACACACATATATGTATATATCTATACACAGGCATCCATGCATACACACACATATATAGATATACAACACACACACATATATGTATATATCTATACACACAGGCATCCATGCATACACGCACATATATGCATACTTTCATATTTGCATATGCATACAAACACATATGAACACACAAACACAAATATATTATATTATTACTCTCGATGAAGGAGAGGGTATTGCATTTGGGTTTGTTTGTCTGTCTGTTTGTTTGTTTGTCCGTGGGGGTTTTTTTCTTTCGTGTTTTTCTCCACAACCGCTTTTCGGATTGAGACAAAGTTTTTATCATTGGTGCGACTCCTCATGTAGAATATTTTAATGATAATTATGACGTCATAATCGTGTGGTGTGGCAGCCATATTGGATAAACGGAAAAACTTTGGACCTCTGTATCTCTGAAACCGCACCAAAGAAAAAATTGAAACTTGGCACATAGCCTAACCCTAACCCTAAGTTGCTACTACATAGCAAGTACTCCTCATGGGGAATGAGTGATTTTTTAATGACGTCATGTGTGCCCTCATTGTGACATCATAATTGCATATCTAGAATGCCACATCCGATCAGTATGAAAATTTTTGAGGGTCATCTCGGGATAAAATGGTCCACAGAAAAAAAAAATTCACGACATCATCGGTCATGTAATTCAGCAGTCATATTGTTTAAAAAAAAATAAACTTCAAAAATCTTCTTCTCTGAAGTGGCTGAACAGATTGAGGCGAAACTTTACATGTACGACCGCTTGTCCATGAGGAAGAAAATGTTCACACATTTGATGTCATTGGTCACATGGTTTGGCAGCCATTTTGGATTTACCCCAAAACCTATAACAAAATCTTCTTCTCCAGAACAGCCAGACTAATCGAGGGGAAACTTCACACAATAGTTCCCCAAGCCATTGACGTACAAGTGTGTTATGGAATTGATAGGTCACATGGTTTGGAAGGTCACATTGATATTGATTGATATTTGGAAGGTCACATTGATATTATTGATCATAATTGATAGGTCACATGGTTTGGAAGCCATATTGGATTGAAGAAAAATATTAAATAATGTTTTCTTTGGAACCACTTAATCAATCGATGTGAAACTTCACATTTATGATCTCGTGGAGATGTTGAATACATGTTTTAAATTTCAACTTGATCGGACACATGGTTTGGCAGCCATATTGGATTTACCCTCAAACCTATAAAAAAAAAATACACCCCTCCAAAGAAGTCCTGGCGAGGGTTTGCAATGTCCGATTGCTCTTTTTCTTGTTTATACAAGTTATGTTGTCCAACTACCATCAGCAAAGCGTCGGATTCAGTGGTAGTCTGTATATAAATGGAGCCAAGTTTCTCCATCTGTAACGATTTATGCTAAAGATTTTCTGCTGTCATGTAATCATACAAACGGTACTACTGGAAAGGTAACAATCCATTGACTTGGAACAAAAATTCGTTCATTTTACTTGCCTCTTTTAAAAGCCTGTGTTTCTGTGTTTGAGTAAGAAGAAGCAGAACCTCGAGCTTTAATGTAGCGGTTCCAACACTATCGTTTATTATTCTATCACAACAGGAACCCTTAACAACCGAGCTATCATAACTAATGATACACATCACACCGTATTGTGAAAACCTTGGTACGGTATTTAATATGAATGTAGTTATTTCTGCCCATGGCACACATCTCCTTTCACACCCTCCAACCCCAAGTCGTTTGCCCGATATTTTAAATACAGCACAATAGCCACATGACTTTAACATGAACAAGGGAAGGAGGGATGTGGGCAGGAGAGAAATCTTTGGCACACTTCTGTTTGCCTCTGGAATATAATTTGCTTACAATGTCGCCGACAAGTCATTCGGTGGTGACACCGGACTGTTGGATCACCATGCTATGACATCACATTGCATGTTTATGTCAAGGCGATCCATATATATGTCTAGTGTTGGCTTAGGGTGGTGGGCTTGGGATCCTTGGATCCTGAGTTTTGAAATTCCACTTGGCTATTGAATTAATACCAGGTGGGGTTGATTCTGCCTGTCATCCTTCTGAGGTTGGCAAAAGGAGTGCTAACTTGCTGGTATCCTGTGTCGGAGTGGCGACCCGTCCAGGATTGTGTCAAATAGCCAAGGAGACTGCTTAGGCAGCACCAACGCTCTGCACAGAGTATGGTCCCAATGGATGGATGGATCCATATATCGTGGGTTGTGAATGTGTCACCAACAAACTTTCTGGTGAACCAAAAAAGAGTGCCATCCATCAGAAACTGGAAACACATTATCCTTGGAGCCTCGGGAAATTTGTTTTATTATAAAAGACGTTTATATATCATAAATATGTTCATCAAATGTTGTTTGCTAAAACTCATGAATAGAAAGCGCCACCCGTTAAGAGCTGCGAATAATTAAATAATTCTGGCTCGAGGTGTACAAAGGTGGTGACTTTTCAAGATTGCTCTTCTACCAACATGCCGATTGCTCATTGTGGGTGTGCAAACCAGTTTGCCGTTGTGTCATGAAGGATGTATCTTTCACAGCATGGCTTTCACTGCTTGAAATAATGTATCGCAGGGGTTAATCATGTAAAGGATGGGGGTGGAGGTAGTTTTTGATCATCATGTAAGGGATGTGGTGAAGGTACAATAAGATTTTTGTCTTGAATATTATTTTTTGTCAATCAATGGATTTAACATTTCTAAATAAAATAAAATAAACATTTCATCTCATTCAGTTGTGAAAGTGAAATAGCCACCACTATGCTTTCAAAAATATTAGCCAGTGTGTGCCGACACCCAGGAATTTGGCAACGGCATGGGCACACACTGCCCTACCCTTTTTGAAAAGTAATGTGGGCTATTTCCACTTGTATAAGCAAGTGCTGCCAGACAAGACGGTTAGACTAACATGGCTGCTGAAAGGCCGATTATATGAAGCAGTGCCTTACCTATTAAGCACCAGGATAAGAGTGTGTAGTCAGATGCTCATCAATCATTAATCTTAAACTTAGACTAGGTAAGTCTAGACTCTGGAGGAATATTCTCTCACTGAACTATCCTGTAAGTATGAACTGTCACAATTGTATCTTTACTAATACTGTTATATTAAGAAACCTAATGAGTCGCTTGATGTGTCATAAACAATTTTTACTGCTCGAGTTTAGACAGGAACCTCAGGTGAAAACAATTTCCCCAATAAGTCCAATCTTCTCTGCCTTTTACCAAGCAGCAGAGAATGATGCAGCTTGTGGAGCCAAAGCAGAAACCGCAGGGGTCGTGGAGCCCACATCAGGACGAGAAGGCGACATTTTTACAGCTGGAGAAAGTTTTACTCAGAAGAAGGTCAGCAGAACCACCAAGATGAAGGCAAAGCGACCAAAGCAAGAACAAGGCCCTGTGAGCATAAAGAAGGGCCCAGAATTTGTGGGTTACTCTATGGCTGTACCACAATCTCAACCACACAACCTTGCGACCTTCACATCACTGCACTGCCTGCCTCACCAACAAATCCTGAACCCCCTGCAGCATATTGCCTCAACGCAGTCTCAAACCTTGGCTGCATCGGTTCCGGTCACCACAGCAGCAGAAACCAGCACAGAAGGAGGAAGCACTCGTGGAAACCTTCAGGATTCATCTCCACCGGTGTGTTCTGGGTTTCAGGCAACCTACACGCTTTATCCCCCTCCCGGTCCCTCTTCACCATTCGTTACACCGCTGATGGCTGTTTTGCTGCCGAGCCTGGTCTGCCCACCTGTCTCCCAAGAACTTGGGGGCCAGTTTATTGCGCATCTTGGTCCTGCCCCTGTTGTGGTAAATGCAGCTTCCCCACATCCTCAATGTGCACAATTCTGCTTCCCGGTGGCGGGGTTTCCTTGTCCCAGTGCCGCACCCCCGAGCCCTCCACCTGCATCCCCACCCCAAAGCCCCCATTCTACCTCACCAGAATCTCTGTTTAACCAGTCGCAGTGCAGCTCCCCACTAAACCTGGTGCAGATGGAAAGGGTGAGAAGTCAGAGGGTGGAGCCGCACAGTGGAGAGTCATCTTCGAATGAGGACAAACAACAAAAGGTGATGTTAATAGTGAGACATAATCACACGTGCTCTCATCAAGCATGGATTTGTGCGTTTGTGTGTGTGTGTGTGTGTGTGTGTGTGTGTGTGTGTGTGTGTGTGACCACACTACCAACATATCCCTCGTGTCCTACATTCTGTAACAACTCAGTGGCATTAATTAGCAACGATCTAACTATTAATTATAATCTTCGCTGAAAAATCAAAAACAGGCATTTGTGAATTAATGGCTTCGAAAGATTCTCCAAATTTCTCACTGTTTGCTCATGTTTATTTAAATGTAAGATTTAGCAATAAAATTGCAGGATTATATTTGCTTGAAATTATTAATATTGTTGCAATTATGGAAAAGACCACCATGCATTCAAAGACATACATGTAAAATCTTCCCCAGATAGATATTTCTTTAGTTTGTACATGGACATAGATTTCCTACCCATTGTTTAGACTTTAGAGGGAGATGTGTTGCGAGTGTAGCATGCTTATTCTTGGAGAAATGTCTCCTGACTTTGCTACTTTTGGCCCATTGCCTCTGTGTCGGCTTTAGCCTCTACCTGCTCCGACTTCATTTATGCTATGAACTGAGCCATTAGTATCAGCATGTCAAACTGCACTGGCGGTGTTGACCCGCTGTCTTGCGCCATTGGTGCTGCATTTTCCGGGAGGTTGGCATGGAGATGGAGGTAGTGGTGGGAGTCCTAAATCGCAATGGGTGCCTCTACTGCACCCCCTACTTGTCCCTCTTCCCCAATGTCACCTTCCTGGACCATGGGTACCTCTATATCCTCCACAAAATCCACCTGGACCTGCTCACCTTGGTCCGGCATAGTTGTAAAAACAATTTGACTAAAATTTTACCCTAATCGTGCTCCTTATAATTTTGAGATGCGCCAGTCATGTCCCAGGTCCAATCCCACTTCTGACATCAAATGTTACATTTGACATCAAGGGGTGTCACATCCCACTCCTGACACCAAAGTTGTTATGAAGTCGGGGTTCAAATTCCACTCCTGATGTCAAATTTTATGGGTGAGGCTCGTTAACATAGTATTCCTCAGCGCCGGGAACTTTAATTCCGGGATATGACCCAAACGGTCTTTTCTTGCACACTATGGTCTCGCGGTGCCAATCAGTGGGGTAACCGTTCTCGTATAACTATTGCAAAAGTGCTATGCCAGACCAGTGTCGGAAAGGATGAGATTGAGCATGTCGGAAACGTGTAACGTTTTAACAAGCACATTCCTTCAACAAGCACAACAAGGTTTATTCAATCAGCAATGGCAGGTATTTACAATAGCAATCTTGAGCATGTATTTACAATGGATGGACAGAAATCACAATGAAAAGACACAATTATAATATATACACTACTGGTCAAAAGTTTTAGAACACCCCCATTTTTCAGTTTTTCGTGAAATTAAAGCAGTTCAAGTCCAGTGAATAACCTGAAATGGTACAAAGCTAAGCGGTAAACTGCCAGAGGTTAAAAAAAATTTTACGGTTACCAAAAACTGAAAAATAATGTAAATTTCAGAGTTGTAAAAAAGGCTCTTTTCAGGGAACAGTAATGGTTAGCAACTACAGCTGTTCTGCAGCAATGGAAGTAAATTAAGCCTTGAAAGTTGATGCAAACAATTCCGACAGGTGTCCCAACTTTTATTGATTAGTTACAAACCCTCTGTCTGTATAAAAGTAGTGTTGGAACAGACTATGTTGTTTATACCCTCTGAAGCATTATTTGGACAACATTTCACTGCAGTAGTAGTACATTGCTGTCATAATGGCAAGAAAAAGACCATTAACAAAGGAAGACAGACAGACCATGATAACACTTAAAAGTGTAGGTCTTTCCTTTTGAGAAATTGCAAAGAAGCCAAGGTGTCAGTGAGTACAGTTTCCTACACCATCAAAAGGCACTTGGAAACTGGAGGAAACTCTGACAGGAAGAGGTCTGGCAGACCCAAAGCCACAACACAATCAGAAGACAATGTTCTGAGAGTCAACAGCTTGCGTGATAGGCGGCTCACAGGACAGTAGCTTCAAGCACAGCTCAACACTGCTCGAAGTAAGGAAGTCTCAGTTTCAACTGTGAAGAGAAGACTTCGAGCTGCAGGTTGACAGGTCGAGTGGCAGGAAGAAAGCCATTGCTAAGATGGCAAAATAAGAAAAGAGGTTTCCCTGGGCCATGAAGCACTGCCAGTGGACTACTGCAAACTGGAAGAAGGTCTTATGGACCGATGAATCAAAATTTGAAATCTTCGGTTCATCACGCAGGGTTTTGTACGCCGTCGAGATAGGCGAAAGGATGGTTCCTCAGTGTGTGACACCAACTGTCAAACATGGAGGAGGAAGCGTGATGACCTGGGGCTCTTTTGCTGGATCCAGAGTCGGCGACTTGCACAGAGTGACTGGCACCCTGAACCAAAAGGGCTACCACAGCTTTTTGCAGTGCCATGCAATACCCTCTGGTCTATGCCTAGTTGGTCAGGGGTTCATCCTACAGCAAGATAACGACCAAAAATACCTCCAGGCTTTGTCAGAACTACCTTAGAAGAAAAGAACAAGACGGTAGGCTTCAAATCATGGAATGGCCAGCACAGTCTCCAGACTTAAACCCATCGAGCTGGTGTGGGATGAACTGGACAGAAGGTGAAAGCAAAGCAACCTACAAGTGAAACACATTTGTGGGAACTTCCGCAACAGTGTTGGGAAGAACTTTCCGAACAATATTTGATTTCCATTGTAGAAAGAATGCCACGAGTATGTTCGGCTGTTATATCTGCAAAAGGTGGCTACTTTGATGAGTCAAAAATTTAGATTACATTTTGTTCAACAAAACGATTCCATGATTTCTTTTTTATCTGCAATTGTTTATTTGTTCTCTGCTTTAATTTCAGAGTCATTGAAACATTAAACTGCTTAAATTTCAGGAAAAACTGGAAAAATGGGGGTGTTCTAAAACTTTAGACCAGTAGTGTACGACAATTCAGACTACTTTTGCACTTATGGAGCCCACTTATACAGTCTTATTTATGCTAAAGACAGGATATGGCGTGCCATCAATAATTCCGAAGAAACATAGAGAGGAAGCTTGTACCATGGGCAGACTCATGAATCATGCAGCCTCCCCTTTGGTGGCTCTCGTGGTCCAAATAGGCAGACTTGAGCGCTTAACCAAGGCACTCGTGGAAAGGAGAGCTTGATGGGTGAGAGCAATATGAATTAAAAGTCCTGGCACATGAGATGAGTCGAGAGCAGAGTCGAGATGAGTGAAAAGGTCCAAGAGCAGTTTGCGGAAGAGAACGATTGGTGCATGAGAACGCCCGGTGGATAGAGCGATGTCGAGTCAAGACCTCCTGGCAGATGGGATGAGTAGAGAGCGCTCCTGGCAGGCGAGACGAGCGGAGAGTGCTCCTGGTAGGCGAGACGAGTAGAAAGCGCAGTATGAGTGGAGAGCATTCCTGGCAGGCGAGAAAAGTGGAGAGCGCTCCTGGCAGGCGAGATGAGTGGAGAGCGCTCCTGGCAAACGAGACGAGTGGAGAGCACTCCTGGCAGGCGAGACGAGTGGAGAGCGCTCCTGGCAAACGAGACGAGTGGAGAGCACTCCTGGCAGGCGAGACGAGTGGAGAGCTCTCCTGGCAAACGAGACGAGTGGAGAGCGCTCCTGGTAAACGAGACGAGTGGAGAGCGCTCCTGGCAGGCGAGACGAGTGGAGAGAGCTCCTGGCAGGCGAGACGAGTGGAGAGTGCTCCTGGTAGGCGAGACGAATGGCGTACCGACTGGTATTGAGCGTTAAGATCGACATGGAAAGGCTGTTTCGTTCACAGAAGCGCTTGCCGATCTGCTCTGGTTGAACACCAAATTAAATAAATGATTCAAGGGAGCATGATCTCTTGTTCAGTACTTCTGTCACTTGATCAGGCTCTCAATACCACCAACTTCATCCACTCATTTTTACATCCACTCTCCACGGAGGTCAAGCCAATCTTCCTTTTACAACCACCGAGAGGGGGTGAGCACTGAGCAGTTGTTATTGTCTCAGTTGAACGCGCGATGACGTCAGCTACAGCGAACAGCTGCAGCACGAATGATCACCTCCATTGTGTCCAAATGGAGGGTTTGGAGTGAATGAAGAGAGAAAGTCCATTTAATTCCACGGTGATTTGCACATGACTAAGGATCCTTTGTACGAGTTCACAGGTAATTTGGGTCGATTGTATTGAACGAATCGGTAATTCATGACATGTGGACTCATGAAAGAGGGGATGGTTGTGAAGTGGGGGTATTGGGGGTTGAGAGGTGAAAAGGATGAAGGGAGGAGTTTGAGATGGAGTCACAAGTGGGTGGATTGTTGGACTAAAAGTTGGAAAGTCGGGGGACATTACTCCGGGAATGAACATGCTAAGCTCACAACGCATCTCCCTCCCAAAATCCCTCGAGATACTGGGTTGAAAATCGAAGTACAAACTAAAGAAATATCTGTATGGGGAATATCCTGTGTGTGTCTGAATGCTTGGGGGTCTTTTCCATTACTGTAACAATATTCATAATCTGTACAATTGTTACTTCAGTCAACGATTGCCATCAAACTTGTGACATCACTTCCAATGGTCATCATTCATGAAAACTGTAAAAATTAACCAATATGATGTTTGTACATTGATCGAATGCTCATTGAGGAGCTTGTAAATAAATCAAACATGGGACAAAGATATTGGTGGACAACAGTGTATGTTAATATTAATTACTGGGACATTAGTATACAATATACAAATATGTAGTAAATGGGGATTTCAAACGGAGTTCCGAAAAGTTAAAGCCTTTGGTTCAGGTGAGAATGTTAAACAGGGCTACCTCTTTGAAAATCAAACATTTGACCTTCCTGAGTTAATTATGATGTTTGATCCTTTCAAAGTGAACACCAAAGGGCAGAGGAGCTCCTTGTGAGCCAACAGCCATCCATTTCTAGTGTGCCCAACTGTGTCTGCGGACGTTATCAAGGCTGGTGGAAATGCTGTACTCGTGTCTATGCTCTGCTTGGAACCCAGGCATCATCCCAACTGACTGGAAGAGGGGCCTTGTTGTCCCTCTCTGGAAAGGGAAGCGTGATCGCCAGTACAGCAACAACTACCGAGGGGTGATGCTGTTCTCAGTCCCGAACAAGGTCTTTGCTTGGATAATTCTTGAGAGGGTTCGCCACCATTTGCTTGAGCACCAGCGTCCAGAGCAGTCAGGCTTTGCACCAAAGAGGTCAATGATTGACTGTATCCTTACTCTTCGGGTCCTCACCGAACGCAGACGAGAGTGTTGGCAGGGGCTGCTTGCAGCTAATGGTCATCTCTGCAAAGCGTTCGATTCAGTGAATCGGGATGCCCTCTGAAGGATTCTTGGTCTTCAAAACTGATCAATCTAATGTTGGAACTATACTCTGATACTGAGAGTGCTGTGAGATGTGGTGATCCCAACTTCAACTTATTTCCAGTTGTTACTGGAGTTCATCAGGGGTGTGTACTGGCCCCCATACTTTTCAGCGCTTGAATGGACTGGATTCTAGGGAGGATGTCGGAGAGATCAAGCTGCGGTGCATCGTTTGGGAATGTCAAGATCTCGGACCTTTATTTTGCATATGATGCAGTCATCTTTGCGGAGACTCTCGATATCCTTTTGGGGGCCCTCGAGGTGCTGAATGAGAAGTTGGAGCTGCTGGGATTACGGGTTTCCTGGGTCAAAACGAAGATCCAGGCTTTCCAATGACGTCTTGGATGCTGCTATCTTGCCTGTATCTGTTTGTGATGAGGATGTTGAATTCACGGAGAGATTAACTTACCTTGACGGTGATATTCATGTCTCTGCTGGCTGTGAACCAGAAGTCAATAGATGACTGGATTGGGCCTGGGGAGTCATGGATTCACTGGATCATGGGGTGTGGTGCTGCCATTACCTGTGCAGGAGGATGAAAGTC
Source organism: Eptatretus atami (assembly GCA_035128595.1). Classification (NCBI taxonomy): domain Eukaryota; kingdom Metazoa; phylum Chordata; class Myxini; order Myxiniformes; family Myxinidae; genus Eptatretus; species Eptatretus atami. Next base: position 10,909,244 of record CM068962.1, read on the forward strand.
CAAGTGTTCAGATCCTTGCTGCTTCCAGTCTTGTTCTACAGATGTGAGATTTGGACTCTGACCAGTGATTTGAGATGGAGACTTAATTCCTTTGGTACCAGGTCTCTTCAGAGAATCCTTGGCTATCGCTGGTCCGACTTTGTGTCCAACGAGCGGTTGCTGAGAGAAAGTCGAAGGGATTTGTTACCTGCGTAGTCCGTTATCATCAGCTGCGGCTGTATGGACATGTCTCGTTTTCCTGACACTGAATCTGCTCACCAGATTCTCTCAGCGAGGGAGCCTCGTGAGTGCAGGAGGCGAATGGGTCGACCACGTGCCTCGCGGTTGCAGAAAGTTGATCAGCATCTCAAGGAGATGTGGATGAGCCAGGCATCTGCCTGGGGAATGGCCAGACTGAGGCCCCTGGAGAACCGGCGGAAAGTGGATGCAGCGACACGCTGCTCTGGCGCTTCCTCCCATACCTGACCTGACATTCCGAGCCAACACATTCAGCCCAGCTTGAAACAGAACTGTAAAAGGCCTTGGGAAGATTTCCTTCAGAGCTCTGTGCAGGTCGTTCATCACAGAATTATGAATGTCCTTGAGTCTATCATACCGATGCAAATTTCATCATGTTTCAAAGATAACAATACATAATGGATACAGCAGCACAGTATGTAAGATTGATTTAAATGCAGAGTTAGAGCTGCGTGAGTCTTTGGCTGGAACACCAAACAAGTCATGCGGCTGCGGGGCGGACATCGTTGTATTGCTGACCACAGCCTGACCCTGTGGGATGAATTAATAATTCACAATTGAACTGACTTCGATCTTTATTGCCATAGTATATATGTCTTATTCTGGTGGGGGGGCTTGTAAAAAAAAAATTGGCTTGTAAAATCCTGGCTTATGGAAGAGTGAGTTGTCAGAGGGTGAAAGGGAAATGGATTGATAGTGGGACCATGGGGTCACAGATGGATACAACGAGCAAGGGAATGCATGAACAGGAAAGAGGATAGAGGGGAGGGGCGGAAACACAGTAACCTGCAATTAAGACGGTTGGTTAGGTAGAGTTAATGGGGGTAGAAAAGATCGCGGGTATGGATAGAGAACGACATGATATGATGGTGCACCACTTGCCTGAAGCCATGGAGACTGAAGCTTTTCCAGAAGGCAATTCCACAAACAGGAGAATAGAGGAACAAAGCTGCGGGGGGGGGGGGGGGGGGGGGGGGTGGTAAACCTGGATTTGAGGAACTCGACCAATGAAGGTTTACTTGAAGAGATACGTGTGTCCTGGTGGAGTTTGAGGGGGTTGGAGGGATTAGAAAGTAGAGAGAGAGAGAGAGCCAGACCAGAGGAGAGGCAGGAGAAATGAAAGTGGCCGCTCTGACCTGCCTGCAAGGTTAAACTTTCTGTGTTTTTTTTTTTCCCCTTAAAAAAAAATTTCAACACCTTTTCCATCCTTTTTCACCCTCAGGATAGTGCAGTGCCATTATCTGAGCCTGACATCTCTCCCAGTGAACTGCTGGACCTGCTGAGAGAAGAAGCATCTCGTAGTGGATCGCTGACCTCCGGGTCCGGTTCTGCTTCTGGTTTCATAAGCTCCTGGACAGTGGACTCCATCTCTGGCTTAGACAGTACAAGTAATACTCCCATCTGCTTTTTACTATAGCTCTTCCATCTACCTTGCATGTAATTGATCCTGTAATATTTACTATATATCGGCCCTTAAGGGTAAATCAAAAGCACTTCCATACACTGACTATAACGGAGGAGCTTTTAATGTGATATTACATTGCAATTAGTGGGGACTAGCCGCGTCTTCCCGTCACTTCGCTGACAGGTTGAAAGTCAAAAGACAGCACGTTGCACTTCACAAACATGTTGCATGTCCGTCAGTGAGTCCAACTGAGGTTGTAAAATGAAGTGAAACATGCAAAAATAATATTTTATCACATTGTTGTTGCTGCTGTCGCCGTGATTGTGGTTGCGGTTGATGTTGTTCGTGGTGGTGCGCTCCTTCCATGTACTATTGTATATATTTTTTCTCTTGCTTCGAGAAGTATTACTGTATATAATTTTGTGTGTTCCTTCCGCGTCCATCATGCACTTTATTCGAAATGGTTCCTTCTGTCGTACCATTGGATAGGCTGGACAAGCATCCGGACCTCAACCAAAATCAAATCGGCTTGTTCTTGTCACATACTCAACTCATCCACCAAGTTTCGACGTAATCAGTCGCAACTTTTTGAAATATCGTGCTACATATCGTTTTTGATGCTATCTCTCGATAGTGAAGAATCACTTAATAAACTAGAAGAGCACTCGGTAGAGCGCGTACCTCCGCCCCATAATGCCTGATCCATAAGAACATATCGGGCCCAAAACATTTTTGAAATATAACGCTACACGGTACTATAACGTTTTTAGGCCAATCTCTCAATGGGGAAGAATCACATAAAAAAAAACTTAAAATAATTCTCGTATCTGGATTCGGATTCGGATCTTCACCAAAATCGAAGCAATTCTTCCTCGTCACACACTGGAGCTGTCCACAAAATTTCACCCGGATCCGTGCACAACTTTTTGAGATATCCTGTACACGGGCAAACAGACAGAAAGGGGGTGAAAACATCACCTCCTTCACCTTCGGTGGTGGAGGTAATTATCAGTTCCAGATCCATATCCGGATGTTCACCAAAATTAAATCAATTCGTCTTTGTTACACACATATTTGTCAGGTCACTCAGGTTTATTGACTGCCACTGGTAACATGTAACCCAGTGCTACCTGTGGTAGGGTCAGGTTGTCGGCGACTAAACCGACAGCCCTCACTGGCTTGCCAGTGGGGAGGGTGACTGTGACTCCCTGCCAGGACGAAAAACAACACCTGCCAAAGGGCGGATGAGCTCCTCTAGGGAGCCAATGGCCATCCAGTAAGGAGATGGTGTCTCCGAAAAAAACACCCATCCGGTTCGACCGGTTTTTTTTTAGGTAGTACATTGTAGACAGCAACCGCCCAGGGTGGTACTACCGTTCTGACTTAGGAGCGTTAAAGTGGTTTCTGAAACCATCTTACACTCTCCGTGTCTGGATTGCTGGTCTTACTTTCTGTCTCACTCAAACTATAGATACCAGGCTAGCTTTAATCTCTCTTTTCTGCAAACAAGCATCATATACTTTTTCATCATACATTTTTCTTACTCACTCAATTTTCCCTCCTTAACTTTATTCTCTCTTTTCTTACTTCTCTATGCAGTTCTTTTCTTTAAGGCTTGGCCTCGATGAGGACTATGAGTCCGTGCCTGTAGCCTTCAATATTAAAAAAAAAATAACACCCAACCTGTCCACCAAATTGTCCAAATCCATCCATAACTTTTTGATATATCTTGCTCATAGACAGACAAACAAACAGACAGAGGTGAAAACATAACCTTATCCACCTGCAGTGGTGGAGGTTCAAAAAAAAACAAAATTCTCATATCCGGATGCGGACCTTAACCAAAATCTAATAAATTCATCCATGTCACACATTCAACCTGTCCACCCAGATTCGTCCGAATCCATTGACAACTTTTTGAAATATCATGATATATATCGAGTTTTTGATCCTGTCTCTCAATGGTGAAGAATCACTTAAAAAATAGAAAACTTTCATATCTACATTCGGATCCAGGTCTTCACCAAAATCTAATCAATTTGTTTCTGTGATTTTTTTTTTGTATACCTTGTCGAGGCTCGTGTGAGAACTAACACACAACGCACATCAAGGGGGGCATGAGACAAGAGGAGGGGTGGGGAGGGAAGGACAAAACAGTGGGGAACAGAGACATTAGGAGATCTGTAGAAGGGAGAGGGATGGGGGGGAACACGAGGTATACAAGATGGACATTACAGGGACTTTCAGGAAGGAAAGCAGGGAATTTGAAAGGAGGTGTGTTTGGGTTCGATTAACGGGGGTAGAAAAGATCGGGGTTTGGATGGGGGACGATAAGAGGTGCTGGTGAACAACTGTTTTGAAGACCTGGAGAGAGGAATGGATTGAACAGAGTGAGGGAGTTTGTTCCAAAGGCGGGAAAAAGAGGGAATAAAGAGAGAAGGTGAGCAGTGATTCATGATTTTGGTAGTTTAACCAGAAGGGGGTTGTTGGCGGACCTTGAGCGCCCTGCGGAAATATGGGGGGACAAATCGCATACAGAGCAGGGGGGGGCGAGACTGGAGAGGAGACGGTAGAAGACAGAAAGACCACCGTCTTGCCTGCGGTGAGAGGCCCAAAGACTCAGCCTCATCGCGGGAGATGCCAATGATACGAAATGCCTTGGTTTCTACAGCGTGAAGCCGAGAAAGGTGGGAGGCAGGAACACCAGCCCAGAGGGGAGAGCAGTACTCCATCAAGCTGCGACGAAAGTTTTGTATGTCGTCAGGAGCTCAGGTGGGCTGAGGAAGGACTTTGCACGACGGAGGATACCCATTCGGCGACTGGCTTTGGAGGCCTGGTTGGAAATGTGGCTTTCCAGGAAAGGTCATGGCAGATAGTGAGACCAGAAGCTTGAAAGAAAGGACTTCTTCCAGAGGATTGTTGAGAAAGTGGATGGGGGGGGGGGGAGGGGTTCCAACCAGTCCTTTCAGAGAGACATAGTGAGAGTGTGAGATTTGTCCGGATTGAAAGACATGTTCCACGTGTTGGATCAGTTTGTGATTTTACCCAGATCTGCAGTGAGCGAAGAAGCTGCTGCTTGCCGGTCTGAGGGATGACCGATGGTACGGCAGAGGGTGGAGTCATCAGCAAAGAGATTAACGAGGATTTTCCTGAGAGTCGGAGAGATCGTGATGAAAAACCAGAAAAATAAACAGGGCCCAGAACGCTACCTTAGGGAACTCCAGCCTAGACAGGAAGAGGGATGAGGGAACTCCATTTAGGGCCCGTTGACTACGACAGGAGAGGAAGTCTGCGAGCCATGAGTGGAGATGGCCTTGGATACCATAGGAAGAAAGTTTGGTGAGTAGGGCAGGGTGCAGACCGTGTCGAAAGCACGTGATATATCTCGGGATATGGCTCTGATTTCATGTCTGGCATTGAGGACCTCCATCCATTGTTGGGAGAGCAGAAGCAGCATATCCAGGGTAGAGTGACCTGGTCTGAACCAAATTGATGATCGGAAATCAAGCCATTGGAGAAGAGAAGGATTTAATGTCTGAAGCGATGATGATTCCATAACCTTGTTGATGATTGGAGAAGGCTGATTGATCTGTAGTTGCAGGGATCTGTTTTTGCACCTTTTTTATGCAAGGCAGTAATGTTTGCTGATTTCCAAGCAGATGGCAGATAACCTTAAGCAAATGAGAGGGTGAATATAACAGAGAGAGGGTGAGCAAGAGCAGAGGAGGTGGTTTTTAGGACACGTGGGCTGATGCCCTCTGGACCGGTTGCAGAATCTGAGTCGAGGTTTGACATCAAGCTCTCCACCTTGTCAGAAGAAAAGGACATAGAGTCCAGGGACAGCTGGGTGCGACTGGGTAAGGTGGGCACAGAAAGCGATGGGTTTCGGACACAAGATTTCGATGCAAACACTGAGTTTAGGCATTCAGCCTTTTCACGTGCAGGTATCAGCAGTGCAGCCATTTGAGGTAAGGGAGGGATGGGAGGGGGAACATACACCAGAAAACAGATTTGATTAGATGCACCAGGATTTTGAGGAGGGAGAGAGGTTTGAGTGTTCAGACTTAAGATTATAAAGATGTTGTTTTCTGGTTCCCCTGAGGTAGAAACACACTTGTTCCGAGCTTTATGGAAGGAACTGAGATTACCCTCAGTTGGGTTTGCTTTCCATGAGGCAAAGGCAAGTTGTTTCAGGACAACTGCCTCACACAAGCTTCAGTGAACCAAGGGCAGGAGGAAGGGTAGGACAACTGAAGACGAGAGGGTATAATCTGTGCATGAGGAGAGACAAGCTTCTTTGAAAGAATTCCAGGATGAGTTGATGTTGTGAGAAAGTAGCGATGGGAGACCAGTCTAGAAGTTTGATGGCTGCTTGGAGACCGTGCCAGTCGGCTTGAGTAAAATGCCAGACTTGACGGCGGTGAGGTGGTCTCTGATAATAGCCAGAGAGATGTCCACTTTGACAAGACGTGGTCAGAAGAACCAATTGGGGAGGAAAAACAGCAGATATTTTCAGAGAAAATTTGTCAAAATCAGATCCAGAAGAGGTAGAGTACCATGGTTGAGATCCGGTGGGAGTGGAGGGGAAGCCATAGCCAGAGGTATTCCTGGGGGTGTGGGGGAGTGGGCAGTGCATGGAGAGTGAGGAACAGAGTCTTTGATGAAGAGAGCAACTCCTCCACCAGGACGAGGCTCAGGTCTGTCATACCAGAGGAGGGAGTAACCAGGAGAGTATCTGGGAGTCAGACACGTCTTGGGAGAGGAAAGTTTCTGTTAGGCAGATTATGTCTGGTTTGTCAGTGGCAACCTGTATGGAAAGATCTGTAAGGTTTGACCGAAGGCCCACACTGAGGTCCACACTGTTATGAAGAGGGAGGGAGGAGGCTTTGAGTGCAGGGGATGGGAAGAGGGTAGGACAAGGGGGGAGGGAAGGAGAGTTGTTGAAGGAGTGTGGGAATTGCAGAATAGCTAGGGAGGGGTTCGGATGAGGAGGAGAAAAGGCTCTGTAGGTGCTGGGGGAGAGGGGGGCAAGAGAGAGGGGCAGAAGGCAGTTTGAGTTGAGGAAGTGGAGTGATGAGATGAAGGTGAGAGGGTAGGGGAAGGAGGCAGCTTGTGGATGTGAGAGGGGGCAACTTTGAGAAGGGTGAGTGAGGGGGGTGAATGGTGGGAGAAGGTGAGTGGGGAGAGTTGAGGGAGAAAGGTGAGGGAGAAGAGTGTGATGGTTGCTGTGAGAGGGGTGAGTTGGCACTGTAGTTGGAAAAACAGAATGGTTGATGGAAAGCGAACATTCATTGCAAACTGGGTTTTTATTTTAGGTCAAAATGTGATTAAAGACGTTTCTTGAGGGATGCAATAAAGGCGAATTAAGAGAATGGAGAGAAGAAATGCTGTGTAACAGTTGGATTTTTTTTAGGCAAGGAATGAAGGAGAGGTCAAATTAAGAGCAGTCTGTAGAATAGTAGAAGAGTAGTGCATTATGATACAGTAATGAGAACCACACGCGGAAAGAGGAAGATGAGCTATAAGAGATCGTTTTTTATTATTATTATTTTGTTATATTTATTATTATTATTTTTTTGAGAGTTTTCATCAGGTTTGGTAATGGAAGGTTGTAGAAAAAAATCGTGAGGTGAATGGTGAATTTGGCTCGGTAACACAGAGGTGTGGAAACAGATCAACGTGGTTACAGGAGAAGCACGTGTTATGGGAGGAGTATAATCAAAAGTTTATTTATTTATTATTTGTTTATAATGGATTGCGGTAAGATTCAGAAAAAGGAAAGGTTGAAGTAAAATCGTGGAGGTGTATGGATAATTTGGAACGGTAAACGCAGAGTGAAGCTGATGGATCGATGAAAAAAGTATCAGGAAAAGGTAGAGAGAACATAGTTACAGGAGGTGTATAGATAGAAAGGCTACAAGGAAGAATATTGTTTTTTGATGGATTTTGGAGATTAGGTAAGAGTCAGGAATGGAAGGTTGTTGGAAGAAATCGTGAAGGTAATGGTGAGAGAGGGTCAGCTCAGGAAGAAGAAAGATGGTGTGCCGGCAGAAGATGAAGAAGAAGAAGAAGAAGAAGAAAAGAAACAGGAGTATCGGACTCACTCATGGGTATGCAGGGAGAAAAGGTGTTTTTTTTGTTTTTTTTACATTTAAATTTAAGACAAGACACAGAGTGTTTAGTTGGAGAGGATGGGGGCCGTTGGGAAAAGTAGGGAAAATAGGAATTGAAGGTAATAGGGAGAGAATACAAATAAAAAACAATCATACACCTGAGGGGAAGGATGGTAGGCCTCAAGAACCTGTTAAGGCAAGGTCGACGGAAAACTCACAAAATAGCACGATTTTTGAAACAAAACCGAGCTCGGAACACACAGTAAACATGCAGGTGAGAAAATAAACAGTTAAACGTCACATATAACAACCAGAAACTTAACTTTGAAAAAGTCGACAGAAACCCCGAGGAATCTGCCATTGCTGCAACCAGAACCGGAAGTGAAAGTGATTTCACATAAATAGTGAGACACCCAACCTGTCTACCAAGTTTCATCTGAATCCGTCCATAACTTTTTTTGAAATATTGTGCTAACGTCGTTTTTGGCCCCTTCTCTCAATGTTGAAAAAATCGCTTTAAAAAATTGTCGAATCCAGATCCGGATCTTCACCAAAATCTAAACATTTCATCCCTATCACACACACCCAACCTGCCCACCAAGTTTCTTCCAAATCCATCCATATCTTTTGGAGACGTACTACTCACCGACAGATAGACAAAGAAATAAACAGGAGTGAAAACATAAACCTCCATCCACCTTCAGTGGCGAAGGTGATTAGGATCCCAGGTAAAGGGGTATACTAAATAACAGCTGACAGGGCTCCATTTGATGCTGGATAGGAGTATAGCCCAAGGTTCTCACTTTTATAGCTTGCGTTAAAATGAATGCTCAAACAGATTTCACACAAACAGTTGAGTTGTAGAAATGATTGTCGAGATTTGGGGGGAAAAAATTAGAAATATGAAAAGGTTGAAGGAACTTGGAAAATGTTCAGGTTGCCTGATGCTGAAGTTTGTTTATTTCTTACCTCCATATATTACACACAAAAGTGTCCATTTTACATGCCCGTACTAATACTTATTTTCATAAATAAATTAAAAAACAACGAAGAACCTCAGTATCTTACAAACACACAAATGGTCATGAAATGGGCCGTTAGGGTTCAACCAATAAATGAGGTCTTTCACAGGGCTAAGTCCCTCATAAACACAAATTCCTCATTGCAATTAGGTAACTATGTGAGTATGTAACTATAAATTAACAAAATGTTTAGTGCATGTGTATTTGACTGCATTGTCCACAAGTCCCTGTTAACAACTGGCCATACTTCGTAGATGTTTTACCATGCCTCCTCTCATCGATATGCCCCATTGTCCCTATCCTCACCATTTTCCCTGGCTCTTCATCTCTCCACCTGCTTGATGAAGTTTACACGCTTCCTTAATTGTCTTGCAGGCAGCAGTGGACCTGGTCAGATCAGACTGCACAGTAATGCCATTCAGAAAGAAATGGCACAAGAGTGGTCATTTGTTCAAAATAGCAAGGGTTGATCCTGAACTCATGATGTCATACCAGATGCCCTCTCGGTTGAGGACTGAGAGCATTCGTTGTTGCAAAAAAAAAAAGCTCTGAGATTGTTGATAGATATGCACTAAGGAAACAAGTTTTCAATGAAGCAATTTGTTGGCTTTGCATCACCAGTGATACCTGTATAAACTAGAACGGCACTCGGTAGAATGCATGCCTCTGCCAAGCTGAACAATTTACATTTTCTATCCCACTGATAGGCCAGATCTGCATCCGACGTTAACCAAAATCAAGTCAGCTTCTTCTCGTCACCTATCCAACTCATCCACCAAGTTTTTGTCATAATCCGTCCATAACTTTTTGAGATACGTACTATACACCTATATCGTTTTGCCCATTCTCAATGGTGAAGAATCACTTTAAAATTTAAATAAGTCTCGTATCCAGATCTGGATTAGGATCTTCACCAAAATCGAATAAATTTTGTCCTTGTCACACACCCAATACGCCCACAAAGTGTCGTCTGAAGCCGTCCATAACTTTTTGAGATATCGTGCTCACAGACAGACAGACAGACAGACAGGGGTGAAAACAATAACTAACCTCCGTCCACCTTCGTGAGGAGGGTAAACAACAGAAACAAATGGTTGCAACTTATAAAGGACATGGAGTTCCGCTGATTGGATATTGAGTTGCAGAGGTCACGTTGATCCAAAAAGAGAAAAACTCAGTCTTGATTTGATTATCATTCAAATACCTTAATCCTGTTCACTTCCTTACTTGGTTTACGCTTATCATTCTGTATCCTCTAAACTTAGCTCCTTTGACGTGTATTTTTATTTTGTGTTTTTTTTTTTGCTGCATTTATATACTAATCTTCTCATTATCATTTGCCATGACTCTTCATCATTGACCCATTCAGTTCTGGAGAGATAGTTCTAGCGGCTGACAGAGCTGCACTTTGTTGTGCTCGATGACGTACAGCCCAAGTTCTCACTGTGCACAGCAAAAAGAACTCTCAGCCACTCACACCTGGCTACTTCATGGGAGACTACCCCTGCTATGGATCTTCAGGTGGGGATTATACTGGCTTTCTTGAAAGTGCAACTTGTTTGGAAGGAAACTGGTGGCAGTAACTCAGCACTAATGGCTAGTGTCTACTTTTCTCTTATTTCTGTCTGTTCTCTCCCTCTCCTCCTCTCTTCTCTTCTCTTCTCTTCTCATCTCTCACATGCATATTGGACTAGGAGTCAATTTTGAGTTTACCTACAGATCTCGCCATTTTCCATTTTGTGGAATCGGTGACCAATTTTGCCTGATATTCACCACCACCCACCCCCCAGCCTCCAGGTATCTAAAATCTGTTCACGGTTCAAATGATAACTTGCCTAATCTTGTCGAAAGACACCATGCGGTCTTTAACATCCACCAGCTAATACTATCAGATATGGTCCCAAGCTTAATCTGCACCTAAGGGATGGCTTTGTTATCCAACACCATGCCTGCAAAGCACCAATCCAACGGTTTATAGTTGGGTGGGGAATCAAGCACAAACTAGACAACTCAAAAGTAAAAGCACAAATCTTTTGCACCTTCCTACAAGGACGATCAAGAACTGGCAATGATTAATGCACGGGTTGTTTTTAACTATGATAATGACTGAATGATGAGTGTGAATGATTGGCAGAGCTGACAATTTCACCAACTGATGATTATGACTTCTATATAAGTCAAATTATCTTCCATTCTTATCAGGTGTGTGCTGGCTTGGCAGTGCTGAAAGAGGGACAGGGGACGTGCCTTCTCGATCATTGACCCATCCGATTCTGTTTAGTGGAGGTTTTTGCCCCACAAGCCAGTGCCTCATATTCATTGCAACGAAAGCTACAACATTGCTTCCAGCAACTTTACCGGGAGATGCCACCCACCACATTTCCGATGTCCCCAAGTACCTTTAGGCCTGGCACACCAGATGATGATGCGGCACTAAGCCTGCCCTCAATCCACCTGATAAACCTTCAGCATCATAGTGCAAGGTTAAACATTGGATCAAACCAATGCACTCACTCTACAAGCAGTGGTGATAATTCTCTAAGAAGAAATCACTAAGTCGTCTCACTTGGTAGGCAAATTACCGGAAGAATCCCTAAAATCAGTCTGTAATTGGGACAGGGCTAAGTTGAATGAGCTACTTTAGTGAAGTATTTTATTTTTTGAAATCTCTCTCTT
>CM068962.1:10924470-10941122 GCA_035128595.1 Eptatretus atami
GAAGGGTGAGTGAGGGGGGTGAATGGTGGGAGAAGGGTGAGTGGGGAGAGTTGAGGGAGAAAGGTGAGGGAGAAGAGTGTGATGGTTGCTGTGAGAGGGGTGAGTTGGCACTGTAGTTGGAAAAACAGAATGGTTGATGGAAAGCGAACATTCATTGCAAACTGGGTTTTTTTATTTTTAGGTCAAAAATGTGATTAAAGACGTTTCTTGAGGGATGCAATAAAGGCGAATTAAGAGAATGGAGAGAAGAAATGCTGTAACAGTTGGATTTTTTTTAGGCAAGGAATGAAGGAGAGGTCAAATTAAGAGCAGTCTGTAGAAATAGTAGAAGAGTAGTGCATTATGATACAGTAATGAGAACCACACGCGGAAAGAGGAAGATGAAGCATTATAAGAGATCGTTTTTATTATTATTATTGTTGTTATTATTATTATTATTATTATTTTTTGAGAGTTTTCATCAGGTTTGGTAATGGGAAGGTTGTAGAAAAAATCGTGAGGTGAATGGTGAATTTGGCTCGGTAAACACAGAGGGTGGAAACAGATCACGTGGTTACAGGAGAAGCACGTGGTTATGGGAGGAGTATAATCAAAAGTTTATTTATTTATTTATTGTTTATTAAGGATTGCGTAAGATTCAGAAAAGGAAAGGTTGAAGTAAAATCGTGGAGGTGTATGGTGAATTTGGAACGGTAAACGCAGAGTGAAGCTGATGGATCGATGAAAAGTATCAGGAAAAGGGTAGAGAGAGACATAGTTACAGGAGGTGTATAGATAGAAAGGCTACAAGGAAGAATATTGTTTTTTGATGGATTTTTGGAGATTAGGTAAGATTCAGGAATGGAAGGTTGTAGGAAGAAATCGTGAAGGTAATGGTGAGAGAGGGTCAGCTCAGGAAGAAGAAAGATGGTGTGCCGGCAGAAGGATGAAGAAGAAGAAGAAGAAGAAGAAGAAGAAGAACTAGGAGTATCGGGACTCACTCATGGGTATGCAGGGAGAAAAGGTGTTTTTTTTGTTTTTTTTACATTTAAATTTAAGACAAGACACAGAGTGTTTAGTTGGGAGGGATGGGGGCCGTTGGGAAAGTAGGGAAAATAGGAATTGAAGGTAATAGGGAGAGAATACAAATAAAAACAATCATACACCTAGAGGGGAAGGATGGGTAGGCCTCAAGGAACCTGTTAAGGCAAGGTCGACGAAAACTCACAAAATAGCACGATTTTTGAAACAAAACCGAGCTCGGAACACACAGTAAACATGCAGGTGAGAAAATAAACAGTTAAAACGTCACATATAACAACCAGAAACTTAACTTTGAAAAAGTCGACAGAAACCCCGAGAGAATCTGCCATTGCTGCAAACCCAGAACCGGAAGTGAAAGTGATTTCACATAAATAGTGAGACACCCAACCTGTCTACCAAGTTTCATCTGAATCCGTCCATAACTTTTTTTGAAATATTGTGCTAACGTCGTTTTTGGCCCCTTCTCTCAATGTTGAAAAATCGCTTTAAAAAATTGTCGAATCCGGATCCGGATCTTCACCAAAATCTAAACAATTCATCCCTATCACACACACCCAACCTGTCCACCAAGTTTCTTCCAAATCCATCCATATCCTTTTGAGACGTACTACTCACCGACAGATAGACAAAGAAATAAACAGGAGTGAAAACATAACCTCCATCCACCTTCAGTGGCGAAGGTGATTAGGGATCCCAGGTAAAGGGACGTATACTAAATAACAGCTGACAGGGCTCCATTTGATGCTGGATAGGATATAGCCCAAGTTCTCACTTTTATAGCTTGCGTTAAAATGAATGCTCACAGATTTCACACAAACAGTTGAGTTGTAGAAATGATTGTCGAGATTTGGGGGGGAAAAAATAGAAATGATGAAAAGGTTGAAGGAACTTGGAAAATTGTTCAGGTTGCCTGATGCTGAAGTTTGTTTATTTCTACCTCCATATATTACACACAAAGTTGTCCATTTTACATGCCCTCGTACTAATACTTATTTTCATAAATAAATTAAAGAAACAACGAATGAACCTCAGTATCTTACAAACACACAAATGGTCATGAAATGGGCCGTTAGGGTTCAACCAATAAATGAGGTCTTCACAGGGCTAAGTCCCATCATAAACACAAATGTCCTCATTGCAATTAGGTAACTATGTGAGTATGTAACTATAAATTACAAAATGTTTAGTGCATGTGTATTTGACTGCATTGTCCACAAGTCCCTGTTAACAACTGGCCATACTTCGTAGATGTTTTACCATGCCTCCTCTCATCGATATGCCCATTGTCCCTATCCTCAACATTTTCCTGGTTCTTCATCTCTCCACCTGCTTGATGAAGTTTACACGCTTCCTTAATTGTCTTGCAGGCAGCAGTGGACCTGGTCAGATCAGACTGCACAGTAATGCCATTCAGAAAGAAATGGCACAAGAGTGGTCATTTGTTCAAAATAGCAAGGGTGATCCTGAACTCATGATGTCATACCAGATGCCCTCTCGGTGAGGACTGAGAGCATTCGTGGTTGCAAAAAAAAAAAGCTCTGAGATGTTGATAGATATGCACTAAGGAAAACAAGTTTTCAATTGAAGCAATTTGTTTGGCTTTGCATCACCAGTGATACCTGTATAAACTAGAACGGCACTCGGTAGAATGCATGCCTCTGCCAAGCTGAACAATTTACATTTTCTATCCCACTGATAGGCCAGATCTGCATCCGGACGTTAACCAAAATCTAATCAGCTTCTTCTCGTCACCTATCCAACTCATCCACCAAGTTTTGTCATAATCCGTCCATAACTTTTTGAGATAACGTACTATACACCTATATCGTTTTGGCCCCATCTCTCAATGGTGAAGAATCACTTTAAAATTTAAATAAGTCTCGTATCCAGATCTGGATTAGGATCTTCACCAAAATCGAATAAATTTGTCCTTGTCACACACCCAATACGCCCACAAAGTGTCGTCTGAAGCCGTCCATAACTTTTTGAGATATCGTGCTCACAGACAGACAGACAGACAGACAGGGGTGAAAACATAACTAACCTCCGTCCACCTTCGGTGAGGAGGTAACAACAGAAACAAATGGTTGCAACTTATAAAGGAGCATGGAGTTCCGCTGATTGGATATTGAGTTGCAGAGGTCACGTGATCAAAAAGAGAAAAACTCAGTCTTTGATTTGATTATCATTCAAATACCTTATCCTGTTCACTTCCTTACTTGGTTTTACGCTTATCATTCTGTATCCTCTAAACTTAGCCTCCTTTGACGTGTATTTTTATTTTGTGTTTTTTTTTTTGCTGCATTTATATACTAATCTTCTCATTATCATTTGCCATGACTCTTCATCATTGACCCATCAGTTCTGGAGAGATAGTTCTAGCGGCTGACAGAGCTGCACTTTGTGTGCTCGATGACGTACAGCCCAAGTTCTCACGTGCACAGCAAAAAGAACTCTCAGCCACTCACACCTGGCTACTTCATGGGAGACTACCCCCTGCTATGGATCTTCAGGTGGGGATTATACTGGCTTTCTTGAAAGTGCAACTTGGTTTTGGAAGAAACTGGTGGCAGTAACTCAGCACTAATGGCCTAGTGTCTACTTTTCTCTTTATTCTGTCTGTTCTCTCCCTCTCCTCCTTCTCTTCTCTTCTCTTCTCTTCTCATCTCTCACATGCATATTGGACTAGGAGTCAATTTTGAGTTTGACCTACAGATCTCGCCATTTTCCATTTTGTGGAATCGTGACAATTTGCTGATAGTCACCACCACCCACCCCCCAGCCTCCAGGTATCTAAAATCTGTTCACGGTTCAAATGATAACTTGCCTAATCTTGTCGAAAGACACCATGCGGTCTTTAACATCCACCAGCTAATACTATCAGATGGGTCCCAAGCTTAATCTGCACCTAAGGGATGGCTTTGTTATCCAACACCATGCCTGCAAAGCACCAATCCAACGGTTTATAGTTGGGTGGGGAATCAAGCACAAACTAGACAACTCAAAGGTAAAAGCACAATCTTTGCACCTTCCTACAAGGACGATCAAGAACTGGCAATGATTAAGTGCACGGGTTGTTTTTAACTATGATAATGACTGAATGATGAGTGTGAATGATTGGCAGAGCTGACAATTTCACCAACTGATGATTATGACTTCTAATATAAGTCAAATTATCTTCCATTTCTTATCCAGGTGTGTGCTGGCTGTGGCAGTGCTGAAGGAGGGACAGGGGACGTGCCTCTCGATCTTGACCCATCCGATTCTGATTTAGTGGAGGTTTTTGCGCCACAAGCCAGTGCCTCATATTCATTGCAATCGAAAGCTACAACATTGCTTCCAGCAACTTTACCGGGAGATGCCACCGCAGCCACATTTCCGATGTCCCCAAGTACCTTTAGGCCTGGCACACCAGATGATGATGGCACTAAGCCTGCCCTCAATCCACCTGATAAACCTTCAGCATCATAGTGCAAAGGTTAAACATTGGATCAAACCAATGCACTCACTCTACAGCAGTGGTGATAATTCTCTAAGAAGAAATCACTAAGTCGTCTCACTTGGTAGGCAAATTACCGGAGAATCCCTAAAATCAGTCTGTAATTGGGACAGGGCTAAGTTTGAATGAGCTACTTTAGTGAAGTATTTTGATTTTTGAATATAGTACATGCGATTAGCTTTGATGTGATTTTTGAACTTGGTTCCTAGAACTCTAATACAATTGTCCAACACACAAAGCCATGACCACAAAATGTAAACAAAATACTATATTTTTTATAAAGATAGACGATACTCATAGAGGATGAAAATTGTAGTGAAACAAAAGACCAGGAAGGAACCCAAAAAGTAAAGAGCAAAGATGGAGTCATCAGAGGAAAAATACATTATGTATCTGTATATCTTTATCTCTATCTTTCTCATTTTCTTTTTTCTTCCACCAATTATTCTTGCCTTTCCCCTCTTTCTCTGTTTCATCTTTGTTCATTTTCATGCTTCTCACAGTCTTTTCATCATCTCTCACTCAGAATTGGTTATTTTTCACTTATCTCTTCTTTAAAAATAATTAAATAAAAATTTCATGGCCTGTAACTATCACCTTTCCTTCTGCTCGTCCGGCATCTCCTCATCACACTTTCTGCTTCGACATCCACTCCCTCTAATCACACAATCAATCAACTGCATGCCGATCTCTGGTATCTCTGCAACTCACTGTTCTTTCGGTTTGAATCATTCCGTATCCTATTATTTTTTGAGTATTATTGTCAACTTTTATTCCTATTCCTTTTCTGACTTTATATTTCCTTATCCTGCCATGACATCATTATTAAGCCAATTACAATTAAAACATAAAGAATGCCTCTAAACATTTAATCCTTAACTCAATCCTCACCTCCATTGTGCTTTGATCCAAACATTTAACGTTTAATGCTAAATCACTCAACGTCTTCATCCAAGATGCCAAAATAAAAATCGTATGTTTCAGTCTACAATTGGGTACAAAAGTCTGAGTCCACTTCAATGCCAAACTTTCTCATACCATTATTTCACACAGCAATTGTTCATAGTATTGAAGATATTTATTTATATTCTCTCATTTATCATTGTTATTATTGACTGAAACTTTGTCTAAAGATACATGAAGGGTCAATACATTTGAGAGAGAAAGCTAAAATTTATATGAGCAAGTCTCATTTTGTTCTTGAGTGCATGACTAAACTGTTGGGAAAAATTGACTTGATCAAAATCAATAAACTAATTAAGTCAATCCCAGATGGAGTTGAGGGAGTTTTCAAGGCAAAAGGGGGTCAAACTGATGATCGAATATATGTAAAGATGGATTTGATTTGTCCTCTTATAATAAGTATTGCTATTTCCTTAAGAGCTCATGGAAATCCCGAGAAACTGCTATTGGCTTCATATTATAATGATTAATTTTTTTTATCCCATCAAATTTATAATTTTGACACTGGTTTCATATTATAATGATGTCTTTTGTTATCCCATCAAATTTAATAAATTTGATACTGGACTCAGACTTTTGTACCCCACTGTATATACTGGAAATTACATTGAATATATATATATAAATAAAAAAACAGTTGGATATATATATATATATATACACACGAGGTGTGTTCAAAAAGTATCCAACCTTAATTTTTCGTGCGTAAACAAATGAAGCTAGGGAGGCGTGGTTTGGTGCACGTATGTAGGCGATCCTAATTCGTATGCGTGAATATTTTCCCGCCTGCAGAAGCTGTCAGTCGCCGACAGACCGCCGATGAGTGAGGAAAGTGTAAGTGAGCGCCGTCGGATTTTCGTTTTTGACAAAATGACGGATCACTGTGGGTCATCGCCAGTGATCACTGTGTTGAAGAAGTTGGGATCGCTGTTCACAGTCTCCAGCATGTCCTGTGCGATCTCCAAACGGAGTTGCTTTGCTCGATCGTTAGCAGCTTTGGCACGAACTTCGCTGAGATTCTCCTTAAGCCCAAATCCTCAGTCACAAAGGAATGAACGGATCCAATGCTAACGCCCGCCTCGTCTGCAAGTTCTCTGATCATGATTCGACGATCCTGCATCAGCAGGGTCCTCACCTGGTCAATGACGATCTCATTTCGGGATGTTGAGGGCCACCAGAACGTGCTTCACTTTCCACTGATGTGCGACCATCTTTGAAGCGGTTGTACCACTCTTTTATCTGTGTGGTGCCATTGCTTCATTCCCGAAGGCCTGTTGAATCTTGCGGATCGTTTCCACTTGGGAATCGCCAAGCTTTACACAAAATTTGATGCAGTAGCGTTGTTCAAGTTTTTCCGTCATTTTGTCAAAAACGAAAATCCGACGGCGCCTCACTTACACTTCTCACTCACGGCGGTCTGTCGGCGACTGACAGCTTCTGCAGGCGGGAAAATATCACGCATACGAATTAGGATCGCCTACATACGTGCACCAAACCACCCTCCCTAGCTTCATTTGTTTACGCATGAAAAATTAAGGTTGGATACTTTTTGAACACACCTCGTGTATACACACACACACACACACACCACACACACACACATCAGGGTGAATAATCAAAAATCCTAAAAACAGTTATTCAAAACAAATAGATCAATTTATCGTGTAATATTTATTTCCATAAATATAGCATAGTTTACATGGTCAGGAGAGTTTTACCAGTAGTGTCATCCATTGGCACACTTCGTTTAAAATCTCATCATGGTACCAACATGTAATGACTTCCTTTTACAAATGGTGCTGTGTGGTTTTCACATCCATGAGCAGAGCATGGAAAGTTCCATCATAAACACAGAAAGTCCCATCTTATACTCAAGAAGTTCCATCCTAAACACAAGAAATTCCATCCTAAACACAGGAAGTTCCATCATAAATACAGGAAATTCCATTATAAGTAAGGAAGGTTCCATCATAAACAAAGGAAGTTCCATCATAAATACAGGAAGTTCCATCATGAGATGGGAAACTTCCATCATAAATACAGAAGTACCCATCATAAACACAGGAATTCCATCATTAAATCTGGAAGTTCCATCATAAGTATGGAAATCCCATCATAAACACAGGAAGTTCCACCATAAATATGGAAAGTTCCATCATGAGACGGGAAACAAACTTCCATCATATACACAGAAAGACCCATCATAAACCAAGGAAGTTCCATCATAAATATGGAAAGGTCCATCATCAACACAGGAAGTTCCATCATAAATATGGAAAGGTCCATCATAAATATGGAAAGGTCCATCATCAACACAGGAAGTTCCATCATAAATACAGAAAGTTCCATCATAAAAACAGAAAGTTCCATCTAAATATGGAAAGGTCCATCATAAATATGGAAGTCCATCTAAACACAGGAGGAAGTTCCATCATAAATATGGAAGTTCCATCATAAGTATGGAAAGTCCCATTATAAACACAGGAAGTTTCATCATAAATCTGGAAAGTTCCATCATGAGACGGGAAACAAACTTCCATCATATACACAGAAAGACCCATCATATACCAAGGAAGTTCCATCATAAATATGGAAAGGTCCATCATCAACACAGGAAGTTCCATCATAAATACAGAAAGTTCCATCATAAACACAGAAAGTTCCATCATAAATATGGAAAGGTCCATCATAAATATGGAAAGGCATCATAAATATGGAAAGGTCCATCATAAACACAGGAAGGAAGTTCCATCATAAACACAGGAAGTTCCATCATAAATCCAGAAAGTTCCATCATAAACAACAAAAGTTCCCATCCATAAACACAGGAAGTGCCATCATAAGTATGGAAAGTTCCATCATGAGACAGGAAGTTCCATCATAAATACAGAAAGTTCCATAATGAGTAAGGAAGCTTCTATCATAAATACAGAAAGTTTCATCATAAATATGGAAAGCTCCATTATACAGGGTGATTTTTTATTTTATTCGAGAACCATAAGCAATTCCCATATTCTAAATACTATATCAGTTAGGAACCTAATATTTTGTGTAAATGTAGCCTAAAGTTACAGAAACACAAAACACTCATTAATGTCTAAGCGAACAAACTTATGCAATGCATGAAAGACCATTGCATTCTGTAAAAATTGGTAATTGGTGTGCTGTAAGTTGGCAAAGAATTATAATTGGTCCAATTTTCTTCTCAGAAACAGTAAACTCAGTATGTTCCATCAACATAATCGATGAGTTTCTTGGGCACCTTCCAGAAGACAAAACCAACCAAGGATGGTTTCAGCAAGAT
This sequence comes from Eptatretus atami, assembly GCA_035128595.1. Lineage (NCBI taxonomy): Eukaryota > Metazoa > Chordata > Myxini > Myxiniformes > Myxinidae > Eptatretus > Eptatretus atami. The sequence continues at coordinate 10,933,260 of CM068962.1, forward strand.
AGTGCCATGAGTCACACTTCATGGTACAGCATGAATGAAGTTAGGCTACTCTTGAGTGACCGTGTAGTGTCCAAGTCATTATGGCTACCCAATCACCAGATCTTACATCGTCACATTTATTTTTGTAAGGATATTTGAAGGATATAGTGTACGCTACAAATCCACACACTATTGGTGAATTAAAAGCAATAATCAGTGATACAATCAGCAATATTTCCCAAGAAATGCTTCACTCTGCATGCTGCGAATAATGAATTTGTGCCGCAACATGGTGGTGGACACTTTCAGCACTTCAATGAAGGTAATCAATTGTGTGGATCATGTCATGTCTTTTTGTAGCATTAGGCTACATTTACGCAAAATATTAGGTTCCTAACTGTTATAGTTTTTAGTGTATGGGAATTATTTAAGGTTCTCGAATAAAATAAAGAAATCACGCTGTAAGTGAGGAAGATTCCATCATAAACACAGATGGTTCCATCATAAATACGGAAATTTCGATTATAAGTAAGGAAGGTTCTATCATGGATATGGAAGACCCATCATAAGTATGGAAAGTTCATTCAAAAGAATGGAAACTTCCATGCAAACGGAAAGTTCCATCATAAGTACAGAACGTTTCATCATAAACACAGAAATTCCATCACAAGTACAAAAGGTTCTATTGTAAGTACGGAAAGTTCCATCACTGATATGGAAAATTTCATCATAAACACGGAAGGTTCCATCATAGATTCAGAAAGTTGCAACCCAACGATGGAGAGTTTTGCCCACGGTACTGTGTATGAAGGTTCTATCATACATACATGACATTTTATCCCAAAAACGTTCCATTATGTGGACAAGACCAGAACGGCACTCGGAAAAACGCATACTTCCCCGCAGCTCATACGCAAGATTGGGATGAACAGTTTACTTTTTGTATCCCACTGATAGGCCAAATCTCCATCCAGATCATTCGTCCTTGTCACACACCAAAACCTAATCGGCTTGTTTTTGTCACCTACCCAACTCATCCACCAAGTTTTGTCATCATCCATCCACAACTTTTTGAGATATCTTGTTGTATATCGTTTTTGGCACAATCTCTCAATGGCGAAGAATCACTTGAAAGTTAAGAATAATTCTCATATCCGGATCCAGATCTTCACCAAAATCAAATCAATTCGTCCTTGTCACACACCCAACCAGTCCATCAAGTTTTGTCTGAATTGGTCCGTAACTTTTTGAGATATCCTGGTCACAAACAGACAAACAGACGGGTGAAAATATAACCTCCGTCCACCATTCTGTCAAACATGGAACCTTAAATATTGTAATCATTGCCTAGTTTTGAAAGCTACAAGATGTTGCATTTCATTACTAGTGATATACATGACACAAATGTAGCGTTTTATTTTCTACACGTAAAGTTTTTTTTTTCTACTTTTTACTAATCCGGGAGAGAAGTTTTTTTTATTTTATTTTATTTTTTTTTGCAATAAAATAGCTTTGCAGTGCTTGCAATCTGTATTCTTTGCTTAACACATATCAGTCCGTCTTTGAGCTGATTTTTTTCATCTCTTGTGGAACATACACCATTTCAAGCTAATGAAATTGCTTTACAAGCATAATTTGTAGTAACAAAGGTATAACTTAATGAGGTTAAGGCCAAAGCACTTCATAATGAGCTCAAATTCCTTCAAAGCCAAACTGGCACTTCTTCATTGCTTTTGGAGGTGAGAATTTTTGCCAATGAGGAATCGTTTTGATTCGTAGCGGACTAGGATTGAGATAGCAATGTGCAACAATTCCAGAACTGCTGCCGAATCTCTTAAGCAAACTGACTGTTATAATCAAACAAATGCAGACACAGGTGGTCGTAAAACTGTAGAGACTTGTGAATTCTTCCATAAGTTCACAAATCCACAGGCAAATTACCTGCTGCGTAACACCACACAAATTTTACATTTCACTACTGACCACTAACATCCCACCAACTCAAGGTTTCATTACCGACCAACTAATACGCGACGAACTTTAGAATTCATAACCAACTGCTAACTATCCACGAACTTTGGAATTAATTACCAACCGCAAAATTCCCCAATAATTTTACAATTCATTACCAATCGCTAACTCCCGACTAACTTTAGAATTCATTACAAACTGTTGGGTGGTTTCCCATTGTATTTCTAGCAGTAGTTCAGGCAGGAATTTGCAATTTCGTCAGGGTGCCGGCGATAGCTCGCTTGCTTTTTGCGAAGGACACCGTGGGGACTTAAACATCCCCATTAACATCCACTACATAATGCCGGCAGATGGGATTCTCGTTTAACGTCCATCCGCGAGATGGCACACCCATTGATGAATTACCCTCCCACTGCCAGCCCTGTCTAACACTGCACAAATTACAGATTTCATCAGCAACCACTAATACCCCACAAATTTTATATTTCCTTCATGTCTTTCAAACACGACACGAAATATAGATTTCCTTAATGGCTGAATAACACCTGACAAATATTAGATTTCTTCATGAGCCAGTTAACACTGCACAAACTTTGAACTTGCTTATGGGATAGGTAACCTACAATGAAGTAGATGCTTGTGAGAGACTCGCTGGGGTTTGGGAGTAGGTTTGTTAAACTAGATTGCAATGTGCTTTGAACCAGATCTTTCTTCACCTCCCACTGACCTTCGTTCTCATCTAATGATGCCCTTTGATTTTTACATTGAGAAGCCAACACCGTGCTTGGCAATGTATACCATAGGCCTCAACACATTGCAACCACTAGTGGAACCATTATGGGGTCAGTCTGGTTTGCCTCTTGTCATCTCAGTACCTTTTCCTATAGTATTTACATTATCTTTATCTGTAGGCTTAATTTGCACTTTACCATTTAATCATTAGCTATGGGGTTCCTTTCTTTATATCTGTCCTCCATCCTCTCTCTCATCTTACCTCTCTGCCTTGTACCTCAGGGCAAGTGATCATGAAATGCTGTTGCTGCTTCTGCTGATTACAATGGAACTAAAGTTCATAATAAAGTTTCTCGTGATAGTATTTTTTGTTCGCCTCTTGTTGGTGGTGAGCATTTGAGGCAGCCATCTTGATCTCACTCAAATGATTGTAATGACATCTCAAGCCCTCTCCAGGCCAGGGGAGCGAGGCTCCGCCAGTCAACATTCATTTACGGGTATTTTTGTGTTTGTTTGTTTTTTTCTTCTGGAATAGTAATTTAAAATTTCAATCAGCTTTCTAGCCCACCTAGAAAGAACTAAACTTTTATTTCAGTGAGTAAGTCAGTGAGTGGTGATTATGTATGTATGTGTATATATATATATATATATATATAATATTGTTACGGCCATGGGTACCGAGTGTATTATCAAGGGGTTTAATCCCCGTCTGTCCTCGGAAGAGCTGGACCTGGGCCACCGCCACGATTAACTTGTGGTACGGTGGGTTGCTTTAGAACCACTAACGCCAATCAGTTAACCATGAGTTCAGTGTCCACCATCTAATTATGCCGTTTAACTAAGGTCACATGGTTTCCTGAACGGGGAGCACGCCCTCGGCAAAGCACCAATCTTATCTTGATTAGATCTTAACTAGGGCGGCCGAGCGTTTTAACGCGCTGGTGCGTGCCGACTATTATTGGTCAATTTGTGTGGTAATTACCTCCCAGTCGATGTAGGTTCAGACAGTGCTGGATTAATGGAAGGAAAGGACAAACACGGACAGGTTGGAACATCAACAAAGTAATTTATTAATAAGAAAATAAATAAATAAAAATAACTTTTTGATTTTGTGAGGAAAACATAAGTTAATTCGAAGCAATCAAAATATTCGCAAACAAATAAATATATAATCAATCAGGCCAAATCAATCAAAATGATCCCAAACAAATAAATAGTTAATCAGGTACTGATAGAAAAAGAGACAAAGAGCAGAAGCTTATCTCTATGCTTTACTTCACAATTAAACACAGACAAGGGTACCCAGCAGATCATTCAGGGGGTTGGGGGGGGGGGGGGGCAGAGAAATCGTCTCGCTCACCAAATAGAAGTCGTACGTCAAATAAAAATGTGTGAGCGTGCCTTGTCCGTTGTGAGCACCCAGCCTTGCGTGCACCCACTCGTGAACAGGCTTGAACACCAATCGACGTCACCCCAAGAATCAGGCACGCCAAGAGCAGGTTCTCGAGCAGGAGCATTAACAGTCCGAGCGTCACCCACCGCCAAGAGCCACCAGGGCCCACAACCGATGGACAGCTGTGAGGAGCTGTGAGGAACTGTGAAATGCTGAGGCGCTGTGAGACGCTGAGGCTCTGTGACGCTGTGAGACGCTGAGCTGCTAAGACACTGTGAGACGCTGTCACCAACTCACTGGCACCGACTGACTGGAAAAGCCGTCTGACTGACACCGACTCACTGACTGGTAGAGTCGTCTGACTGACACCGACTCATTGACTGGTAGAGTCATCTGACTGACTGGACTCCGACTGACTGGTAAAGCCATTTGACTGACACCGATTCACTGACTGGTAAAGTCGTCTGAACTGATACCGACTCACTGACGCCAACTGACTCACAAACTGACTCGTCGACTGACCCGCCAAGAATGGACCTCTCATCCTCTTTTTATAGGCGGCCCGTCTGGGCGGGCGCAGACTCCAGCCAAATCCACCCCACCCTATTTGCGAATCGTTGCCGTGACAACCCACACATCCCGCAGTTATTCCTGGCTTACGATGCCATGTTTGTGGTGCTGGACGAATGGCAAAAAGCAGCCATTTGTCAAAGTGAGTGAAAACGTGAAGCTCTCATAAAACGTCAACAACAATTATCACCTCAATGTTCAGTCTGATATGAAAAAGAGCCAGTTAGTGTCCATAGAGCTGCTTAACAGGGTGTCAAACGTCGATGGAAAAAGATGGGCGTTGGCGTCGATGAAAGAAACGGATATCAACGTCGATGGAAAAAGGTGGGGGTCGAGCCTCCATTGGGCTAACGCTATCTCACGTGTGTGAATGTGTCTGTCATAAAGAGAAAAAGGAGCTTTCCATAAGAGAGGGAATCTATTATTTACCCTTCCTCAACGCATCATTTAGAATCCCACCAGAACATGGGATAGGTCTATCCTGGACATGCATTTAGGGAAATAACTATCTGAGGACCTGGATGTTTGTATGCATTCGTCGGATCGGATTCTGAAATCCGTAAATATATATATATGTATTTATGTATATTTATTTATGTCCAATGCAGCAGAGGTATCCTCGAGTACGAAGGTGGTGTCGGATTGAGTGTCAAGCGACGCACACACCAAACCTTTCAACGTCTGGCTTGTTCCAGTGCGATAACCATACAGGAACTATCATTGAGCATTTACTGCTCTGACCTGTGTCGTTGAGGTGACTCAATCCGTTGTGAGCGTTGATATATTTGTCTCCAGACTTAACAGTGGTGTCTCTTGATACTACTTTCAGAACAGTGCTCTGTTGTGACGTGCTTATCTGTCTGCTACCTTCATGAAGAGCAGTTGAGTGCCGTCCTTTGCACATTATGCAGACCTTTCTATGGCGACACACCTTGGCTAAATGTCCTTCATCAAGGCAGCCAAAACAAAAACCTTTTTCTTTGGCAAAGATCTTTCTGTCCAGTAAAGTTTTGGTTCGATACGATCTACAGTCATCAATGTGATGCTCACCTTTACAGAGAAAGCACAACTTGCCACCACTTTCAACTTGTACGTTTTCACAATTCCGTGACACTTCAGTGGATAGAGAGGAAGCAACACCGACCTTTCTTTGGTTTCCGGTATTCCTGAATGTTCACCTTTCCGGACTTCTGGCTTTACTTATTGATTTCAAGCATTTATGGTCTATGTCTTTGATCTGGGAGAGAACTCTCTTCACGTTGGAGTTCGCGAAAGGCATTTACGTTTGCCTGTGCCATGTCAAGCTCCTTCATAATTTGAAGCCTTTCGCGTTCTGCTTGAACCCTTGCAAGTTCTGCTTGATCTTCTGCTTGAACCCTTGTAAGTTCTGCTCTTTTCTTAGCTTCCGAGTCAAAATATTTTAGTTGTGTCTCGAATGCAACTGCTTCAGCTGGAGCTTCCACTTTCACAGATGTAGTTGAATTGAAACTGCTGCTGCTGCTGCTGTTGCTGTTGCTGCTGTTGTTGTTTGTTTGTTCTTCAATAAATTGGAAATGGTACCTGGTGTTGTCATTTTTCGTATTCGTGAGCCTCTTTAATGAAACTGTAATCATGCATTCGTGGTCGAAAACATTTCAAACATTAAAAACTTTCCCCTTTGAACCAGGAACTGCCGTGAACCGATAGCATTATCCCCCTTGTCCCCATTGTACCTGTGCTGTATCACGTGGTTGGGTTTTCGTATATCATGACTCGCCCGCTAGGGGTGGCTCAGTGTACATCGGGAATGCGCAATAAAGCGGAGTTACCGACTGGCGCTCTTGCTTCCCATGCCCGCTGCACCTCGGACATCACAGTTGGCGACGAGGATGATTCGGCGATTCACGGCGCACGGACGGATTCCCGTTTTCATCGGAGGCGACTTCGGATTGTTCTCGGACCAATTTGAGTGCTATTTCCACGCGAATGATGTGGTCGACGAGAGCAAACAGAAGTCGATCTTGCTCGCCTCGTGTCGGCGGAACATTATCGGCTGCTGAGTGATTTGTTGGCGCCGGGCAAGCCCCGGGATGACGAGCTGTCATTTCGGGACGTTGTGGCGGTGATGAAAGCGCACGTGGCGCCGGAGAAGTCTTCACAGCTCGCTCGATACCAGTTCGATCGCCTCTCGAGAGGTCCAGGGGAGCGCGTTTCTGATTTCGTGGTGCGAGTGAAGCATGCTTCCGTGACGTGCAGGTTCACGGCAGAGGAACGTCCAGCTCGGCTCAGAGACCGTTTTATTGCCGGTTTGCAAGACGCGGAGATGATTTCGGCGATTCTACGGCTGAAGAGTGAAGCCATTACATTCGACTCGGCGGTCGACACGGCTACGGCAGTCGAGCAGACTCGCGGAGATGTTCGGGCTATCACCGGCCACAGCGTGCCGGATGGCCCAGAGACCCACGCGGGATCGCGGGCGGCCCGGGACGAGCGGCCTTTGGTGGGCCTATTTTCAATTGGCCCTGCAGCGGCGCGCCCGATGACGGTGGAAATCGAGGTGAACAAAACGCCGATCACGTTCCAGGTGGATACGGGAGCAGCTGTGTCAATCATCGGCGAACAGACCGCGCGTAGACTCAGCGGCCTGAAGCTTATCAGGTCCGACGTCGAACTGTTCACATACACCCGCGAGAAGATAACGCCAGTCGGGATGGCAGACGTGTCTGTGCGGTACCAAGGCCAGGTCGCCACGCTTCGGTTGTACGTCGTGCAGGGGAGGGACCGCTTCTCCTCGGCCGAGACTGGCTGGCCCGCATCAGGCTCGACTGGGCCGCCGTGAACCTTGTGCACCCGTGCCGAGCCGATGGGAGGATCGGTTGGAGAAGATTCTTCAAAGACATCAAGGTTTGTTTTGCGACAACCTTGGGAAACTCAAGGCATGGAGGCAAAGCTCTTCCTGAAGGAGGGGGTGGTTCCTCGTTTTTTGTAAGCCACGGCCGGTGCCGTATGCCCTGCGGGACAAGGTCAAGGGTGAGCTGAATAGGCTGGAGGCCTGTGGAGTGATCGAACGGGTGTCGTACTAGACTTGGCCACCCCGGTTGTCACGGTGCTGAAACGGAATGGAGACGTCCGACTGTGCGGAGACTTCAAGTCCACCGTTAACCCGGGGCTCAGCGTGAAGCAATATCCGCTGCCGTCAATCGATGAATATATTGCACGATTGGCGGGGAGTAAATACT
>CM068962.1:10941147-10977141 GCA_035128595.1 Eptatretus atami
GCCATCATCCCTGGTTCCTGCTCATGTTCCTGCCTTCTCCCTGTCGTCCCCTGCTCACGTGTTAGTCATCCTGCTCATGTGCCCTCGTCGTTCCTGCTCATGTGGTCTGTCATTCTTGCCTCCCTGGTTCGTCGTGCCTGCTTCATCGCAATCCTCCATCGACAAAACAACCAAGCTCAGGCCTCACCCAGTTGATCGTTTCCCTCCCAGTCTTGTTGCGTTGGCACCTTCAGATTTTATTATTCTTCTTATTCTTCTTCCTCCTCCTCCTCCTCCTCCTCCTAAACCCTCCATCATCCCCACCAGCACGATCACCATCTCCTGGTTATTTTTGGTTAACCCGTTAAGATTTAAGAGCCTCCTGTGCTTCCCGCACGAGTCACCTCCCTTTGGGTTGAATGCAGTAAAAGATCGTTTTGGTTCATCGCACGATTAACAACTCCCACCGCAACGCGGTCAATATTAATTGACCATTGACGCTTACAGTATTAATAGTTTTAATGTTTTTGTGACACGATTGTGACACGCAACATTGTTCAAACAATATGTATTGTTTGTTCCTCTGCTTGACGGCATGTGGGCTTATTCAGCACGGCCCTCAATGCGAATGCAAACCATATCTTTGTATCACAAACTGGAACAATACAGCACTCAAAAACAGTTAACCCAATCTCCAGATAATTATTGGAGAAGTATATGATAAATTGATGAAGGAGTAATTACTGGTAATAAATGAGTAATGAGTGTTACTGCAAAAATATTACATACCAGCCGATCCTCCTCAACACCCCCATACCCATCACCCGACTCCCCAACCCCCCCCCCCCCCCCACCCCCATTTGCATTTCCTTTCTGTTACCTCTATTGTCCACCTCCACTATTCCATATAGGTATCTCATTGCACAAATTGGCGAAAATTGAAGGCCCCCTAGCGACCAGGTGAGTGCATCGATACGAATGAAACTTTGCGGTTTCATGGTACTCAATTGATACTACAACTTTGCCTCAGGACATATTGACCGATTTCGCTTAGGTCAGGGGTCAAAGGTCAATTAGTGCAAAAATCGATAATATGCGAGAACTGGAGGTGCCTTCCCGCCAAATGCTACTCCTCCTAGGGTTATGGTCGGATGGTCATGAAAATTCACACTAATCGCGTGGAATACATTGTGCACAAACGATTGAGCCGGATTTTCGATTTAGATCTTTGTTCACCCACAGGCACCCCCTCGAACTTTGGGGATTTCCGATTTCAAACCGCATTTTCGGTACTTTTCATTCAAATGATACGAGTGTATATCAGTAGATGGAACTGGATGAGATTTGATATGCATAATCTTAAGGTGAATTCCCCATCCACTATATGACATCCATTTTGCTCTATATCTTATAGTTTCCATGCTCGGCAACCCATCGCCGGCTACCGGCTTGTTTCTATATTTCTGTCTTCATATTTATTATTTTATCATAATCCAGTCACAATGACCTGAAATTTTACAACCATGGTTTTATTCAGGTCCCTTCACTGTTCTCGTATTACGATGCACATTTCTTGTATTTTGTGTTTGATCGATTTCAAGAGAGGTAAACTGAAAATGAACACCAACCCAACCACCCCACCCCCTCACCTTGCCAATGCCTGTGGCTCTACTGAGGCGGCTTGGCCAATCAAATCGCGTACAGTCGGTGCAACTGGCTCACCGTCGGACTAGGGCTTGATCCTGACTTGCGACCTCCGACTTCCTGCTGAGGCTGGGGTTCAGGCAGAAAAATGTTTGGATTTGATGGCAGTCAAAGTATGATGAAGATGTAACGTGATGGTCAATCAAATGCCTTCATCCAATTCCATCAAAATACATTTGGTTAAAAATCTGCCATTATAGTTGGTGGAAGCAATATAAAAAAAAAATGTTAAGGCAATGCTATTCAGTGCTAACGCGAGAGCATTTTCGGTGCGACTGAGAAGAACATTTCAAAAAAAGATCCAGACAGACAGTGGAACAAACATGGATCGCAAGAAGCACATCAAATGGATAGTTTTCACGAATGGAGAAAAAAAAAATGCCTCCGGCCATCGGCTGCAGAGGCATAAAAACAAACAGATTTGTTGGGATCTCAAGGTGGCTCCATTTATCATTGTGCATCCTTCTGCATCTTGGTTTCATGTCGTGTTCAAATCACAAAGTTATTGTAATTGTGCTTGTTCGCATAATACAGGTGCAGGGTAAGAGTCCTCATCTTTGCCTCTCATCCCATTTGGCCTCTCTGAGTCTCGATAATTCGATAACTGAATGAATGGATTGAATAGCACACAGCGTCCAGGAAAACACGATGGTCAATCCTCTCACCGCTGGAACGTCTCCTGAAACTCCTTCTGTTACCTCTCACTCCACTCGCACCTGCTCTCTCTTCTCCAACAACCGAGGTCCCTGAACTGAAAAACCTCCCCTCCTGCTTTCCCTGTTCCTCGTGTCTCCCTTCCCTGCGAAATGGGCACACCAGATACCCCAACAGCTCAAAACCTCGGAAATGATGATCAAGAGCCGTCTCGTCACAATCAATGCCTTCTTCTCAATGTCTCTTCTCCCCAAATATTTCACCAAAAGATAGTCTCAAGGTCCTTATTCAGTATAGCTATTCCCTCCAAATACCTTCCACATCTCGACCTCCCTCTCTCTCTCTCTTTGCACAAGTCCAGCAAACCAATCCTCCCAATACAGATTGTGTTACAATCACATCTCCCCTCTCTCTCGATTGCTTCACCAACCAAGCCCCCCGTCTACTCCCTGCCCTGTCCGGTTTCCTCCCCCCCCCGCCCCGCCTCTCCTTTTGGGGGGCGTGGCCACTGCCCGTCCTTGCCGCCCCCCGGCGCGGGCCCCGTCCCCGGCTCCTCGAGGGGCTTGTCGAGATGACCACAAGGAAGAGGAAGAATGCAATCTTAAATAAATGAAAGAACAAGAAAGATAAATTAAATGACCTATTGAAAAAAACTAAAAAATACAGGTTGTTTCAAAAAGATTGATACAACTTTGACTTCCTGCCATTTTTGTTTTTTGACCTATACCGTTTTCCTTTTCAGCGTTTGTGTATTATCGTGGTGTTTGTTCCCTGAGATTTCTAGCTCCGTAGCTCAACTGTGCCATTGACAGTGAAACAAAAACAAAAGTGGTTGGCTCCGTGGTACAAGACTAAATCATATGTTGACACCCGCCGGAGGTTCTGCCGGGATACGACCTCAGAACATGTGATGGACCCGCAAATTGTGCCATTCAACGTATTGTGAAACATTTTGAGCATAAAGGTGCAGCGTACGACCAGAGCAAGGTCAACAGGGGTAGGCCAACACCAACACCAACACCATGCGGGATACTGCAATGGACAGTCTCAAGAAATCCCACCGCGGTGCTCCCGGGAGCTAGGCATCAAACAAACATCAGTCTGGCGTTCTCACTAAAGAACTGAAGCTTTTCCACACATCATCTTTATTAGGCATAAACTGAGTCAAGATGTCATGAGAAGAGACTTGATATGTGCAATTGGCTCAGTGACAGGATGGACGGGTACCCAAACTGGATCAACCTGATCTGGTTCAGTGGTGAAGCCCATTTCCACTTGAACGGTGCCATCAACAACCACAACATTTTCTGGGGGCAGAACGACCTGCGCAGATCACTGAGAGGTACCTGAAGGGGCCGAAGGTCACATGCTTCAGGGCCTTCAATGCCAGATGGGAACGCTAGGCCCTACTGGTTTTGAGAATGACAACAGCAGGATGATAACGATCAACAGTGAGCGCTACCGGGCCATCCTCCAGAAGTTGCATAATGATCGAGCCCAAAAGGTCATTCCAAACCAGCTCAGCATGACCTGGTTTATGCAGGATAGTGCACCCCTGCATACAGCTGGTGACACCATCACTTTCCTGCGGAAGCTCTTCAGAAATCGCCTCGTTGTCCTGGGTACCACTCATGACTGGGCACCCCATAGCCCAGATTTGAACCTTCTGGACTACTGGTTCTGGGGGTTTCCAAGGGCTCTGTCTTTGCCAACGACCCTGCCACAATGGATGATCTGAAGCAGGATGTGTCAGACTACCTCCAGGCAGTGCCACATGAGACATACAGGAAAGTGGGACAAACTTTCGAGTCAGGATCAATGCCTGTCTGAACCACGGAGGAGCACACATGGAGAACGTCAATTACAAGGATTTTGCTGTGAATGCCAATTTCAGACCTTGGGCTCTCACCAACTCTAGCAGTGCTTACTGCAATAGCAATCAGTGATAGAAAATTCCATGTCATGAGCTTTCAAGTAAATAAACACTTAAAGTTGCATCACTCTTTTTGAAACACCATGTATAGAAATGAAATTATTTGCAAAATGTCAGCTATTCATGTTGGGGAGAGGGAGGGGGGGGGTTATTGGGTAATTGGGTTATAGAGGGGGGAAAAAAGTTCAAACAAAATCTTCAAACCAAACCTTATCTCAAGTTTGTCTTCTAACGATCCAAGCATGAGGAAGATGTATGCCATAATGCAAAGACACACAAAACGGGATGCTACGAGTGCACGTCAAAACTGCGTACGCTCCTTGACAAGTGTTGCATGAAAATTGTGATTAGTTATACTCAAGATTCAGTTCATTTTTGCTGATATTTCTCTATCAGTGACGAGCATGCACACTTTCAGAACTCACAAGACTGATAAAGACGCAATAACACATCGCTAAAGTACCAAATTGGAGATCACAAAAAAAAAATATATATATATATATATATAAATATAAATCGCTGAAAGAACTACTGTACCTTGCCATCGCACATAAATAAATGTACTGTACATTAGCCAAAGAGGCATCATGAAGTGCTAACTGCGAAATGAAATTCGATGTTATTCGTTCAATGGATACTGGTGAGTAATGGTTGCCGGGTTATTAAGTTTGCCTCTGATCAATATATATGCCAACGTTCATTGAAGGAGGAGGAGGATGGGAAGACGATGATATTACCGCCACCTTCGACAGCTTCTGGAAAAGGTTAATTTTTATTAAAGTATGCCCGGTAATTGTTTTTTCTTAAATAACTATCATAGGAGAAAAAAAAAGTGAAATACATAAGCGAAGAAGGTACATTCGGAATGCATCCTTTCCCCCCCCCCTTATTCCATTAACTCTGATGAGAGAAACTGCTTTGATGTTCGTCGTTTCGGCCATTTGTCGTACTTTTCAGGAATGTATCCCCAAAGTAAACTTGGCATCTTACAAGTGGCGCGCACGTGTGAGTGCAAACGCAAATACGTGCGTACACCTCCATTGTGGATCTGCCTTTACTTCCTTGATGGTCAGAGAGGTTGGTGACAGAAGCAAAGTATTGTTTTAAAATAAAAATTATACATTTTATATTGATTGACGACGATGCCGTTATCAAGATAAATGCATACAAGTGATGATGAGGGATCTTTTTTACAATTGCATCACTGGCGATAAGCACTTCAAAAAGAATAGGCCGCACAAGTTCAACGCCAGTAACAGTCTGCAGGTATAAGCGCAAACACACAATCAAAGGCGTTTTGAGATGGCACAGGCACCGACTCATGTGATCACCCATGCCGGCATGATGCTGAAGGTGCTAAATAAAACCACATCGTATTGATTGCCGTGCAGAGGCAGACACATCAACCCACTTTACAGTGTCTAAAGTGAAGCGTTTATAACTACTGTTTATGCATCAGAACCGAAGTTTCACAAATCAAAAGCAACAATAGTACTGTACGGCAATGGTCATGTCATAATTTGGAATGTATTACCAATACATATGTTGAGGGCGCTAGGCTGGCAGGAAGGCCTAGAAGTACGCATACTCGCCTCCAAAGCTTCTAGCCTGGGTATGATTGCTGACCCAGCTATGAACTGACATCCCATTGTTTCCCAGGCAAGGTGATTCATCAATGCATGCGCCGTCCTTCGGATGGACCTTTAAACTGGGTGTCACATCAATCCGTATTAGTTGGTGAATGTTCAAGATCCCACAGTGTCCTTCACGAAGAGTAAGTGAGCTATTGCTGGCAGCATGAACAAATTACTGCCTAACCTGCGGAGAGTACCACATCAGCAGCACAGCTGCACCCTTAGCCAATGATGATAACCTCGAAGTCTTGGGAGGACTAAGACAAAGAAAAAAAAAGGGATGGTGCTGTGACGAATTGGCTATCATCCTCATAGTATTATTTATGACTTTGTAATGCCTTTAAAGTTATAGGAACACGGCAATGCAAAGAACAAGCCCACCCACCTCCCCCTGACTAAGGCAATATTATTGGTCAGACCTTACCACTTATTCAAGTTTATAAATCTGCTTGAAATGTCATTGTACATGAAACCACCATTGCCAATGACCCTAGGTGTGGACGTCAGCGGAAATAAAATGGTAAAAGATAATTCGTTTTCGGTTATAGTGTACATGAATAAGCTCTGGCTTCTTTCCAATTACCAATCAAGCTCAAAACACCCAGAGGTAATAAAACAAATCGTTGCTTCACACTAATAAATCATGGTTTTTGAAACATAAAACGGTAAATAAATAAAACGTCAAATCTGTCGAAGCAGCAAGAGCTCGATTTATAATACAATGCTTTGACAAAATCAAATTTACTTTCGGGTGTAGCACGAGCCTAACTGCTGTCCTCTACGCACATATGGACTATATAATGAGTGCAATTTTATCATCTCTAGTCTTCGAACTTACACCTGTATACCCTGAAAAACCATATGTTACCGATACAAGGTAAAATCCCAAAACGAGTTTAAATCGATAGTCGACGAGACAAGAGTGTGGAATGGTAAAAGGAGCGAGGAGAGAAAAAATAAAAGAACAATGGCAGTACGAGACCAATTGATATCACAAGGTTGGCTTTCTCAGGTGTAACCACAAATTCAGCCACAATGCCGTGGTAATGTTGAAGAGCAAGTTCAGCGCACCTGCTGGTTGACTGCCCCCCCCGGGTTGCCTTGACAACTGGATGCTGAGCAATAGAAGACTCAGCAAGCTTTCTCTTCGCCTGGCGACTGCACGTAGGGAGAAATTTCTTTAAATAAATAAATAAACCCATGGAATAGGTAAATTGAAGAAAGGAAAATATATCTTAAAAAAAACAACAAGCAAGCAAACAAGGCAATAATCTAAAATAAATAAATAAATAAAACAGAAACAGTGATATAAATATATTACATAATCAGAGGGTTTTGAGACAAATAGTAATTGAAAGCAAAAGGTGGAAAAGGTCATAATAATAAAGAGGACAACCTTGAACGTCTGAGAGTTGGCGGAGAATGCTGCTCAGCTGTTCCTCATTTGGCTCCTCCTCGCTCATGCCCCCGAATGAGTTTGCAGTACCCGTCGAAAAAGCACTCACCCTCTGATGAGACAGGAAGAAGAAGTACATATTAGAAAAACCATGTCCACCCAATCACAAACAAACATGACGATCAGGACTCTCCGCAAATCTGAGGACTCCAAGGAATCATCACCATGTGGTCAACTGAGCGATGCTAAACGGACGTATAGCACACATCATTTGCTTTAGATGAGGAAGTCATTTTAGCCACAAAAGTACGATTTATACTTCAACACAAATATGGCATTTCTACCAGATATCAACGCCTGTCTTTCAAACCACTCGTACAAAGCAACCTTTCCTTGCTCAAATCTCTTTCAACATCTCTCATACTGAATGTGTGTCCATTGAAAAAGGTAGCGGTTACCACAAGATGGCCTGGTTCCCAAATCGGACAACCAGCCTTGCGTTTCGTCACGGCTGGCCGTGTGCATGCCGACTAAATGCAAATCAAACTTTAACCGCTCCGTAGGAGAAACATCTGATACAAAGGTCAAACCACCGCAGGTGTCATGGAAAAATAAAAACCACACACAGCATGTTGTGCTTTCTTTCCTCCGTCTGCCATAGCAGTTTCTCAAGCTCGCTGGAAGGGCTTTCCCAAACACATTGGACAATAGAAGATTGGCAGTCATGCCGTGAAAATATCTAAAGCGTCGTGGATTATGTCTCACAAAGTCAAACAAACACGCATGGGTAAACACCATCGACAAACAGCATGTAGCTCCACCAAGATAATGATTACACATCCCACATTGAGGAGTCAGGATGGTCGGGACAGGCATGTCAGACCCAAAGTGCTTACCTAGATAACCCCTTTGGAATCAGGAAACGAGTAAAAGTTTTGCCAGTGCAAATTTAAAGATGTTGGACTGAAGGAGCAGACAAAGTGATGGAGTTTCATTTCTACAATGTCTGGAGCTCATTGAATAACTTGGATGTGCACTTCCATCCACAGCAGGATGGAGTGTTGCGCTGGAAAAGCAAAACTGGCAGGATAGACTGGTGACATGCACACTCGCCTTTCGACTGTAATAGCATGGTTTTTAATCTCGACCCAGCTATAAACTCTCACCCTGGTGTTTCACATGCAGAGCGACGTATTAATGGACACATGGTCAACTGAAAGGACGTTAAAACAGAGGACCCGTCCGTCTACCAGCACTGATTGATGGTGGATCTCATAGATCTCACAGTGACTCACAAATAATAGGTGCGTTATCACTACACCATGACAAAATTAAAATTTATTGTCATCTGAATGTCAGTGCTGACCAGCTAATTCATGAAAAGACCCAACTCAAAAAAAAAAAAGCTTCCTGGGTGATCCCAGGTAGTAGTAGTAGTAGTAGATCCCTCAAGTTGTTCTGCATGCCATTTGTGAATCAAGTCATCTGTTTGTAAAGATTTAATTAAAATGAATTTATGTTCGGCCTCCAGGCTTCTTTTGCATTTGCCAAATGTCCGATTCAAGGGTTTGTCCTTCAATGATTGATGGCCATCGCAGCTGCCGCACATCACAAAAAAACTGCAGGTAAAGGGAACTTACTATGAGACTTCCCCATGAGCGGCTTACAAAACTAAACTTTACAACTGCTCAGGCTCCAGGGTTTGAAGCAAGGACAACGGTCAGTTTTAGCAGACCAGAAATGGAAAAGCAGATGACCAACCTTGAAAGGGGATACGAGGATTGATTGACCTTGAATATGCTCGAAAGCATCCCAAATCTCAGAAATATAAAATCACATTCTCAGTGACACAAAAATAAAATACTAGATAGCGGAGGGCACGTGTGTAAAAGCACAAATCTCATCCTGTGCCGATTGTCATGTGGCTTTGTATACAAGACGTATTTCTATGAAAGGTTTCAAAAAGGAATCCATTTACAACAGATCATCGATTGAATAAACAGGGCTGGCAGGAACCCAGAAGTGTGTGTGCACTCGCCTCTAAGCTGTCTAGCCTGGGTTTGAACTTCAACCCAGCCACAAAACGTCGTCCTGGTTTTGGCATGCAAGGCAAAGAATCAATGTTGCGTGTCATCCAAACAGATGCGTGTTTAAACCGGAGGGGCATCTGCCATGAATGGACATCAAAGATCCAATGATTTACTTCATGAAGAAGGTCAAGTCAGATGGGTTAGAGATTGATGTGGAGATAGATATCGATATAGAAAGGAAACCTGTTTGCTAGCATTAGGTGTGGACGCTAAATATCCCATGTGTTCTGCATGAAGAGGTGAGTCATCACCAGCATCCTCAATAAATTAAAACTCCCTGCACTTCCAATCGAGTGTCCTGCGTCAGGTGTGGCCGGTCCCAGGTCCAGGATTGATTCCACTGTAGAAGCGTTTCTCAACCAATCGTAATGTGCCCTGGAACGCTGCAAAGGCATGACCTCCCAATTTAATAATGGAATAAAGACAATGCTGGTGGTCCATCTGTTATCGATGTACAGCATTCAGCATATTGGGATACACGTCGATGAATCATTTCAGAATAACGCTTTTTAAAATAATTTTTTGATCGACACATTGATGATGAAGGTTGGGACAAAGCAGCTCTTCATTTTTAGAGAACCCCACTGGAGGTTACAGTGGCATGTACACCATCATGCAGACCCTACCCCTACAGTACAAATGTGTAGAAAATGGTCAACGACAATCAAGTCAAAACTTGCACCAGCCCAAATAGAAAGACTTCCTCAATTTACCAAGACTAGGGAGGTCGACGCATTCACCATCCGACATGAGCCTCTACTCAAACCCGTCACAGCCACGTCAATAAAATAAAACAATAAAATAATAAATAAATCCCAAATCACCAAGGCACATAACCAGACGTCTGGTCAAGTTCATGACTGGCTCCTTCACATGAAGATGAACTCTCATACAGATTCGTTCTTGTAGTCTGATGAAACGCCGCCTGTATCAACCGAAACAAAACAGTTAAAAATCGCAAGACGACAAACCTTGGATCGTGGAAAAATAGCAAACAGAAGATTTTACACAAATTAATCAATCTCCAAAGCAAAAGGAGGAAAAACCACAACCTTCCTCAAGGAGGATCCTGCACAGTTAACAACCTGTTAACCTGGAGGTTGGAGGTTCTCTCTTTATCGAGTGCAGCCTGTGGCTGCTGGTTGCATCATTGGTTGGGACGCGGCTTTGCCGCTGATGCAGTGTCCCCCTTACCAGTACACACTGGTACTCATTTTGCCGGCCGCGGAAGGATGACAGGCTGAGTCAACCGCCTGGTGTATTAATTCAGCGGCCCAACGGGGCTTGAACTCAGGACCCTAGGATCCAAGCCACCACCCTAACCACTAAGCCAACACCAGGCTTGGTTGGAGGTTAAACCGGCAAACACTGCAGAGTGCTATGATCACCTTCCTGCGGCACGACGGTCGTTTCTCACCTGACGTGTATAATAGCCCGGTGTTGGCTCGGTGGTTAGGTGGCGGCTTGGGATCCTAGGGTCCTGAGTTCAAGCCCCGTTGGGCCGCTGAATTAATACACCAGGGGGTTGACTCAGCCAGTCATCCTTCCGAGGTCGGCGAAATGAGTAGCAGTTCCAGTGCGTGTACCGGTAGAGGGCACTGCATCAGCGACACAGTGGCGCTTCAAGAAATGATAGCTACCCTAACAGCTAAGCTGCCATACGACACCACCACCACCACCACCTGACGTGTATTCTCCGATCTAGGACCACACCGGCAATCAGTATTCCGCAAATCCATGACGTAGTGACGAAATCCATGACGTAGTGACGATTCATCGAGTCAGGGGAGATTGAAGGGGAAACTTAACTAGCCAAGGCCACGGGCCTACCTCGAAACACGAGTGGAACCTGTTTGCATGGAACGAGTGCATCGTCACATCACATGGACGACGCTGATTATCAGGTTAATGATTTATACACAACACAATTAGCACAGAGTTTAATAAATAACAAAAAAAAAACAAACCACAGCGACACAGCCGCTAGGCCTCAAGCGTTAGTCTTTACAAACCCAAGCTCCGAACCCCCAAAAAACGCCTGTGACAACCAACATAATGAGGATAACGATTGTTTTGTGGGATATTATAACACCAGTCGGTTTCAGGTGACAACGAACGAGTCGCTTGGAATGACGAGCGGGAAATGTGTGAGAAAAAAAAAATAAAAACAACACACCAGCCGACCTGACAGGGAACAGGCACAAGCAAATCACCATCATTGCAAAAACGATAAATCGCTAGTTAATATGGTTACTAGGTTGAACAGACGAGCAGAACGAATTGTGAAAACAAGGCCCAGGGCTTCGGTATTCACACGCAGAGACCCTCAAACGTAATCCCGAAATACACAAAGCACGACATGATTATTATTATTATACATCGTTATTATTAACACACATGATCTGTTATATTGCTGTGGTAAATTACCACCAGTTTTGCCGTTTTCGTTGTTATTGTCTCTTATACTAACAGAAAGGTGGTTGGGTGGGGGGGGAGGTTGAAATAATTCACCTCAGCAAAGCGACGACAGTATTACGTGACATCAGCTCTTCACACCACAAACTTACCAGTTATATTTTCGAAAAAAAAAATTATTTCTTATGGCGGGTTATTATTTACTTCCGTCTCGTTCACCTACGCAGATCTCTCCCCTTCTCCTTCAACCGGCGCAATCAGCAGGCCGCGGCGTGATGACGTCACGCGGCGTGCGAGATGACGCTACATATGACGTGCTGAGTGAATTGTTTACATCCATGCGCGCGTCGTGCTGATGTTTAACAGAAGCCTGCTCTGATGGACGTTGTGTTCACGATCCGTGCAACCGATGGATGATATTCATCTCAGAGCTCAAAATCGATGGACACTAAAAAATATATTTTTTATATTCGCCAATAGAAGACTACCGACCGGTCGTGTGGCAAATACACCGCTTTAAAAGCTGACTTTAATTTTTAACAAAAACTTACAAACGGACTGAATTGTAGCTAAGCATAAAAAAAAAATAGCGTGAATGAACAAACGATAATTGTGAATGTTGTTATTAGGATAAACCTGATCGTGTCAAAAATTTTTTTTTTAATATAGATGGAACAGTCTTCGCGGTTTGTTTGTTCCCAAATCGAAGACTTTATGGCTGATCTCGAGCAACTTTAGGATGCGCACTCAATGGATCACTCGACATTGCGTCCTTACGTGGATCAAGCTCATGATCCGTGGTGTGTTCATGACGGATATTCAAACAATACGAAATTCCTGACGGAGTAATGCGCAGCTGTAAACGTGTCATGGAGTTGGTGGGTGCTTTATATGCAGCACCAGCCTCGGTGGTGTAATGCTTCGAGCGTCTCCTCGCGAGGGAAACGAAAGTTTACCCGGGTGACACTGACCATTTGATATCGCGCATGTGAGCGCACATCGAAATTTTCAAAGGATAATTGTACACATTTACCTCGAACACACTTTATCCGGATGGGGTTGGGCTAACAGTCCGATGTTCATTGACATCATGACGTCATTACCGCGATCATTGATTATGTAAGTTACATAATTATAGTGATACATCATGAATGATTATGATAATAAGGATAATATTGAAAATAAATGATAATAACAATCTGTTCATAATAATATGGAATAGGCAAAGCCTAGAAGCGAACGTAGAGAATTCTTCTTACATTCGCTTCTGACTTTACCGTAACTGGTTCACGACTGTAAAACGCAATTTCCGGTTACTTCGGCCTGGATTCGGGATCAGCGATCAAATAATGTAAATCACGATTAAAAATTATTTTTTGATGATGGCGGAGATATCTTTATTAAATAACTTTGGGAAAAAAATATTGAATAAATAAACGATCACTTCTGGTCAAGAATAAAAGATATTAAAAGTTCCGGAAAGAGTTTCAGATCACTCCCGGTAATGTTTAATACAAAATAAGCACTTCCTGTCATGAAAAAAAATCACTTTCGGAAGTATAAAATTAACTTTGGGAAAAAAATAATTGAATAAATAAATAAACACTTCCGGTCATTATCTCCCGGCAGCATCATTCCCCATGACAAACCGGAAACAAAAAAAAACGAGAAGCAAACAAACAACGCGAAGCAAAATGGTCATAGCCAACGACACGGTTCACAATTTCCAAGGTATTGTGTTGTTTTTGTTTTTCCTATTCTCTCATGTGCACGCGTTAAGTAATATTCACAAGATAGAAAATAAAACCCAATCGTGTTATACACCGCACAGCGTTTAACAACAACCGGAAGCAAAAGGTCATAGCTAACGACACAGATTCCAAATAGCCAGGTATTGTGTTGTTGTTGTTGTTGTTGTTTTCCTATTCTCTCACGTGCACGCGTTAAGTATGAAGCTCACTGCGTTCGCTAATATAAGTATGAAGCTCACTGCGTTCGCTAATAATAATGACAATGAATAACAATGATAATAATTATGATAATGACAATGGTACATAATAATGATACATAATAATAATGATAATGTACAGAATGATAATGATAACATAATAAAATAATGATAATGTACAGAATGATAATGATAATAACAATAATATTGTTACGGTTCTAGGAACCGTACGCATTACAACATACAGGTGTCCCAAGTCAGTTATGCCGTTAAGTATATGTGTAGACAGACCCCTCCTTGTGTGTAGTGGGAAATTGAAGGGGTGCGTTGCGATTTTTTTAGTTAGGGTAATAATCTTTATATCCCATCCTCCATTGTGATCCACGTACCCGGGCGCTTGCAGCCTTCGGTTCGCTGGCAACAACGTACCACGGTCCACCTGTTGTCTCTGGAGGCTCGTTTTTCCGAGACAGAATCTTCGCTGTCGCAGTTTAGTAGGGTCATATCCAGGACTCCCGTGACCATGGAGAGCATAAGTTCGTTACAGACATGAAATAAGTGTCGTTTTTTTTACTAATGTAATGACTAGGATTCCATTTCAGTGGTTATTTTCTTCATTTTGCGGTAATCTTTAACATAAAATTCAAGATGGCTGCCAACGGCCATATTGAATATTTGAATATGTCCCACCTTCCGAAATTATGTAGCTTTTTACTATTATAGTAGTTATGCTGTTTATTTTGTCACAGGATCATTGGATTTCTGCTAGCAAAAGACCACCGACTGCCACTACAACTGATCAGTCATCACATCACATCCCAACTGTTGAGTAACAGAATTAACTGAGTTCAGACTAACATGTCTGAAGAATCAACCGTAGCAGAAGTAGCAACTCCCTCCTCAATGTTTGTTGCAATGTGGTGATCATATTGATCAGGAAGACATCACTGATGGGATTTCAGTGGAAAGTGGCAAAGCTTGCATGAAAAAGCAGCTAATTGGAGGGGCTAGATAGTTTGGCATGGTGTATGAGAGTGTCAACTGGGAAAAGGACACAAAGGTCTTTACATGCACAAGGAATGTTACCTGTCTATTTCAAGCAAGAGAAAGCTCCAGCAAGCTGAAAAGCGAAAATCTGCATATAGTGAACAAAGCAGGTAATCCCTACAGTTGCAGTTCCACAGGCAGTCTTTAAATACTGCATTGGCTTGTTTTGCTCTGACCTTTTCTGCTATTTGTGCTTGGAGAACAGTTCTGCTTATTTGTTCAACAGGTTCAGCAGCTCACTATTTTATTTCGTTGAGTTTGTTGGTTTCATGTTTCTTTACACTTGCGCATTTTCATGCATAATGGAGGTGCAAAATTTTGACAATTGAACTTCATTTTTGTGTCTGCATAATTTGCCTCTTTGATCAACCCTGCTGTTTTATTGGGTTTGGATTTCCTCAGGTCAATGAGGGATTTCCTCAATGATAATTGAGGAACACCGGTCAACGAGCGTATTATGAGATTAAGATTCGTCACTCCTTGGTGTCATTCCCTGGTCTCTGTTTATGCTCCGACTGAGGCGAGTGATCTCACCGTGAAGGATGCATTCTACGCCACGCTCGAGTCTGTGGTTGATCAGTGCCCCAGACGAGATACACTTCTAGTCTTGGGGGATTTCAATGCATCGACTGGAACTGATAGGGATGGTTATGAGGTGTGTGTTGGTCCCATGGGTCAGGAACTATGAACCAGAATAGCACTAAGTTCCTTGACTTTGCAAGAAGTCATGGACTTAGGGTGCTGGTTCATGGTTTCAGCGCCCACAAGCTCATCGCTGGACTTGGTATTCCAACGCTGGCGGTGTGGCAAAGGAGATTGACCATGTCCTCATGACGGTCGTTGGAGGATGATCCGAACTGCAGGGTCTACCGGAGTGCTCAGTTCCTCAATACTGACCACAGGCTTGTTGTAGCAACCCTAAAGCTGCACCTTAAATCCTGGAGAATGGTACCATCCCAGCCTAGGCTGGATGTTGGCAAGCTCAGGGATGAGAGAGTAGCTAAGGAGTTTGCGAACAGGCTGAGTGGACACTTGGGGTCTGGGTGCTTTGGGGGGTCCTGAAGAATTGTGGAGTGCCTTCAAGACCACCGTCCTTATGTTGCCGGTGGATGTCTGGAACTCACCGCAGGGCAAAGAAGAATTTTGTCTCTCAAGGGACACTGGATACCATTGACCAGAGTCGCAGGGCCAGGCTGAATGGCAGAGCTGAGCTGTTCAGGGAGCTGAGGCGTAAAACTGTACGTGCACTGAGGGTGGACAAGGAGGCCTATGTGCGAGAATCTGTGAGGGGGTAGAGCATCACCTGTGGACAGGTGATTCTCGTCCGCCTTACAGGGAATTCGCGCATTGCGCTATCCAAGCCCATCCCTCGGAGCACTGCAGTTAGAGCAGAGAGTGGTAAGCTCTTGACAGAGGAGTCTGAAGTGAAGGCCCGCTGGGCCGCTTACTTTGAGCGGTTGTACCAGGCTGATCCCCCAGCTGTCGAGGTGGACGTCAAGGTGTTACAATCCCTGTTGCTGACCTCGAATCAACTGTGGTCCACCTTCGCTTGTGGAAACACGGGCTGCGGTGAACCGGTTGAAACGGGCAAAGCTCCAGGGATCTGTGCATCCATGCTGAACTTCTCAAGGCTGGTGAATGCTGCACTCGTGTCGTTGCATGCAGTTTTGTCTCTGCCTGGAACACAGGCATCATCCCAACTGATTGGAAGAGGGGCCTTGTTGTTCCTCTCTGGAAAGGGAAGGGTGATCGCCAAGACTGCAACAACTACCGAGGGTGACGCTGCTCTCAGTGCCGGGCAAGGTCTTTGCTCGGATAATTCTTGATAGGGTTCGCCACCATCTGCTTGAGCACCAGCGTCCAGAGCAGTCAGGCTTTACACCAAGAGGTCAACGATTGACCGTATCCTTGCTCTTCGTGTCCTCACCGAACGCAGACGAGAGTTTCGGCAGGGGCTGCTTGCAGCCTATGTTGATCTCTGTAAAGCGTTCGATTCAGTGAATCGGATGCCTCTGGAGGATTCTTGGTCTTCGTGGGGTGCCACCAAAACTGATCGATCTGATGTCTGAACTCTACTCTGGTACTGAGAGTGCTGTGAAGTGTGGTGGTACCATCTCTGACTTATTTCCAGTTATTACTGGAGTTCGTCAGGGTGTGTACTGGCCCCACACTTTTCAGCACTTGTATGGACTGGATTTTAGGGAGGATGTCGGAGAGATCAAGCTGCGGTGCATCGTTTGGGAATGTCAAGATCTCGGACCTTGATTTTGCAGATGATGCAGTCATCTTTGCGGAGACTTTAGATATCCTTTTGGGGGCCCTCGAGGTGCTGAATGAGGAGTCGGAGCCGCTGGGATTACGGGTTTCTTGGGTCAAAACTAAGATCCAGGCTTTCGGTGACATCTTTGATGCTGCTGTCCTTGTCTGTGTCTGTTTGTGGTGAGATGTTGAGGTCGTGGAGAGATTCACTTACCTCGGCAGCGATATTCATGTCTCTGCTGGCTGTGAGTCAGAGGTCAATAGACGTCTGGGTCGGGCCTGGGGAGTCATGGATTCACTGGATCATGGGTGTGGCGCTGCCGGTACCTGTGCGGGAGGACGAAGGTCCGAGTCTTCAGGTCCTTGTACTTCCAGTCTTGCTCTATGGATGCGAGACTTGGACTCTGACCAAGGATCTGAGACGGAGACTTAATTCCTTTGGTACCAGGTCTCTTCGGAGAATCCTTGGCTATCGCTGGTCGGATTTTGTGTCCAACGAGCGGTTGCTGAGAAGACTCGGATGAGATTTGTTACCTGCATAGTCCGTGAGCGTCAGTTGCGGCTGTATGGACATGTGGCTCGTTTTCCTGACGCTGATCCTGCTCACCAGATTCTCTCAGCGAGGGAGTCTCATGAGTGGAGGAGGCCAGTGGGCCGACCACGTGCCTCGTGGTTGCAGCAGGTTGACCATCATCTCAAGGAGATGGGGATGGGCCTGGCATCGCCTGGGGATGGCCAGACGGAGGCCCTGGAGTACGGCGGAAAGTGGACGCAGCGACGCGCTGTTCTGCACATGCTCCCATACCTGACCTGACCTGATTTCCTCAATTGATCTGTGTTTGCTAGTTGTTACCACCACACATGAACTCAATACCTTGTTGTTTTTTTCCTGTGTGTGCAGTGAATCTACGTCTGCGTCCGAGACCCCGAAATCTGCTGCTGCTGCTGATCCCCTCTCCAGCCCTTCACCGAAACATCTATGTTCGAGTATAGGGCATCTACATGATAAAAACTTATGTGTCTGGTGCATGCGTCCAGAAGACAAAAAGCATCCTGGACGGAAATTAAATATTTGTATCTTCTAAATCAAGAAAAGGCTTGGAACGTGTTTAACAGCATACAGTGTTACTAGACGACATGGACATGAGAGATCGCATTCTCAAACTGAAACGCACACCTGACCCATTTGCAGCTGAGATACGATACCATCATTGCTGCTGGCTCAAGTACATACACACAATAAGATTAATGATGAAAGGCATGAGCTGAATGATGAATGAGCTGCAAAAATGACCATAAAAATGAGTTAGAACAACCTAGATCATATTTTCAGTCTGACGATGACCTCAAAATGGGCAAGTAACACCTGGAATTAATTTGTAGTCAAAAGACACTTCATAATTCATGTCTGTATGTTAATTTCTCAAGATTTATGTATTTTTAAAAAAGTTCCAAGATGGCGACTGGCAGCCATTTGGATTTCATAGTGAAGATGACCTCCAAGTCGACAACTTACACCTGGAATGAATTTCCAGCCATATAATACTTGAAAACAATACCTTAATCGTCTTCCTACCTTAACTGGTTTGGAAGATGTGAAAAGGTGGGACATATTCAAATATTCAATATGGCCGTTGGCAGCCATCTTGAATTTTATGTTAAAGATTACCGCAAAATGAGAAAATAACCACTGAAATGGAATCCTAGTCATTACATTAGTAAAAAAAACGACACTTATTTCATGTCTGTAACGAACTTATGCTCTCCATGGTCACGGGAGTCCTGGATATGACCCTACTAAACTGCGACAGCGAAGATTCTGTCTCGGAAAAACGAGCCTCCAGAGACAACAGGTGGACCGTGGTACGTTGTTGCCAGCGAACGAAGCTGCAAGCGCCCGGGTACGTGGATCACAATGGAGGATGGGATATAAAGATTTATTACCCTAACTAAAAAAACATCGCAACGCACCCCTTCAATTTCCACTACACACAAGGAGGGGTTCTGTCTACACATATACTTAAACACGGCATAACTGACTTGGGACACCTGTATGTTGTATGCGTACGGTTCCTAGAACCGTAACAATATTATTGTTATTATCATTATCATTCTGTACATTATCATTATTATTATTATGTATCATTATCATTCTGTACATTATCATTATTATTATGTATCATTATTATGTACCATTGTCATTATCATAATTATTATCATTGTTATCATCATTGTCATTATTATTAGCGAACGCAGTGAGCTTCATACTTATATTAGCGAACGCAGTGAGCTTCATACTTAACGCGTGCACGTGAGAGAATAGGAAACAACAACAACAACAACACAATACCCCTGGCTATTTGGATCTGTGTCGTTAGCTATGACGCTTTTGCTTCCGGTTGGTTGTTAAACGCTGTGCCGGTGTATAACAGCGATTGGGTTTTAATTTTCTATCTTGTGATATTACTTAACGCGTGCCACATGAGAGAATAGGAAACAACAAAAACAACACAAACCTTTGGAAATTTGTTGAAATCCGTGTCGTTGGCTAAATGACCATTTTTGCTTCGCGTTGTTTGTTTCTTCATCTCGTTTTTTTTGTTTCCGTTTGTCATGGGGAATGATGCCTGCCGAAGGAATAATGACCGGAAGTGTTTATTTATTTTATTCAAATTATTTTTTCCCAAAGTTAATTTTAATACTTCCGAAAGTGATTTTTTTTTCATGACAGAATGCTTATTTTGTATTTAACATTAACCGGGAGTGATCTGAAACTCTTTCCGGACTTTAAATTTCTTTTATTCTTGACGCAGAAGTGATCGTTTAATTTATTCAATATTTTTTTCCGCCAAAGTTTAATTTTAATAAAGATAATCTGCCGCATCATCAAAAAATTTTTTAATCGTGATTTACATTATATTGATCGCTGATCCCGAATCGCAGGCCGAAGTAACCGGAAATTGCTCAATATAGCTGTGCTACATGTACCACGGTGGGAAATACGTTTGTCAGTTTACGTAAAGTCAGAAGCGAATGTAAGAAGAATTCTTCTACGTTGCTTCTAGCTTTGCCTACTTCATATTTAGCGAACGCAGTGAGCTTCTATACTTAACGGTGCACGTGAGAGAAAAAAAACAACAACAACAACAACCAACAACACAATACCATGCTATTTGGAATCTCATGTCGTTGATATGATGTTTTCTTTCCCGGTTGTTTTTTAAACGTTGTTGCGGTGTAGTAAATTCGTGCATTTTATTTCTATCTTGTGAATATTACTTAAGGTGTGCACATGAGAATGGAAACAACAAAAACAACACAATCCATGGAAATTGGACCGTGTCGTTGCCTTGACCTTTTGCTCGTTTTTTTTTTGCTTCGTTTTTTTTTTGTTTCCGGTTTTTGTCATGGGGAAGATGCATGCCGGGAGATAAAGGCATCGTCAGCATGAAAGACCAAATAATATCAGACATGGTTACTATTTCCTCCATGATTTTTAATAAAATATCTCCCGCATCATCAAAAAATAATTTTTATCGTATTACGTTATTTATCGCGATCCGCGAATCGGCCGAAGTAACCGGAAATTGCGTTACAGTGTGAACATTCGGTAAGTCAGAAGCGATGTAGAGAATTCTACGTCGCTTCTAGGCTTGCCTATTCCATATTATTATGAACAATATTGTTATTATCATTATTTTTCATTATCCTTATTATCAATATCATCATGATGTATCACTATAATTATGTAACTTACAAATCACGATCGCGGTAATGACGTCATGATTAATGAACATCGCTGTTGCACACCCCATCCGGAATAATGTGTTCAGGTAATGTGTACAAATTATCCTTTAAAATTTTTCGATGTGCGCTCAACATGCGCGATATCAAATGGTCCGTTCACGCGGTAACTTTCGGTTCCTCCGAGGCGCTCGAAGCATTACACCACCGAGGCGGTGCTGCATATAAAGCACCCACCAACTCATGAACACGTTTACAGTTCTGCGCTTACTCCGTCAGAATTCCGTATGTTTGAATATCCGTCATGAACCACCAACGGATCATGAGCTTGATCCACGTAAGGACGCAATGTCGAGTATCCATTGAGTGCGCATCCTAAAGTTGCTCGAGATCAGCCATAAAGTCTTCGGATTTGGGACAACAAAAACCCGAAGACTGTTCCATCTATATTAAAAAAAAATTTTTTTTGACAACGATCAGGTTTATCCTAATAACAACATCACAATTATCGTTTGTTCATTCGCGCTATTTTTTTTTTATGCTTAGCTACAATATCAGTCCGTTTGTAAGTTTTTGTTAAAAATTAAAGTCAGCTTTTAAAGCGGTGTATTGCCACACGAACGGTCGGTAGCTTTCTATTGGCGAATATAAAAAAATATATTTTTTAGTGTCCATCGATTTTGGAGCTCTGAGATGAATATCATCCATCGGTTGCACGGATCGTGAACACAACGTCCATCAAGAGCAGGCTTCTGTTAACATCAGCACGACGCGCGCATGATGTAAACAATTCACTCAGCACGTCATATGTAGCGTCATCTCGCACGCCGCGTGACGTCATCACGCCGCGGCCTGCTGATTGCCCGCCGGTTGAAGGAGAAGGGGAGAGATCTGCGTAGGTGAACGAGACGGAAGTAAATAATAACCCGCCATAAGAAATAATTTTTTTTTTCGAAAATATAACTGGTAAGTTTGTGGTGTGAAGAGCTGATGTCACGTAATATCTGTCGTCGCTTTGCTGAGGTGAATTATTTCAACCTCCCCCCCCACCCCAAACCACCTTTCTGTTAGTATAAGAGAAATAACAACGAAACGGCAAAACTGGTGGTAATTTACCACAGAAATAACTACAGATACTGTGTGTTAATAATAACGATGTATAATAATAATAATCATGTCGTGTTTTGTGTATTTCGGGATTACGTTTGAGGGTCTCTGCGTGTGTAACCGAAGCCCTGGGCTTGTTTTCACAATCGTTCTGCCTCGTCTGTTCAACCTAGTAACCATATTAACTAGCGATTTATCTGTTTTTGCAATGATGGTGATTTGCTTGTGCCTGTCCCTGTCGTCGGCTGGTGTGTTGTTTTTATTTTTTTTTCTCACACATTTCCCCGCTCGTCATTCCAAGCGACTCGTTCTTGTCACCTGAAACCGACTGTGTCGTTATAAATCCCACAAAAACAATCGTTATCCTCATTATGTTGGTTGTCACAGGCGTTTTTTGGGGGTTCGGAGCTTGGGTTTGTAAAGACTAACGCTTGAGGCCTAGCGGCTGTGTCGCTGGTGGTTTGGTTTTTTGTTATTTATTAAACTCTGTGCTAATTGTGTTGTGTATAAATCATTAACCTGATAATCAGCGTCGTCCATTGATGTGACGATCGCACTCGTTCCATGCAAACGGTTCCACTCGTGTTTCGAGGTAGGCCGTGGCCTTGGCTAGTTAAGTTTCCCCTTCAATCTCCCCTGACTCGATGAATCGTCACTACGTCATGGATTTCGTCACTACGTCATGGATTTGCGGATACTGATTGCCGGTGTGGTCCTAGATCGAGAATACACGTCAGGTGGTGGTGGTGGTGGTGTCGTATGGCAGCTTAGCTGTTAGGGTAGCTATCATTTTTGAAGCGCCACTGTGTCGCTGATGCAGTGCCCTCTACCGGTACACGCACTGGAACTGTACTCATTTCGCCGACCTCGGAAGGATGACGTGGCTGAGTCAACCCCCTGGTGTATTAATTCAGCGGCCCAACGGGCTTGAACTCAGGACCCTAGGATCCCAAGCCGCCACCAACCACCGAGCCAACACCGGGCTATATACACGTCAGGTGAGAAACGACCGTCGTGCCGCAGGAAGGTGATCATAGCACTCTGCAGTGTTTGCCGGTTTAACCTCCAACCAAGCCTGGTGTTGGCTTAGTGGTTAGGGTGGTGGCTTGGGATCCTAGGGTCCTGAGTTCAAGCCCCGTTGGGCCGCTGAATTAATACACCAGGCGGTTGACTCAGCCTGTCATCCTTCCGCGGCCCGGCAAATGAGTACCAGTGTGTACTGGTAAGGGGGACACTGCATCAGCGGCAAAGCCGCGTCCCAACCAATGATGCAACCAGCAGCCACAGGCTGCACTCGATAGAAGAGAGACACCTCCAGGTTAACAGGTTGTTAACTGTGCAGGATCCTCCTTGAGGAAGGTTTGTGTTTCCCTCTTTTGCTTTGAGATTGATTAATTTGTGTAAAATCTTCTCGTTTGCTATTTTCCACGATCCAAGTTTGTCGTCTTGCGATTTTTAAACTGTTTTGTTTCACGGTTGATACAGGCGGCGTTTCATTCAGACTACAAGAACGAATCTGTATGAGAGTTCATCTTCATGTGAAGGAGCCAGTCATGAACTTGACCAGACGTCTGGTGTATGTGCTTGGTGATTTTGGATTTATTTATTATTTTATTGTTTTATTTTATTGACGTGGCTGTGACGGGTTTGAGTAGAGGCTCATGTCGGATGGTGGATGCGTCGACCTCCCTAGTCTTGGTAAATTGAGGAAGTCTTCTTATT
Source organism: Eptatretus atami (assembly GCA_035128595.1). Classification (NCBI taxonomy): domain Eukaryota; kingdom Metazoa; phylum Chordata; class Myxini; order Myxiniformes; family Myxinidae; genus Eptatretus; species Eptatretus atami. The sequence goes on from CM068962.1 coordinate 10,964,780, forward strand.
TGGCTGGTGCAAGTTTTGACTTGATTGTCGTTGACCATTTTCTACCATTTGTACTGTAGGGGTAGGGGTCTGCATGATGGTGTACATGCCACTGTAACCTCCAGTGGGGTTCTCTAAAAATGAAGAGCTGCTTGGTCCCAACCTTCATCATCAATGTGTCGATCAAAAAATTATTTTAAAAAGCGTTATTCTGAAATGATTCTCGACGTGTATCCCAATATGCTGAATGCTGTACATCGATAACAGATGGACCACCAGCATTGTCTTTATTCCATTATTAAATTGGGAGGTCATGCCCTTTGCAGCGTTCCAGGGCACATTACGATTGGTTGAGAAACGCTTCTACAGTGGAATCAATCCTGGACCTGGACCGGCCACCACTGACGCAGGACACTCGATTGGAAGTGCAGGGAGTTTTAATTTATTGAGGATGCTTGGTGATGACTCACCTCTTCATGCAGAACACATGGGATATTTAGCGTCCACCACCTAATGCTAGCAAACAGGTTTCCTTTCTATATCGATATCTATCTCCACTCAATCCTAACCCATCTGACTTGACCTTCTTCATGAAGTAAATCATTGGATCTTTGATGTCCATTCATGGCAGATGCCCCTCCGGTTTAAACACGCATCTGTGGATGACACGCACATTGATTCTTTGCCTTGCATGCCAAAACACCAGGACGACGTTTGTGGCTGGGTTGAAGTTCAAACCCAGGCTAGACAGCTTAGAGGCGAGTGCACACACACTTCTGGGATGTCCTGCCAGCCTGTTTATTCAATCGATGATCTGTTGTAAATGGATTCCTTTTTGCAAACCTTTCATAAGAAATACGTCTTGTATACAAAGCCACATGACAATCGGCACAGGATGAGATTTGTGCTTTTACACGTGCCCTCCGCTATCTAGTATTTATTTTTGTGTCACTGAGAATGTGATTTTATATTTCTGAGATTTGGGATGCTTTCGAGCATTTCAAGGTCAATCAATCCTCGTATCCCTTTCAAGGTTGGTCATCTGCTTTTCCATTTCTGGTCTGCTAAAACATGACCGTTGTCCTTGCTTCAAACCCTGGAGCCTGAGCAGTTGTAAGTTTAGTTTTGTAAGCCGCTCATGGGGAAGTCTCATAGTAAGTTCCCTTTACCTGCAGTATTTTTTGTGATGTGCGGCAGCTGCGATGGCCATCAATCATTGAAGGACAAACCCTTGAATCGACATTTGGCAAATGCAAAAGAAGCCTGGAGGCCGAACATAATTCATTTTAATTAAAATCTTTACAAACAGATGACTTGATTCACAAATGGCATGCAGAACAACTTGAAGGGATCTACTACTACTACTACTACCTGGGATCACCCAGGAAGCTTTTTTTTTTTTGAGTTGGTCTTTCATGAATTAGCTGGTCAGCACTGACATTCAGATGACAATAAATTTTAATTTTGTCATGGTGTAGTGATAACGCACCTATTATTTGTGAGTCACTGTGAGATCTATGAGATCCACCATCAATCAGTGCTGGTAGACGGACGGGTCCTCTGTTTTAACGTCCTTTCAGTTGACCATGTGTCCATTAATACGTCGCTCTGCATGTGAAACACCAGGGTGAGAGTTTATAGCTGGGTCGAGATTAAAAACCATGCTATTACAGTCGAAAGGCGAGTGTGCATGTCACCAGTCTATCCTGCCAGTTTGCTTTTCCAGCGCAACACTCCATCCTGCCTGTGATGGAAGTGCACATCCAAGTTATTCAATGAGCTCCAGACATTGTAAGAAATGAAACTCCATCACTTTGTCTGCTCCTTCAGTCCAACATCTTAAAATTTGCACTGGCAAAACTTTTACTCGTTTCCTGATTCCAAAGGGGGTTATCTAGGTAAGCACTTTGGGTCTGACATGCCCTGTCCCGACCATCCTGACTCCTCAATGTGGGATGTGTAATCATTATCTTGGTGGAGCTACATGCTGTTTGTCGATGGTGTTTACCCATGCGTGTTTGTTTGACTTTGTGAGACATAATCCACGACGCTTTAGATATTTTCACGGCATGACTGCCAATCTTCTATTGTCCAATGTGTTTGGGAAAGCCCTTCCAGCGAGCTTGAGAACTGCTATGGCAGACGGAGGAAAGAAAGCACAACATGCTGTGTGTGGTTTTATTTTTCCATGACACCTGCGGTGGTTTGACCTTTGTATCAGATGTTTCTCCTACGGAGCGGTTAAAGCATTTGATTTGCATTTAGTCGGCATGCACACGGCAGCCGTGACGAAACGCAAGGCTGGTTGTCCGATTTGGGAACCAGGCCATCTTGTGGTAACCGCTACCTTTTTCATGGACACCACATTTCAGTATGAGAGATGTTGAAAGAGATTTGAGCAAGGAAAGGTTGCTTTGTACGAGTGGTTTGAAAGACAGGCGTTGATATCTGGTAGAAATGCCATATTTGTGTTGAAGGTTAAATAATCGTACTTTTGTGGCAAAAAATGACTTCCTCATCTAAAGCAAATGATGTGTGCTATACGTCCGTTTAGCATCGCTCAGTTGACCACATGGTGATGATTCCTTGGAGTCTCAGATTTGCGGAGAGTCCTGATCGTCATGTTTGTTTGTGATTGGGTGGACATGGTTTTTCTAATATGTACTTCTTCTTCCTGTCTCTCAGAGGGTGAGTGCTTTTCGACGGTACTGCAAACTCATTCGGGGGCATGAGCGAGGGAGGAGCCAAATGAGCGAACGCAGCTGAGCAGCATTCTCTCCGCCAACTCTCAGACGTTCAAGGTTGTCCTCTTTATTATTATGACCTTTTCCACCTTTTGCTTTCAATTACTATTTGTCTCAAAAACCTCTGATTATGTAATATATTTATATCACTGTTTCTGTTTTATTTATTTATTTATTTTAGATTATTGCCTTGTTTGCTTGCTTGTTGTTTTTTAAGATATATTTTCCTTTCTTCAATTTACTATTCCATGGGTTTATTTATTTATTTAAAGAAATTTCTCCCTACGTGCAGTCGCCAGGCGAAGAGAAAGCTTGCTGAGTCTTCTATTGCTCAGCATCCAGTTGTCAAGGCAACCCGGGGGGGGCAGTCAACCAGCAGGTGCGCTGAACTTGCTCTTCAACATTACCACGGCATTGTGGCTGAATTTGTGGTTACACCTGAGAAAGCCAACCTTGTGATATCAATTGGTCTCGTACTGCCATTGTTCTTTATTTTTTCTTCTTCCTCGCTCCTTTTACCATTCCACACTCTTGTCTCGTCGACTATCGATTTAAACTCGTTTTGGGATTTTACCTTGTATCGGTAACATATGGTTTTCAGGGTATACAGGTGTAAGTTCGAAGAACTAGAGATGATAAAATTGCATCATTATATAGTCCATATGTGCGTAGAGGACAGCAGTTAGGCTCGTGCTACACCCGAAAAGTAAATTTGATTTTGTCAAAGCATTGTATTATAAATCGAGCTCTTGCTGCTTCGACAGATTTGACGTTTATATTTATTTACCGTTTTATGTTTCAAAACCATGATTTATTAGTGTGAAGCAACGATTTGTTTTATTACCTCTGGGTGTTTTGAGCTTGATTTGGTAATTGAGAAAGAAGCCAGAGCTTATTCATGTACACTATAACCCGAAAACGAATTATCTTTTACCATTATTTTCCGCTGACGTCCACACCGCGTGAGTGGTCATTGGCAATGGTTGGTTTCATGTACAATGACATTTCAAGCAGATTTATACTTGAATAAGTGGTAAGGTCTGACCAATAATATTGCCTTAGTCAGGGGGAGGTGGGTGGGCTTGTTCTTTGCATTGCCGTGTTCCTATAACTTTAAAGGCATTACAAAGTCATAAATAATACTATGAGGATGATAGCCAATTCGTCACAGCACATCCCTTTTTTTTCTTTGTCTTAGTCCTCCCACAAAGACTTCGAGGTATCATCATTGGCTAAGGGTGCAGCTGTGCTGCTGATGTGGTACTCTCCGCAGGTTAAGGCAGTAATTTGTTCATGCTGCCAGCAATAGCTCACTTACTCTTCGTGAAGGACACTGTGGATCTTGAACATTCACCAACTAATACGGATTGATGTGACACCCAGTTTAAGGTCCATCCGAAGGACGGCGCATGCATTGATGAATCACCTTGCCTGGGAAACAATGGGATGTCAGTTCATAGCTGGGTCAGCAATCATACCCAGGTAGAAGCTTTGGAGGCGAGTATGCGTACTTCTAGGCCTTCCTGCCAGCCTAGCCCTCAACATGTATTGGTAATACAATCCAAATTATGACATGACCATTGCGTACAGTACTATTGTTGCTTTTGATTTGTGAAACTTCGGTTCTGATGCATAAAACAGTAGTTATAAACGCTTCACTTTAGACACTGTAAAGTGGGTTGATGTGTCTTGCCTCTGCACGGCAATCAATACGATGTGGTTTTATTTAGCACCTTCAGCATCATGCCGGCATGGGTGATCACATGAGTCGGTGCCTGTGGCCATCTCAAAACGCCTTTGATTGTGTGTTTGCGCTTATACCTGCAGACTGTTACTGCGTTGAACTTGTGCGGCCTATTCTTTTTGAAGTGCTTATCGCCAGTGATGCAATTGTAAAAAAGATCCCTCATCATCACTTGTATGCATTTATCTTGATAACGGCATCGTCGTCAATCAATATAAATGTATAATTTTTATTTTTAAAACAATACTTTGCTTCTGTCACAACCTCTCTGACCATCAAGGAAGTAAAAGGCAGATCCACAATGGAGGTGTACGCACGTATTTGCGTTTGCACTCCACACGTGCGCGCACACTTGTAAGATGCCAAGTTTACTTTGGGGATACATTCCTGAAAAGTACGACAAATGGCGAAACGACGAACATCAAAGCAGTTTCTCTCATCAGAGTTAATGGAATAAGGGGGGGGGAAAGGATGCATTCCGAATGTCCACCTCTTCGCTTATTGTATTCACTTTTTTTTCTCCTATGATAGTTATTTAAGAAAAAAAACAATTACCGGCATACTTTAATAAAAATTAACCTTTTCCAGAAGCTGTCGAAGGTGGCGGTATATCATCGTCTTCCCCATCCTCCTCCTCCTTCAATGAACGTTGGCATATATTATTGATCAGAGGCAAACTTAATAACCCGGCAACCATTACTCCAGTATCCATTGAACGAATAACATCGAATTTCATTTCGCAGTTAGCACTTCATGATGCCTCTTTGGCTAATGTACAGTACATTTATTTATGTGCGATGGCAAGGTACAGTAGTTCTTTCAGCGATTTATATTTTATATATAATATATATATATATTTTTTTTGTGATCTCCAATTTGGTACTTTAGCGAGTGTTATTTGCGTCTTTATCAGTCTTGTGAGTTCTGAAAGTGTGGCATGCTCGTCACTGATAGAAGAAATATCAGCAAAAATGACTGAATCTTGAGTATAACTAAATCACAATTTTCATGCAAACACTTGTCAAGGAGCGTACGCAGTTTTGAGTGCACTCGTAGCATCCCCGTTTTGTGTGTCTTTGCATTATGGCATACATCTTCCTCATGCTTGGATCGTTAGAAGACAAACTTGAGATAAGGTTGGTTTGAAGATTTTGTTTGAACTTTTTTCCCCCCTCTATACCCCAATTACCCACATAACCCCCCCCCCTCCCTCTCCCCAACATGAATAGCTGACATTTTGCAAATAATTTCATTTTCTATACATGGTGTTTCAAAAAGAGTGATGCAACTTTAAGTGTTTATTTACTTGAAAGCTCATGACATGGAATTTTCTATCACTGATTGCTATTGCAGTAAGTCACTGCTAGAGTTGGTGAGAGCCCAAGGTCTGAAATTGGCATTCACGCAAATCCTTGTAATTGACGTTCTCCATGTGTGCTCCTCCGTGGTTCAGACAGGCATTGATCCTGACTCGAAAGTTTCTGTCCCACTTTCCTGTATGTCTCATGTGGCACTGCCTGGAGGTAGTCTGACACATCCTGCTTCAGATCATCCATTGTGGCAGGTCGTTGGCAAAGACAGAGCCCTTGGAAACCCCCCAGAACCAGTAGTCCAGAAGGTTCAAATCTGGGCTATGGGGTGCCCAGTCATGAGTGGTACCCAGGACAACGAGGCGATTTCTGAAGAGCTTCCGCAGGAAAGTGATGGTGTCACCAGCTGTATGCAGGGGTGCACTATCCTGCATAAACCAGGTCATGCTGAGCTGGTTTGGAATGACCTTTTGGGCTCGATCATTATGCAACTTCTGGAGATGGCCCGGTAGCGCTCACTGTTGATCGTTATCATCCTGCTGTTGTCATTCTCAAACCAGTAGGGCCCTAGCGTTCCCATCTGGCATTGAAGGCCCTGAAGCATGTGACCTTCGGCCCCTTCAGGTACCTCTCAGTGATCTGCGCAGGTCGTTCTGCGCCCCAGAAAATGTTGTGGTTGTTGATGGCACCGTTCAAGTGGAAATGGGCTTCACCACTGAACCAGATCAGTTTGATCCAGTTTGGGTACCGCTCCATCCTGTCACTGAGCCAATTGCACATATCAAGTCTCCTTCTCATGACATCTTGACTCAGTTTATGCCTAATAAGATGATGTGTGGAAAAAGCTTCAGTTCTTTAGTGAGGATACGCCAGACTGATGTTTTGTTTGATGCCTAGCTCCCGGGAGCACCGGCGGTGGGATTTCTTGAGACTGTCCATTGCAGTATCCCCGCATGGTGTTGGTGTTGGTGTTGGCCTACCCCTGTTGACCTTGCTCTGGTCGTACGTGCACCTTTATGCTCAAAATGTTTCAAAATACGTTGAATGGCACAATTTGCGGGTCCATCACATGTTCTGAGGTCGTATCCCGGGCAGAACCTCCGGCGGGTGTCAACATATGATTTAGTCTTGTACCACGAGCCACCACTTTTGTTTTTGTTTCACTGTCAATGGCAACAGTTGAGCTACGGAGCTAGAAATCTCAGGGAACAAACACCACGATAATACCACCAAACGCTGAAAAGGAAAACGGTATTAGGTCAAAAAACAAAAATGGCAGGAAGTCAAGTTGTATCAATCTTTTTGAAACAACCTGTATTTTTTAGTTTTTTTCAATAGGTCATTTAATTATCTTTCTTGTTCTTTCCATTTATTTAAGATTGCATTCTTCCTCTTCCTTGTGGTCATCTCGACAAGCCCTCGAGGAGCCGGGGACGGGGCCGCGGCCGGGGGCGCGGCAAGGACGGGCAGTGGCCACGCCCCCAAAAGGAGAGGCGGGCGGGGGGGGGAGGAACCGGACAGGCAAGGAGGTAGACGGGGGGCTTGGTTGGTGAAGCAATCGAGAGAGAGAGGGAGATGTGATTGTAACACATCTGTATTGGGAGGATTGGTTTGCTGGACTTGTGCAAAGAGAGAGAGAGAGGGAGGTCGAGATGTGGAAGGTATTTTGGAGGGAAAGCTATACTGAATAAGGACCTTGAGACTATCTTTTGGTGAAATATATGGGGAGAAGAGACATTGAGAAGAAGGCATTGATTGTGACGAGACGGCTCTTGATCATCATTTCCGAGGTTTTGAGCTGTTGGGGTATCTGTGTGCCATTTCGCAGGGAAGGGAGACACGAGGAACAGGGAAAGCAGGAGGGGAGGTTTTCAGTTTCAGGGACCTCGGTTGTTGGAGAAGAGAAGAGCAGGTGCGAGTGGAGTGAGAGGTAACAGAAGGAGTTCAGGAGACGTTCCAGCGGTGAGAGGATTGACCATTCGTGTTTTCCTGGACGCTGTTGTGCTATTCAATCCATTCATTCAGTTATCGAATTATCGAGACTCAGAGAGGCCAAATGGGATGAGAGGCAAAGATGAGGACTCTTACCTGCCACCTGTATTATGCGAACAAGCACAATTACAATAACTTTGTGATTTGAACACGACATGAAACCAAGATGCAGAAGGATGCACAATGATAAATGGAGCCACCTTGAGATCCCAACAAATCTGTTTGTTTTTATGCCTCTGCAGCCGATGGCCGGAGGCATTTTTTTTCTTCCATTCTGTGAAAACTATCCATTTGATGTGCTTCTTGCGATCCATGTTTGTTCCACTGTCTGTCTGGATCTTTTTTTGAAATGTTCTTCTCATGTCGCACCGAAAATGCTCTCGCGTTAGCACTGAATAGCATTGCCTTAACATTTTTTTTTTATATTGCTTCCACCAACTATAATGGCAGATTTTTAACCAAATGTATTTTGATGGAATTGGATGAAGGCATTTGATTGACCATCACGTTACATCTTCATCATACTTTGACTGCCATCAAATCCAAACATTTTTCTGCCTGAACCCCAGCCTCAGCAGGAAGTCGGAGGTCGCAAGTCAGGATCAAGCCCTAGTCCGACGTGAGCCAGTTGCACCGACTGTACGCGATTTGATTGGCCAAGCCGCCTCAGTAGAGCCACAGGCATTGGCAAGGTGAGGGGGTGGGGTGGTTGGGTTGGTGTTCAGTTCAGTTTACTCTCTTGAATCGATCAAACACAAAATACAAGAAATGTGCATCGTAATACGAGAACAGTGAAGGGACCTGAATAAAACCATGGCTTGTAAAATTTCAGGTCATTGTGACTGGATTATGATAAAATAATAAATATGAAGACAGAAATATAGAAACAAGCCGGTAGCCGGCGATGGGTTGCCGAGCATGGAAACTATAAGATATAGAGCAAAATGGATGTCATATAGTGGATGGGGAATCACCTTAAGATTATGCATATCAAATCTCATCAGTTCCATCTACTGATAACTACTCGTATCCATTTGAATGAAAAGTACCGAAAATGCGGTTTGAAATCGGAAATCCCCAAAGTTCGAGGGGTGCTGTGGTGTGAACAAAGATCTAAATCGAAAATCCGGCTCAATCGTTTTGTGCACAATGTATTCCAGACGATTAGTGTGAATTTTCATGACCATCCGACCATAACCCTAGGAGGAGTAGCATTTGGCGGGAAGGCACCTCCAGTTCTCGCATATTATCGATTTTTGCACTAATTGACCTTTGACCCCTGACCTAAGCGAATCGTCAATATGTCCTGAGGCAAAGTTGTAGTACTCATTGAGTACCATGAACCTGCAAAGTTTCATTCGTATCGATGCACTCACCTGGTCGCTAGGGGGCCTTCAATTTTCGCCAATTTGTGCAATGAGATACCTATAAGGAAATAGTGAGGTGGACAAATAGAAGGTAAAACAGAAAGGAATGCAAATGGGGGTGGGGGGGGGGGGGGTTGGAGTCGGGTGATGGGTATGGGGGTGTTGAGGAGGATCGGCTGGTATGTAATATTTTTGCAGTAACACTCATTACTCATTTATTACCAGTAATTACTCCTTCATCAATTTATCATATACTTCTCCAATAATTATCTGGAGATTGGGTTAACTGTTTTTGAGTGCTGTATTGTTCCAGTTTGTGATACAAAGATATGGTTGCATTCAAGCATTGAGGGCCGTGCTGAATAAGCCCACATGCCGTCAAGCAGGAACAACAATACATATTGTTTGAACAATGTTGCGTGTCACAATCGTGTCACAAAAACAATTAAAACTATTAATACTGTAGCGTCAATGGTCAATTAATATTGACCGCGTTGCGGTGGAGTTTGTTAATCGTGCGATGAACCAAAACGATCTTTTACTGCATTCAACCCAAAGGGAGGTGACTCGTGCGGGAAGCACAGGAGGCTCTTAAATCTTAACGGGTAACCAAAAATAACCAGGAGATGGTGATCGTGATGGTGGGGATGATGGAGGGTTTAGGAGAGGAGGAGGAGGAGGAGGAGGAGAGAGAAAGAAGAATAAGAGAATAATAAAATCTGAAGGTGCCACGCACAGACTGGGAGGGAAACGATCAACTGGGTGAGGCCTAGCTTGGTGTTTGTCGATGGAGGATTGCGATGAAGCAGGCACGACGAACCAGGGAGGCAAGAATGACAGACACATGAGCAGGAACGACGAGGGCACATGGGCAGGATGACTAACACGTGAGCAGGGACGACAGGGAGAAGGCAGGAACATGAGCAGGACCAGGATGACAACGAACACGTGAGGAGCAGGTGACAAATACACGGGTATGTTTCAAGGCTGCAAGAGAAAAAATAGTATCCTCCAAATTTTAATTTTTTATCTATGTGTTCGTATGCAGCTATGGCTGCTTGGCTGCATCATTTTCTGGGGTGCGGCCCCTGGTTACCAGCAAGCTGGTACTTCATTTCATGACCGGAAGTATGACAGGCTGAGTCCAACCCGCCTGGTTTAATTCAAGTGAAAAACGGCCTTTAACTCAAGACCCGAAGATTTAAAGCCAACCACCCTAACCGCGAAAGGGAACCAAGCGCTCTCAGACCACCTTGACGCTCATCTCTTGTAATACCTTGATACCCTACAAAAAGAGATATGATGTGTCTTTTCCAATTTCTTGAATTGTAAAGTAAGTAAATTTGTAATTAAAAGTCAAAATCTTATTCTTCAGATTAGCTGTGACATTGCATCAGGAAGTCGACCGCCATATCTGTACTGTCTACAGGTGACATCGTGGTATAATTTTCGATTTTCCACAAATATGCCGAGTCGCGTCATTGTGCTTGTGTCGTAATACAACCGAGAATGGTTTCATGCTACACCAATGGCCGAAAAGACCCTAAATTTACCAGAAAATTAATGAGGTTCGTCTAAAATACCCAAGTGTGGATCAGGCCTACGAAATGTTCACTTTTGTGGCTCGGAACTTTATAGAGAATTGTTATATGAAACAACAGAGATGGCTAGATGTGTTATGCGCCACGATTGAGAGGGATGCAATCCCTACGATTAAGCGGAAGAAACAGCTTTCGCTCGAAACCAACACCATCTCTACCCAGCTACCAGCATATGTACATGGGCGATTTGAGCAGTGAATTGAGCACCTGTTGCTATTGCCCGACAGTTACCACAAGAAGCACCTGAAAAAAATATTCTGTTATCGACACAATTTTTAACCATCAAATGGACCACCATCTATTTATAGTGGAGAGTTATGTATGTATGTATGTCAACATCTACTCCTCCGAGAGGATTTGACCGAGGACGCTAAAACTTCAGGGTCCCCCCTCCCCTCCACCTTGACACGACACGACACGACACAACAAGGCAACACAGCACGGACATGGCACCACAGCACCAGAACACGACACGACCACAGCACAAAATGGCGTCCCAGGAAAGTATGAAAAGGGGTGGCCTCGAACATACAAGACACCTGGTCAGCCTGCAGCTGTTGGTCCAAAGCATTCATCGCTCATTTGTCTACGTTGTCCGAGTTGTCCGAGGCGGTTTCTGTGCTGTCAGGCGATGACAGGGTATTTCTGTTTTGAGGAATGTAACTGATTTCTAAAAAGTAAAACATCCTTTGTAAGCCATCAATTGAACGGAAAAACAAACCTACAAATCTGAAGTGAACATACGACCAGCATTTCATCTTCATGAATACTTCCGCGCCTTCCTCTGAATCGCTTGCACAAGGCTCGAAACGATACGCTCAACAATTCCCTGAAAGCATTTCATCACTAAGTTGTTTTTCTCCATTAGTTTCTTCAAAATCCTACTGATCAGTTTTCAACCATACTGAGACCTTCGTCGTCGTCGTTATTGTGTTCCTCGCGCCGGTCAGTTCCTGCTCGATATAGGCCCACGGCACGGAAATAGCCGATCGATCTCTCACGAGTGGCCCAAGATCCTTCACATCTTCGATGTTGTGCTCTTGTTTACGTGGAGCCAGGACCGCGAGTCTTCCTTCTTCGTCTTCTCTTCGTGTGTGTACGTGTGGCGTGTGCGTGTCGGCGTCGGCCTGGCAGAGGTTGCAAGTATCGTCGAGTCTGTGTTGGTCGTGCATAGAGCTGTGGGTGGTGTCCACAGAGGAGGCGTGCAAGGTGAAAACTCTCAGACCTGGAGAGTCGTTGGTCTGTCATGGATGGCGTTGTTAATGACTGTGGGAATCGGTGTCGGAATCCGAGCTCGACATGCACTTTCTCGATGCATAGCCCGCTATTTCGATCTATATGGCTTCAAAATGTGGCGTCACTAGCGAAATTGAAAATCAAACACTGGTGCTTTTTTTATAGACGCTTTTGTGATTGGCAAAAATATTTCCAATTCAAATTGGATCGTGAGAGGTGTGATTAATGAATTTTCAATGGATTTCAGAAAAAAAATACCAATTGCGTTTGGGTTCCCCTTTAAGCCACACCAAGCTTTTTTAATTTAATACAATCTGGTTTCCCTTTAACCACTCAGAAAATCGCGAAGTTTTCCGAATGCTGAGAGTCATCCAATCAGATATTTACAT
>CM068962.1:10977540-10990335 GCA_035128595.1 Eptatretus atami
TCGCTTCTAGGCTTTGCCTATTCCATATTATTATGAACAATATTGTTATTATCATTATTTTCAATATTATCCTTATTATCATAATCATTCATGATGTATCACTATAATTATGTAACTTACATAATCACGATCGCGGTAATGACGTCATGATGTCAATGAACATCGGTCTGTTAGCCACACCCCATCCGGATACAGTGTGTTCTGAGGTAAATGTGTACAAATTATCCTTTTAAAATTTTCGATGTGCGCTCAACATGCGCGATATCAAATGGTCACGTGTCACGCGGTAAACTTTCGGTTTCCTCCGAGGGGACGCTCGAAGCATTACACCACCGAGGCTGGTGCTGCATATAAAGCACCCACCAACTCCATGACACACGTTTACAGCTGCGCATTACTCCGTCAGGAATTTCCGTATTGTTTGAATATCCGTCATGAACACACCAACGGATCATGAGCTTGATCCACGTAAGGACGCAATGTCGAGTGATCCATTGAGTGCGCATCCTAAAGTTGCTCGAGATCAGCCATAAAGTCTTCGGATTTGGGAACAAACAAACCCGAAGACTGTTCCATCTATATTAAAAAAAAATTTTTTTTGACACGATCAGGTTTATCCTAATAACAACATTCACAATTATCGTTTGTTCATTCGCGCTATTTTTTTTTTATGCTTAGCTATAATTCAGTCCGTTTGTAAGTTTTTGTTAAAAATTAAAGTCAGCTTTTAAAGCGGTGTATTGCCACACGACGGTCGGTAGTCTTCTATTGGCGAATATAAAAAATATATTTTTTAGTGTCCATCGATTTGGAGCTCTGAGATGAATATCATCCATCGGTTGCACGGATCGTGAACACAACGTCCATCAGAGCAGGCTTCTGTTAAACATCAGCACGACGCGCGCATGGATGTAAACAATTCACTCAGCACGTCATATGTAGCGTCATCTCGCACGCCGCGTGACGTCATCACGCCGCGGCCTGCTGATTGCCGCCGGTTGAAGGAGAAGGGGAGAGATCTGCGTAGGTGAACGAGACGGAAGTAAATAATAACCCGCCATAAGAAATAATTTTTTTTTCGAAAATATAACTGGTAAGTTGTGGGTGTGAAGAGCTGATGTCACGTAATACTGTCGTCGCTTTGCTGAGGTGAATTATTTCAACCTCCCCCCCCCACCCCAACCACCCTTTCTGTTAGTATAAGAGACAATAACAACGAAAACGGCAAAACTGGTGGTAATTTACCACAGCAATAACTACAGATACTGTGTGTTAATAATAACGATGTATAATAATAATAATCATGTCGTGCTTTTGTGTATTTCGGGATTACGTTTGAGGGTCTCTGCGTGTGAATACCGAAGCCCTGGGCCTTGTTTTCACAATTCGTTCTGCCTCGTCTGTTCAACCTAGTAACCATATTAACTAGCGATTTATCGTTTTTGCAATGATGGTGATTTGCTTGTGCCTGTTCCCTGTCGGGTCGGCTGGGTGTTGTTTTATTTTTTTTTTCTCACACATTTCCCGCTCGTCATTCAAGCGACTCGTTCGTTGTCACCTGAACCGATTGGTCGTTATAATATCCCACAAACAATCGTTATCCTCATTATGTTGGTTGTCACAGGCGTTTTTTGGGGTTCGGAGCTTGGTTTTGTAAAGACTAACGCTTGAGGCCTAGGCGGCTGTGTGCTGTGGGTTTGTTTTTTTTTTGTTATTTATTAAACTCTGTGCTAATTGTGTTGTGTATAAATCATTAACCTGATAATCAGCGTCGTCCATTGATGTGACGATCGCACTCGTTCCATGCAACACGGTTCCACTCGTGTTTCGAGGTAGGCCCGTGGCCTTGGCTAGTTAAGTTTCCCCTTCAATCTCCCCTGACTCGATGAATCGTCACTACGTCATGGATTTCGTCACTACGTCATGGATTTGCGGAATACTGATTGCCGGTGTGGGTCCTAGATCGAGAATAACACGTCAGGTGGTGGTGGTGGTGGTGGTCGTATGGCAGCTTAGCTGTTAGGGTAGCTATCATTTCTGAAGCGCCACTGTGTCGCTGATGCAGTGCCCTCTACCGGTACACGCACTGGAACTGCTACTCATTTCGCCGACCTCGGAAGGTGACTGGCTGAGTCAACCCCCTGGTGTATTAATTCAGCGGCCCAACGGGGCTTGAACTCAGGACCCTAGGATCCCAAGCCGCCACCAACCACCGAGCCAACACGGGCTATATACACGTCAGGTGAGAAACGACCGTCGTGCCGCAGGAAGGTGATCATAGCACTCTGCAGTGTTTGCCGGTTTAACCTCCAACCAAGCCTGGTGTTGGCTTAGTGGTTAGGGTGGTGGCTTGGATCCTGGGTCCTGAGTTCAAGCCCCGTTGGGCCGCTGAATTAATACACCAGGCGGTTGACTCAGCCTGTCATCCTTCCGCGGCCGGCAAAATGAGTACCAGTGTGTACTGGTAAGGGGGACACTGCATCAGCGGCAAAGCCGCGTCCCAACCAATGATGCAACCAGCAGCCACAGGCTGCACTCGATAGAGAGAGAACCTCCAACCTCCAGGTTAACAGGTTGTTAACTGTGCAGGATCCTCCTTGGAGGAAGGTTTGTGGTTTTCCTCCTTTTGCTTTGAGATTGATTAATTTGTGTAAAATCTTCTCGTTTGCTATTTTTCCACGATCCAAGGTTTGTCGTCTTGCGATTTTTAACTGTTTTGTTTCACGGTTGATACAGGCGGCGTTTCATCAGACTACAAGAACGAATCTGTATGAGAGTTCATCTTCATGTGAAGGAGCCAGTCATGAACTTGACCAGACGTCTGGTGTATGTGCCTTGGTGATTTTGGATTTATTTTATTATTTTATTGTTTTATTTTATTGACGTGGCTGTGACGGGTTTGAGTAGAGGCTCATGTCGGATGGTGGATGCGTCGACCTCCCTAGTCTTGGTAAATTGAGGAAGTCTTCTTATTTGCGCTGGTGCAAGTTTTGACTTGATTGTCGTTGACCATTTTCTACCCATTTGTACTGTAGGGGTAGAGGAGGGGTCTGCATGATGGTGTACATGCCACTGTAACCTCCAGTGGGGTTCTCTAAAAATGAAGAGCTGCTTTGGTCCCAACCTTCATCATCAATGTGTCGATCAAAAAATTATTTTAAAAAGCGTTATTTCTGAAATGATTCGTCGACGTGTATCCCAATATGCTGAATGCTGTACATCGATAACAGATGGACCACCAGCATTGTCTTTATTCCATTATTAAATTGGGAGGTCATGCCCTTTGCAGCGTTCCAGGGCACATTACGATTGGTTGAGAAACGCTTCTACAGTGGAATCAATCCTGGACCTGGACCGGCCACCACTGACGCAGGACACTCGATTGGAAGTGCAGGGAGTTTTAATTTATTGAGGATGCTGGTGATGACTCACCTCTTCATGCAAGAACACATGGGATATTTAGCGTCCACCACCTAATGCTAGCAAACAGGTTCCTTTCTATATCGATATCTATCTCCACGTCAATCCTAACCCATCTGACTTGACCTTCTTCATGAAGTAAATCATTGGATCTTTGATGTCCATTCATGGCAGATGCCCCCTCCGGTTTAACACGCATCTGATGGATGACACGCACATTGATTCTTTGCCTTGCATGCCAAACACCAGGACGACGTTTTGTGGCTGGGTTGAAGTTCAAACCCAGGCTAGACAGCTTAGAGGCGAGTGCACACACACTTCTGGGATGTCCTGCCAGCCCTGTTTATTCAATCGATGATCTGTTGTAAATGGATTCCTTTTTGCAAACCTTTCATAGAAATACGTCTTGTATACAAAGCCACATGACAATCGGCACAGGATGAGATTTGTGCTTTTACACGTGCCCTCCGCTATCTAGTATTTATTTTTGTGTCACTGAGAATGTGATTTTATATTTCTGAGATTTGGGATGCTTTCGAGCATGTTCAAGGTCCAATCAATCCTCGTATCCCCTTTCAAGGTTGGTCATCTGCTTTTCCATTTCTGGTCTGCTAAACATGACCGTTGTCCTTGCTTCAAACCCTGGAGCCTGAGCAGTTGTAAAGTTTAGTTTTGTAAGCCGCTCATGGGGAAGTCTCATAGTAAGTTCCCTTTACCTGCAGTATTTTTTGTGATGTGCGGCAGCTGCGATGGCCATCAATCATTGAAGGACAAACCCTTGATCGGACATTTGGCAAATGGCAAAAGAAGCCTGGAGGCCGAACATAATTCATTTTAATTAAAATCTTTACAAACAGATGACTTGATTCACAAATGGCATGCAGAACAACTTGAGGGATCTACTACTACTACTACTACCTGGGATCACCCAGGAAGCTTTTTTTTTTTTGAGTTGGGTCTTTCATGAATTAGCTGGTCAGCACTGACATTCAGATGACAATAAATTTTAATTTTGTCATGGTGTAGTGATAACGCACCTATTATTTGTGAGTCACTGTGAGATCTATGAGATCCACCATCAATCAGTGCTGGTAGACGGACGGGTCCTCTGTTTTAACGTCCTTTCAGTTGACCATGTGTCCATTAATACGTCGCTCTGCATGTGAAACACCAGGGTGAGAGTTTATAGCTGGGTCGAGATTAAAAACCATGCTATTACAGTCGAAAGGCGAGTGTGCATGTCACCAGTCTATCCTGCCAGTTTGCTTTTCCAGCGCAACACTCCATCCTGCCTGTGATGGAAGTGCACATCCAAGTTATTCAATGAGCTCCAGACATTGTAGAAAATGAAACTCCATCACTTTGTCTGCTCCTTCAGTCCAACATCTTTAAATTTGCACTGGCAAAACTTTTACTCGTTTCCTGATTCCAAAGGGGTTATCTAGGTAAGCACTTTGGGTCTGACATGCCCTGTCCCGACCATCCTGACTCCTCAATGTGGGATGTGTAATCATTATCTTGGTGGAGCTACATGCTGTTTGTCGATGGTGTTTACCCATGCGTGTTTGTTTGACTTTGTGAGACATAATCCACGACGCTTTAGATATTTTCACGGCATGACTGCCAATCTTCTATTGTCCAATGTGTTTGGGAAAGCCCTTCCAGCGAGCTTGAGAACTGCTATGGCAGACGGAGGAAAGAAAGCACAACATGCTGTGTGTGGTTTTATTTTTCCATGACACCTGCGGTGGTTTGACCTTTGTATCAGATGTTTCTCCTACGGAGCGGTTAAAGCATTTGATTTGCATTTAGTCGGCATGCACACGGCCAGCCGTGACGAAACGCAAGGCTGGTTGTCCGATTTGGGAACCAGGCCATCTTGTGGTAACCGCTACCTTTTTCAATGGACACCACATTCAGTATGAGAGATGTTGAAAGAGATTTGAGCAAGGAAAGGTTGCTTTGTACGAGTGGTTTGAAAGAACAGGCGTTGATATCTGGTAGAAATGCCATATTTGTGTTGAAGTATAAATCGTACTTTTGTGGCTAAAATGACTTCCTCATCTAAAGCAAATGATGTGTGCTATACGTCCGTTTAGCATCGCTCAGTTGACCACATGGTGATGATTCCTTGGAGTCCTCAGATTTTGCGGAGAGTCCTGATCGTCATGTTTGTTTGTGATTGGGTGGACATGGTTTTTCTAATATGTACTTCTTCTTCCTGTCTCATCAGAGGGTGAGTGCTTTTCGACGGGTACTGCAAACTCATTCGGGGGCATGAGCGAGGGAGGAGCCAAATGAGCGAACCAGCTGAGCAGCATTCTCCGCCAACTCTCAGACGTTCAAGGTTGTCCTCTTTATTATTATGACCTTTTCCACCTTTTGCTTTCAATTACTATTTGTCTCAAAACCTCTGATTATGTAATATATTTATATCACTGTTTCTGTTTTATTTATTTATTTATTTTAGATTATTGCCTTGTTTGCTTGCTTGTTGTTTTTTTTAAGATATATTTTCCTTTCTTCAATTTACCTATTCCATGGGTTTTATTTATTTATTTAAAGAAAATTTCTCCCTACGTGCAGTCGCCAGGCGAAGAGAAAGCTTGCTGAGTCTTCTATTGCTCAGCATCCAGTTGTCAAGGCAACCCGGGGGGGGCAGTCAACCAGCAGGTGCGCTGAACTTGCTCTTCACATTACCACGGCATTGTGGCTGAATTTGTGGTTACACCTGAGAAAGCCAACCTTGTGATATCAATTGGTCTCGTACTGCCATTGTTCTTTATTTTTCTTCTCTCCTCGCTCCTTTTACCATTCCACACTCTTGTCTCGTCGACTATCGATTTAAACTCGTTTTGGGATTTTACCTTGTATCGGTAACATATGGCTTTTCAGGGTATACAGGTGTAAGTTCGAAGACTAGAGATGATAAAATTGCACTCATTATATAGTCCATATGTGCGTAGAGGACAGCAGTTAGGCTCGTGCTACACCCGAAAAGTAAATTTGATTTTGTCAAAGCATTGTATTATAAATCGAGCTCTTGCTGCTTCGACAGATTTGACGTTTATATTTATTTACCGTTTTATGTTTCAAAACCATGATTTATTAGTGTGAAGCAACGATTTGTTTTATTACCTCTGGGTGTTTTGAGCTTGATTGGTAATTGGAAAGAAGCCAGAGCTTATTCATGTACACTATAACCCGAAAAACGAATTATCTTTTACCATTTATTTTCCGCTGACGTCCACACCTAGGGTCATTGGCAATGGTTGGTTTCATGTACAATGACATTTCAAGCAGATTTATAACTTGAATAAGTGGTAAGGTCTGACCAATAATATTGCCTTAGTCAGGGGGAGGTGGGTGGGCTTGTTCTTTGCATTGCCGTGTTCCTATAACTTTAAAGGCATTACAAAGTCATAAATAATACTATGAGGATGATAGCCAATCGTCACAGCACCATCCCTTTTTTTTTCTTTGTCTTAGTCCTCCACAAGACTTCGAGGTATCATCATTGGCTAAGGGTGCAGCTGTGCTGCTGATGTGGTACTCTCCGCAGGTTAAGGCAGTAATTTGTTCATGCTGCCAGCAATAGCTCACTTACTCTTCGTGAAGGACACTGTGGGATCTTGAACATTCACCAACTAATACGGATTGATGTGACACCCAGTTTAAGGTCCATCCGAAGGACGGCGCATGCATTGATGAATCACCTTGCCTGGGAAACAATGGGATGTCAGTTCATAGCTGGGTCAGCAATCATACCCAGGCTAGAAGCTTTGAGGCGAGTATGCGTACTTCTAGGCCTTCCTGCCAGCCTAGCGCCCTCAACATGTATTGGTAATACAATCCAAATTATGACATGACCATTGCGTACAGTACTATTGTTGCTTTTGATTTGTGAAACTTCGGTTCTGATGCATAAAACAGTAGTTATAAACGCTTCACTTTAGACACTGTAAAGTGGGTTGATGTGTCTGCCTCTGCACGGCAATCATACGATGTGGTTTTATTTAGCACCTTCAGCATCATGCCGGCATGGGTGATCACATGAGTCGGTGCCTGTGCCATCTCAAAACGCCTTTGATTGTGTGTTTGCGCTTATACCTGCAGACTGTTACTGCGTTGAACTTGTGCGGCCTATTCTTTTTGAAGTGCTTATCGCCAGTGATGCAATTGTAAAAAAGATCCCTCATCATCACTTGTATGCATTTATCTTGATAACGGCATCGTCGTCAATCAATATAAATGTATAATTTTTATTTTTAAAACAATACTTTGCTTCTGTCACCAACCTCTCTGACCATCAAGGAAGTAAAGGCAGATCCACAATGGAGGTGTACGCACGTATTTGCGTTTGCACTCACACGTGCGCGCACACTTGTAAGATGCCAGTTTACTTTGGGGATACATTCCTGAAAAGTACGACAAATGGCGAAACGACGAACATCAAAGCAGTTTCTCTCATCAGAGTTAATGGAATAAGGGGGGGGCGGGAAGGATGCATTCCGAATGTCACCTCTTCGCTTATTGTATTTCACTTTTTTTCTCCTATGATAGTTATTTAAGAAAAAAAACAATTACGGCATACTTTAATAAAAATTAACCTTTTCCAGAAGCTGTCGAAGGTGGCGGTATATCATCGTCTCTCCCATCCTCCTCCTCCTTCAATGAACGTTGGCATATATATTGATCAGAGGCAAACTTAATAACCCGGCAACCATTACTACCAGTATTCATTGAACGAATAACATCGAATTTCATTTCGCAGTTAGCACTTCCATGATGCCTCTTGGCTAATGTACAGTACTTTATTATGTGCGATGGCAAGGTACAGTAGTTCTTTCAGCGATTTATATTTATATATATATATATATATATTTTTTTTGTGATCTCCAATTTGGTACTTTAGCGATGTGTTATTGCGTCTTTATCAGTCTTGTGAGTTCTGAAAGTGTGCATGCTCGTCACTGATAGAGAAATATCAGCAAAAATGACTGAATCTTGAGTATAACTAATCACAATTTTCATGCAAACACTTGTCAAGGAGCGTACGCAGTTTTGACGTGCACTCGTAGCATCCCCGTTTTGTGTGTCTTTGCATTATGGCATACATCTTCCTCATGCTTGGATCGTTAGAAGACAAACTTGAGATAAGGTTTGGTTTGAAGATTTTGTTTGAACTTTTTTCCCCCCTCTATAACCCCAATTACCCACATAACCCCCCCCCCTCCCTCTCCCCCAACATGAATAGCTGACATTTTGCAAATAATTTCATTTCTATACATGGTGTTTCAAAAAGAGTGATGCAACTTTAAGTGTTTATTTACTTGAAAGCTCATGACATGGAATTTTCTATCACTGATTGCTATTGCAGTAAGTCACTGCTAGAGTTGGTGAGAGCCCAAGGTCTGAAATTGGCATTCACGCAAAATCCTTGTAATTGACGTTCTCCATGTGTGCTCCTCCGTGGTTCAGACAGGCATTGATCCTGACTCGAAAGTTCTGTCCCACTTTCCTGTATGTCTCATGTGGCACTGCCTGGAGGTAGTCTGACACATCCTGCTTCAGATCATCCATTGTGGCAGGGTCGTTGGCAAAGACAGAGCCCTTGGAAACCCCCCAGAACCAGTAGTCCAGAAGGTTCAAATCTGGGCTATGGGGTGCCCAGTCATGAGTGGTACCCAGGACAACGAGGCGATTTCTGAAGAGCTTCCGCAGGAAAGTGATGGTGTCACCAGCTGTATGCAGGGGTGCACTATCCTGCATAAACCAGGTCATGCTGAGCTGGTTTGGAATGACCTTTTGGGCTCGATCATTATGCAACTTCTGGAGCATGGCCCGGTAGCGCTCACTGTTGATCGTTATCATCCTGCTGTTGTCATTCTCAAACCAGTAGGGCCCTAGCGTTCCCCATCTGGCATTGAAGGCCCTGAAGCATGTGACCTTCGGCCCCTTCAGGTACCTCTCAGTGATCTGCGCAGGTCGTTCTGCCCCCCAGAAAATGTTGTGGTTGTTGATGGCACCGTTCAAGTGGAAATGGGCTTCACCACTGAACCAGATCAGGTTGATCCAGTTTGGGTACCGCTCCATCCTGTCACTGAGCCAATTGCACATATCAAGTCTCCTTCTCATGACATCTTGACTCAGTTTATGCCTAATAAAGATGATGTGTGGAAAAAGCTTCAGTTCTTTAGTGAGGATACGCCAGACTGATGTTTGTTTGATGCCTAGCTCCCGGGAGCACCGGCGGTGGGATTTCTTGAGACTGTCCATTGCAGTATCCCGCATGGTGTTGGTGTTGGTGTTGGCCTACCCCTGTTGACCTTGCTCTGGTCGTACGCTGCACCTTTATGCTCAAAATGTTTCACAATACGTTGAATGGCACAATTTGCGGGTCCATCACATGTTCTGAGGTCGTATCCCGGCAGAACCTCCGGCGGGTGTCAACATATGATTTAGTCTTGTACCACGGAGCCACCACTTTTGTTTTTTGTTTCACTGTCAATGGCACAGTTGAGCTACGGAGCTAGAAATCTCAGGGAACAAACACCACGATAATACCACCAAACGCTGAAAAGGAAAACGGTATAGGTCAAAAAAACAAAAATGGCAGGAAGTCAAAGTTGTATCAATCTTTTTGAAACAACCTGTATTTTTTAGTTTTTTTCAATAGGTCATTTAATTATCTTTCTTGTTCTTTCCATTTATTTAAGATTGCATTCTTCCTCTTCCTCTGTGGTCATCTCGACAAGCCCCTCGAGGAGCCGGGGACGGGGCCGCGGCCGGGGGCGCGGCCAAGGACGGGCAGTGGCCACGCCCCCCAAAAGGAGAGGCGGGCGGGGGGGGGGAGGAACCGGACAGGGCAAGGAGGTAAGACGGGGGGCTTGGTTGGTGAAGCAATCGAGAGAGAGAGGGAGATGTGATTGTAACACAATCTGTATTGGGAGGATTGGTTTGCTGGACTTGTGCAAAGAGAGAGAGAGAGGGAGGTCGAGATGTGGAAGGTATTTTGGAGGGAATAGCTATACTGAATAAGGACCTTGAGACTATCTTTTGGTGAAATATCAGGTTTAAGTGTAACATTGGGGAGAAGAGAACATTGAGAAGAAGGCATTGATTGTGACGAGACGGCTCTTGATCATCATTTCCGAGGTTTTGAGCTGTTGGGGTATCTGTGTGCCATTTCGCAGGGAAGGGAGACACGAGGAACAGGGAAAGCAGGAGGGGAGGTTTCAGTTTCAGGGACCTCGGTTGTTGGAGAAGAGAGAGCAGGTGCGAGTGGAGTGAGAGGTAACAGAAGGAGTTCAGGAGACGTTCCAGCGGTGAGAGGATTGACCATCGTGTTTTCCTGGACGCTGTGTGCTATTCATCCATTCATTCAGTTATCGAATTATCGAGACTCAGAGAGGCCAAATGGGATGAGAGGCAAAGATGAGGACTCTTACCTGCCACCTGTATTATGCGAACAAGCACAATTACAATAACTTTGTGATTTGAACACGACATGAAACCAAGATGCAGAAGGATGCACAATGATAAATGGAGCCACCTTGAGATCCCCAACAAATCTGTTTGTTTTTATGCCTCTGCAGCCGATGGCCGGAGGCATTTTTTTTTTCTCCATTCGTGAAAACTATCCATTTGATGTGCTTCTTGCGATCCATGTTTGTTCCACTGTCTGTCTGGATCTTTTTTTTGAAATGTTCTTCTCATGTCGCACCGAAAATGCTCTCGCGTTAGCACTGAATAGCATTGCCTTAACATTTTTTTTTTATATTGCTTCCACCAACTATAATGGCAGATTTTTACCAAATGTATTTTGATGGAATTGGATGAAGGCATTTGATTGACCATCACGTTACATCTTCATCATACTTTGACTGCCATCAAATCCAAACATTTTTCTGCCTGAACCCCAGCCTCAGCAGGAAGTCGGAGGTCGCAAGTCAGGATCAAGCCCTAGTCCCCGACGTGAGCCAGTTGCACCGACTGTACCGCGATTTGATTGGCCAAGCCGCCTCAGTAGAGCCACAGGCATTGGCAAGGTGAGGGGGTGGGGTGGGTTGGGTTGGTGTTCAGTTCAGTTTACTCTCTTGAATCGATCAAACACAAAATACAAGAAATGTGCATCGTAATACGAGAACAGTGAAGGGACCTGAATAAAACCATGGCTTGTAAAATTTCAGGTCATTGTGACTGGATTATGATAAAATAAAATAAATATGAAGACAGAAATATAGAAACAAGCCGGTAGCCGGCGATGGGTTGCCGAGCATGGAAACTATAAGATATAGAGCAAAATGGATGTCATATAGTGGATGGGGAAATCACCTAAGATTATGCATATCAAATCTCATCCAGTTCATCTACTGATAACTACTCGGTATCCATTTGAATGAAAAGTACCGAAAATGCGGTTTGAAATCGGAAATCCCCAAAGTTCGAGGGGTGCTGTGGGTGAACAAAGATCTAAATCGAAAATCCGGCTCAATCGTTTGTGCACAATGTATTCCAGACGATTAGTGTGAATTTTCATGACCATCCGACCATAACCCTAGGAGGAGTAGCATTTGGCGGGAAGGCACCTCCAGTTCTCGCATATTATCGATTTTGCACTAATTGACCTTTGACCCCTGACCTAAGCGAAATCGGTCAATATGTCCTGAGGCAAAGTTGTAGTATCATTGAGTACCATGAACCTGCAAAGTTTCATTCGTATCGATGCACTCACCTGGTGCTAGGGGGCCTTCAATTTTCGCCAATTTGTGCAATGAGATACTATAATGGGAATAGTGAGGTGGACAAATAGAAGGTAAAACAGAAAGGAATGCAAATGGGGGTGGGGGGGGGGGGGGTTGGAGTCGGGTGATGGGTATGGGGGTGTTGAAGGAGGAATCGGCTGGTATGTAATATTTTTGCAGTAACACTCATTACTCATTTATTACCAGTAATTACTCCTTCATCAATTTATCATATACTTCTCCAATAATTATCTGGAGATTGGTTAACTGTTTTGAGTGCTGTATTGTTCCAGTTTGTGATACAAAGATATGGTTTGCATTCAAGCATTGAGGGCCGTGCTGAATAAGCCCACATGCCGTCAAGCAGGAACAAACAATACATATTGTTGAACAATGTTGCGTGTCACAATCGTGTCACAAAAACAATTAAAACTATTAATACTGTAGCGTCAATGGGTCAATTAATATTGACCGCGTTGCGGTGGGAGTTGTTAATCGTGCGATGAACCAAAACGATCTTTTACTGCATTCAACCCAAAGGGAGGTGACTCGTGCGGGAAGCACAGGAGGCTCTTAAATCTTAACGGGTTAACCAAAAATAACCAGGAGATGGTGATCGTGATGGTGG
>CM068962.1:10990345-11010942 GCA_035128595.1 Eptatretus atami
GGGTTTAGGAGGAGGAGGAGGAGGAGGAGGAAGAAGAATAAGAAGAATAATAAAATCTGAAGGTGCCACGCACAGACTGGGAGGGAAACGATCAACTGGGTGAGGCCTTAGCTTGGTGTTTGTCGATGGAGGATTGCGATGAAGCAGGCACGACGAACCAGGGAGGCAAGAATGACAGACACATGAGCAGGAACGACGAGGGCACATGGGCAGGATGACTAACACGTGAGCAGGGACGACAGGGAGAAGGCAGGAACATGAGCAGGAACCAGGGATGACAACGAACACGTGAGGAGGCAGGTGACAAATACACGGGTAATGTTTCAAAGGCTGCAGAGGAAAAAAAAATAGTATCCTCCAAATTTAATTTTTTATCTATGTGTTCGTATGCAGCCTATGGCTGCTTGGCTGCATCATTTTCTGGGGGTGCGGCCCCTGGTTACCAGCAAGCTGGTACTCATTTCCATGACCTCGGAAGTATGACAGGCTGAGTCCAACCCGCCTGGTGTTAATTCAATGGTGAAAACGGCCTTTAACTCAAGACCCGAAGATCTTAAGCCAACCACCCTAACCGCGAAAGGGGAACCCAAGCGCTCTCAGACCACCTTGACGCTCATCTCTTGTATACCTTGATACCCTACAAAAGAGATATGATGTGTCTTTTTCCAATTTCTGAATTGTAAAGTAAGTAAATTTGTAATTAAAAGTCAAAATCTTATTCTTCAGATTAGCTGTGACATTGCATCAGGAAGTCGACCGCCATATCTGTACTGTCTACAGGTGACATCGTGGTATAATTTTCGATTTTCCACAAATATGCCGAGTCGCGTCATTGGTGCTTGTGTCGTAATACAAACCGAGATGGTTTCATGCTACACCAATGGCCGAAAGACCCTAAATTTACCAGAAATTATATGAGGTTCGTCTAAAATACCCAAGTATGGATCAGGCCTACGAAATGTTCACTTTTGTGCTCGGAACATTTTATAGAGAATTGTTATATGAAACAACAGAGATGGCTAGATGTGATTATGCGCCACGATTGAGAGGGGATGCAATCCCTACGATTAAGCGGAAGAAACAGCTTTCGCTCGAAACCAACACCATCTCTACCCAGCTACCAGCATATGTACATGGGCGATTTGAGCAGTGAATTGAGCACCTGTTGCTATTGCCCGACAGTTACCACAAGAGCACCTGAAAAAAATATTCTGTTATCGACACAAATTTTTACCAATCAAATGGACCACCATCTATTTATAGTGGAGAGTTATGTATGTATGTATGTATGCAACATCTACTCCTCCGAGAGGATTTGACCGAGGACGCTAAAACTTTCAGGGTCCCCCCTCCCCTCCACCTTTGACACGACACGACACGACACAACAAGGCAACACAGCACGGACATGGCACCACAGCACCAGAACACGACACGACCACAGACACAAATGGCGTCCCAGGAAAGTATGAAAAGGGGTGGCCTCGTAACATACAAGACACCTGGTCAGCCTGCAGCTGTTGGTCAAAGCATTCATCGCTCATTTTGTCTACGGTGTCCGAGTGTGCCGAGGCGGTTTCTGTGCTGTCAGGCGATGACGGGTATTTCTGTTTGAGGAATGTAACTGATTTCTAAAAAGTAAAACATCCTTTGTAAGCCATCAATTGAACGGAAAAACAAAACCTACAAATCTGAAGTGAACATACGACCAGCATTTTCATCTTCATGAATACTTCCGCCGCCTTCCTCTGAATCGCTTGCACAAGGCTCGAAACGATACGACTCAACAATTCCCTGAAAGCATTTCCATCACTAAGTTGTTTTTTCTCCATTAGTTTCTTCAAAATCCTACTGATCAGTTTCAACATACTGAGAACCTTCGTCGTCGTCGTTATTGTGTTCCCCCGGTCAGTTCTGCTCGAATAGGCCCACGGCACGGAAATAGCCGATCGATCTCTCACGAGTGGCCCAGAGATCCTTCACATCTTCGATGTTGTGCTCTTGTTTACGTGGAGCCAGGACCGCGAAGTCTTCTTCTTCGTCTTCGTCTTCGTGTGTGTATGCGTGTGCGTGTGCGTGTCGGCGTCGGCCTGGCAGAGGTTGCAAGTATCGTCGAGTCTGTGTTTGTCGTGCAAGAGCTGTGGGTGGTGTCCACAGAGGAGGCGTGCAAGGTGAAAACTCTCAGACCTGGAGAGTCGTTGGTCTGTCATGGATGGCGTTGTTAATGACTGTGGAATCGGTGTCGGAATCCGAGCTCGACATGCACTTTCTCGATGCAAGCCGCTATTTCGATCTATATGGCTTCAAAATGTGGCGTCACTGGCGAAATTGAAAATCAACACTGGTGCTTTTTTTTTATAGACGCTTTGTGATTGGCAAAAATATTTCCATTCAAATTGGACCGTGAGGAGGTGTGATTAATGATTTTCAATGGATTTCAGAAAAAAAATACAATTGCGTTTGGGTTCCCCTTTAAGCCAACACCAGGCTTCTTTATTTAATGACAATCTGTTTCCCTTTAACCACTCAGAAACATGCCGAAGTTCGATGCTGAGAGTATCCAATAAGATATTTACATCACAATGAGGGGGGAGAAATGCTAGAATTGTCAGCAAATAGGATGAAGGATAGTCATCAGAGACGTTATGAAAATACTTTCTAGTTAGTCTTGCAATAATTGAGTAAACGTGGACGTCACAGAAACTCAAAAATTGACATTTAACAATTATTGGGTCTATGTAGAGGTTTGAAGCCCTGTTCTACCTCCGCTTCCAACCCCAATACTGGCCTTGAGTAGCCACCCAAGGCCAGCAGATGAGCACGTAACTTAGCCTTACTCCAGAGCACATACTCCGGCCCGGGCTCTGATAAAAGGATGTACTCCCGCCTGGAGGGCCGGAGTGACAGCTCGTTTTTGTGACAAGCTAAAGGGGGGCCCGAGGATAGCAGGTGTGCTCATGGTTGTTTAATTTGGTGCTACAAGCTGTTGAATTCTTCAGTGGAATTTTGGGTTTAAATGATGAACATTTGATCAGCCTAATAAAATCTTACAGGATGGTCTTTGAGTACCCTTACCTTTTGAGTTGTCTAGCTTGCATTCTGTTCTCAGCTCGAGTATAAGCTGTTTAACCAAGTCGTCCTTGTACTCCGATTAACCCTGATAGTTATATTACTACGAGTAGCGATTGCCAAAGATGTATGCACGATGACATTTTTGCTATTAATTTTCATTTCCCCTCACCATTCGGCCCTTTTTATTCATTGTTTTATTGTTGTTGTTGTCCTCTCCACCCCCCTCCCCCTCCCACCCCTATCCCAGAACCGATCCCAAACAGTCGAAGTCTCTTCAGCTCCCAGCCGGCCGGGCCCTTCCGGCCTTCAGCCTCAATTACCCGGTTACGTTCCATCATGATGCATCTTCTGTGATGTTCCAATTGACTGTCATCTTCCTCTCTCAATTTCGTGTCATCTTCCAGCACCCTTTACAATTCATACTTCCCTCCTTTATCTCTTGTTTTGCTTCTCAAATTACATGATGTAATTTGCACAAAGCTATAATGTGCTGCTTAATAACTTGATCACTTTATTTCAGGGCTGAAAAGAGGCGGGACTACCAGCAAGGGAAACCAATCCCTTCCCACGGAGGGGTTAGGGGTGGGAACAAAAGCGGGCCAGAGGGCCAGCCAGAGAGGCGGAGGGGGGAGGAGCAAAACCACGGGGGGGGGTTGCAGGTACTGCCATCTCCCGGGTGATTTTATAATACAGTGCAGCATTTTAAATAGTCTTTATAACTTTGTGTTCTTTATGTTAATCATGTTCCCAACCTATTGATTTGTAGGTCTATAAAGTATGAAGGAGCTAAACCTGAGGCTTTTCACCATTCCCACTTGCCTTGTCTGCAATCACAATCAAAATGATGTACATCACAGGAATTGATGAATTTGCTGTGTTGATGGATTCCTTCACGTGTTTATAGGCTGTTTCAGTTATGGGAAAGAAAATGAGCTGAGTTTTATTCATTCTCCCTGTTCCACTTTGTTATATCCTCGATGTTATATCTATGAAGCAGCATAACTTTCCTTTTACTTGATAAATGTATTTTGCTGCTGTTCCCACTAATGCAAAGCAACCATTAAATGGGTTTCAATTGCTTTTTCCTCATCCTCATCCATAGCCGCCGGGCCGGGCAGAGGGGTGGGGACAAGAGCATGGCAGAGGCTGATGGAGAGGGGTCCGGAGGAGGTGGAGGAGCAGGAGGGGCAGTTGGAGGCCTTGCTCCTACAGATGACTCTGCACAAGGGGCTACGGGTGGGTGAATATTGTCTTCGTCTCTCTTCCCACAGATCTTGTCAGGAAGAAGGGTTTGTACACAGATCATCACCTCTTTGTTGGCCATATATTGACGTGAATAAAAGTGAAGCTGAAGTTTCGGGCCTCACCCTTCGTCGGAGAAAAAAAGAAAGACAATGGAACGGGTTAATAAAAGAACACCCACAAATGATATCATCTGAGGTGCTGGGGATGAGGAATGCCGATTGTACAGAGGGGTTCGCGTGATGTGTAACGTATTTCTCAGTGCAATGTTATGAGTGACGAGAGAAGAAAAGGATGGGAGATGCAAGGAATGTGGGGGGGGAGGGGGAGGAAAGTGTGGAAGGTGTGGAAGGTGTGGAAGGTGTGGGGGGAGAGGGAGGAAAGTGTGGAAGGTGTGGGGGGGTGGGTGGAATAAGGGAGGAGGGGGAAAGAAGATTGGCAAGGAGAGAGCTGAAAATTATGAGTAAGACGAGAAATCTTATGTTAGAAACTAGAGAGCCTCCCCGTCATTTTGCTGACGGACCAATTATTCCTGTTTGGAAGGGGGACAAATTTAACCCTGCGAAGATTGCTTTAACTTCAGCATTGCCCAGATAAAAAAGGAAATTGTAATTACCCCGTTCCACCACCACCAGGAGATGCCATACGGTACACATTTACGTAAAGAACATACGCACCTCTGCGTGAGACCGAGGCCACATCGCCAACATTACTCCCCACGTAAAGTTGTATTTGTACCCCGAGTTTGGAGTTGGAAACTTAAAACATGTGGCTGTGCATAAGGAACAGAGATTGACAGAGACACAATGGTGTTTTGTGTGTAGATTTAAGGTGCAGTATTTTATTTCTCATTTGTTTAGACTTTTTCGGCCCATTGTATATTGATGTTCTGGCCCATTTTGAGCTGGCCTTTGACAGACACGTTGTACACCTCTGTCTTTGCTCCAGTGCATTAAATTGGAACATTAACGGTGCGCTCATGAGGATGGTGCTATTAGTCTTTGGCTTTTTCTTATCTCACATGAACATTAATCTCAGGCATAAGTACTAATGTGGATTATAAGGACATTAGTAGACGATGCATAAACATGTATAGTATATGGGATTTGAATCTGGGGTCCGAGCATCATAAGCCAGCGGTTCAGGTGGGAATGCTAAATGGGCAAAGCTTTCAGTTAGCTTTTAGTGTCTTCTATTACTATTATAAAAACTATTATCATATCTCTCAGAGAGAACGGAGTAGATGACTCATTCAATGGTTCTTTGAGCTGACTTTGACATCAATGGCAATCTACAGGTTCGAGTGTTGGAGCTGGGACCTCTGGAGAGAGCGAATCGGATGACTCGGATATGGGACGTTTGCAGGGTAAGAAAACGTAGTTTGGGTGTTTCATTTCGATGAGTAATTGTGATTGGCTTTTCTGTTTCTGGACACTAATTGTTCGATTTGCACTGGGCAAGAGTGGTGAAGGGGAACGTGTTTCGAGGGAAACGGTTAGCGGATACGTTAGATTGGTTGATTGTTTTTTTTCCTTAGCTCTGCTGGAAGCTCGAGGCCTGCCTCCCCAATTATTTGGATCTCTTGGTCCCAGAATGCAGCAACTGTTCCACCGTACCCTTGGATCCGGCAGCTGTAAGTTCCACACTTTCTTTCCATATTTTTACCCTTGATTGTACGTCTTTAACCCCCTCGATCCCCCTTGCCTTCTTCAACATTTTATTCAAACTTCCTCTAAATGTTGGCAACGTCAATATAAATCTTATTTTGCAAATATTTCTCTCCTTCTTTCCTTTATTCCTTCACTGCACCCAAACCCCCAGCATCCAAAGCCCAGCAGTTGGTGTCAGGGCTGCAGGCATCGGGGGATGAGTCCCAGCAGCTTCAGTCTCTCATTGAGCTCTGCCAACTGCTCGTCATGGGGAATGAGGAGACTCTAGGTGGTTTCCCTGTTAAACATGCTGTTCCAGCATTGGTGAGAATCAGCGGGAGTGTACTCAGCATTTAATATTGTTCATCAGGATTTCAGTTGGTCTCTGTGAAAGATTGTGAGTGAATCCATGATACAAACGCTTCACTCTCCTTCCCAAACTCTCCTTGTAGATCAGCTTGCTTCAAATGGAGCACAATTTTGATATGGTAAGTTTAGGTATTGCACGTACTCTCTGTGTAACCTCTTTGTGCTACATTAAGCCTATTTAACCCCTCAGTAGCGTGCTATACTAATGTAAACGACTGGTTTCTAACCTTTCTCTTTCCCTTTCCCATTCAGATGCATCATGCCTGCCGGGCTCTCACTTACCTGATGGAGGCTTTGCCTCGTTCTTCCGCCGTTGTGGTCGATGCAGTGCCAGCCCTTGTCGAGAAGGTGCTTTCCTGCTGTGCGCCATCACCACCACCACCAGAATAACTTTGGCTTGTGGAGGAGTTTGTGCAATTATTATACAACACAAGGAAAAACTTGTTTTTGTTTTTATTTTTTACTCCCCATACTCCAGTTACAGGTAATCCAGTGCATGGATGTGGCTGAGCAAGCCCTCACTGCTCTGGAAATGCTGGCAAGGAGGCACAGCAAGGCGATTCTGCAAGCTGTAAGCCTCCTCCCCTCAACCTCTCAAACACCATATAAAAGTTTACATTAAAAATGAAGTCTCCTGCTATTGCTTCATTCCTCCTGGCACAAGTTATAATGGCACGATAACATCTCCAGGGAGGATTGGCTGGGAGTTTGCTCTACCTCGAGTTCTTCAGTATAAATGCCCAGCGCCATGCCCTGGCCACTGCAAGTCACTGCTGCCAGGCCCTGGGACCATGTGATTTCCACCTCGTCTCGGATTCGCTGCCGCTCCTCTGCCAGCGATTGGCACATCACGTATGTCTTCCTCTTCCTTATTTTTGTTTTATTTTTGTTCCACCTCCTTCCTTTTTTGTTGTCTTCGTTTCTTCTTCATCTTTTGTCATTTTCAACCTTTGCTTATTCATTGTGATCTATTGAATTGCAAAGTTTGAAGTTGTCCTTTTCACCCACCTAGGACAAAAAGTCTGTAGAAAGTACCTGCCTCTGCTTCTCTCGCCTGGTGGAGAATTTCCAACATGATCAGGTGACAAGCTTATGTCCTTCACTGGCATTGTCCAACATGTTTTGCTTTTTCTTTTATTTTTTTACTCCCAATGATTTTGAATCCTCCTGGTTTTTCTCCGAACCCCCACCTCACCTCCCCCAACCACTTACCTTTATTTATATATGTTTTTACCTGTTATTTCACCCCATACAAATACATTGATCAACCAACTGACTTCCCACCCAGGCTCTCCTGCAGGAATTGTGTGGTTCCAACTTGCTGCCAGCTCTGCAGCGTCTGCTATCCCTCTCCCCTCCTCTGCTTTCTTCCCAAATGTTTGTGAACGTTGTACGTACTTTGGCACGGATCTGTGCTTGCAGCCCGGCACTTGCAGCCCAACTTCTCCAGAACAGTGAGTGAGCCCTTGATAGTTGATGGATGAGGAGCCTAAGAGTGCCATTTGGGAAGAGTTCCTATATTGTAGGATATCGAGGTGCAGAAATTGTGGATTCTTACGTGGCTCCCACCCCTTTTTTTGCCTCTTCTGCACAGATATTGCTGACACTCTTTCACGCTTGTTGTGTGGAGAGGGGGATAGAGAGCGTGCAAGTGGAGAGCTGGAGGGAGATACAAAGGAGAGGGAGCGAGGGAGAGTAGGAGATGCATTGGAACTTGTTTCACGGAGTCCGCAGGAGCTGTTTGAATTGACTTCACTTATTTGGTATTGTTTTTGTCTGCCTTGTATTTCTGGGGTTTATTAAATGGGATTTGGTGTTTTTTGCTTTGTTTGTTTGTTTATTTATTTATTTTAAGTCTCCATCTTCCATATTCATCTTCTTTTCCTCCTTTTCATCCAGTGAACTGCTCCCCAGCCTCCCAACTGATGGAATTTTTTCAGTTGATGCATGGCTAGAGCGTGGTCCTGGCAGTGGTCTCAGTGGGCTTGGGGGTGCAGGAGGATCTGGAGGTCCTGGGAGTGGCCCCTTGTGGGAATGGCAGGATGACAGGGGAAGCTGGCTTCCTTACTCTCACATTGACGGCAGAATCATCGAGGTGAGAGCGTCAAAGTACTCTAAACCCCATTAGAGCAAGTCAGTGTTTGAGATTAATTTATCGGCTCGACAACGCTTTCATTGAATCCTACAACTTGTTGACCCAAATGCCTGTAATAAGTTCTGGTTTTTACTTTTTTGCATTTGGCCACATTGTACATTCTGACTGTCAGACATCGTGCTGATATCCACTTTTCCAACAGTGTAACATGTCTTCCTTTCATTATTGAACAAGGTTTCTTTACATGTACAATCTGATATTATTTAACTACAAGCACATGGTTGTTTTAAGGGTGTAGGTTTTAGAAGGGGTACTACATTCTGTCTCACCTTTGGGTGCAGGCGGCTCACCAGGCAGGTGAGGAGGAGGTCAGCCTATCCACACTTGGACGGGTCTACACAGTAGACCTGTCTGCCATGCGCCAGGTTAATGAGCAGACTGGGACAGCGAGGCCTGTACAACGTAGGCCGGGACGTTCCCCACCTCCACCCCATGGTATTGAGCAAATTATCACATCCCATTTTCTACCAGTGACTGTTTGCTCTCTCTGTGTCTCTCTGTCTCTGTCTCGTCTCTATGGCTGGCTGTCTCTGTCTCTCTGTCTCTCTGGATTTCACCACTTGGCCAAAGGTGAAAATCATCAATTAAATATTATACTTTTGGTGTTCAGTAAGGCTGCATTTCTGATACCTTCTGTATTTCTTGCTAGGCCAACGTTCTACTGCTGCTCCAGCTGAAGATGCACGTGCATGCCTTATGCGCGATCCAGACAGTGGGCCGGCTGGTCCTTTTGTACGACGCCTTTTTGGTGTCCTCTACGAGCTTTGTGTCTCGAGTGCAGGTCCAGCAATTCGACATAAGTGCCTAAGAGCTATTTTACGTGTCCTGTACCATGCTCCAGCATCTTTGCTTGCAGAAGTGCTGCGTAGCCAGCCACTTTCCAGGTAATGAACAATCGCCCCTCTCGGCATTTTAAAAGCCCTTGTGTTTTTATGAATGTCACCCTGACTATGACACCCACTCACCGTTCTTTCCTCACTCCAGCCTTGATTCCCAATTTAATTTGACTTGGCTCCTTTTTGTCTACACAGCCACCTGGCATCTATGCTGTCTAGTTCTGATCTGCGGGTGGTTGTTGGGGCCGTTCAAATGGCAATCATCCTCATGGAAAAGCTCCCAGACATTTTCTGCCTGTTCTTCCAAAGAGAAGGTAACTTTTGTGTTTTTTCTTTACCTCCAAGGTTCATGTCACTTCCCTATCTTCCTGAGGTGCATGTGTTCGTTCGCTTGTCACAGAAGGTTAAGCAACAACTTTTAAACTTGAATATACTATACATTTGCAGTTAATAAATTTGTCATGTGTATGCAAAGCATTCCTATTGAGGAAAAAAACTCGATCGAGTGTAATTGACCTCACCTGAACTGAGCGATCCTTGAAAATCTCATCTGAATTATGTCTCCCACATGATCTGCATGTACATTTGCACATGACCCAGGTCGATATACTTTATAAATTGGCCAAACATGTGTTCTCAAGTTTCGTCATGGCTATGTGTTAGTCACCATATAACATCCTGCTCTACTTTCCACATACAAGACAGTGCTCATATGTGATGGCTTTCACAATTCCTTCATTTATGCAGTCAACACCTTGCTTACGATGGAATCAATGCCTCCTCTCTCCCAATGAAGGCTTGAGTGCCCCCCAAGGCATTGTCTCGGTCCCACTCGTGTTCCTCGCCTACATATAAACCTCTCCAATGTGCTGGAAAACCCTCTTCCTCTTTACAGATGAGTCCACATTGTGCTGTGCAGTACCTCATCCCTCCGACAGGCAGCAGTTGCATCACCTTGCTGATCTGGAACTGATAAAATGCCAGTCTGATCATGATTAGTGGCACATATCTTTCAAACCCCATCAAATCTCTCAGTTTTATTTTTACTCCGGAAAAAATCAACCCACAAACTTACCGATCTTTTTCCAGACACTGGAAGAGTTCAGCCTCTCGAACTTCGAGCTGTTTTTATCAGCCATAACCTCTCCTGGGCTTGACCCCGTATCATGATCCAAAGCTAACCACAGAAAATCCTCCATCATTCCAAATCGTTACTTTAAAAATCAATTGCACTGTGTCGAGAAAGCCTTTGTGCCTCAACGGAGAAGAAGGATGATCAACAGGTTATCGTTCTTCTCCACCTGCGATCTTTCTGACCCCCATTTAACCGGCTCACCCCAACCCAACCCTCTTCTTACATGTTACTCTGTTTCCTTACATCTCTCTCTCTCTTTATTTTCCTGTTCATTCATTCCATTTTGTGTCCAACTGTTGCACCATGGTAATTACATTGCCTATTTGGCCCCGTCACCTCACTTTTACATGAGCCGAGATTTTACATTCACCAAGTATGAATCTTTCCTCACATCATTGGGATAGTTTAGGGTAGTGGGAGGGGAGAATGACAAGGTACCATTAGACTGGGATCGTTAACGGAGAAAGCCAGTTCAAGTTGCCCAAGAGTTGCAATCAATCATGAGAATCGTTATCTTGTCTCCCTTGCCAGAAATAACTTTATAAAACAGCATGATCTCTTCAAAATGATGGAATGGGCAAACTAGGCAAACTAGGCACATGTACATTCTGCTTGTACTTCACCGAGAGGAAGGTTGGAGTCTTCAGATGAGGTGTAGAACAATATTTCTAATTGTACCATTCGTTAGCATAATCGTTTTGGTGAAGTGGAGGGTGATAGTCTGATGATGTGGGCTGAATAATTTATCTTGTCATCATTTGAAGAGATTCTTAAACCAGTTTCACACGCAAGAACGAGATGGTTATGCCGGTATTCGTCCATCTGTCCCAACAGCAATGTCTGCACTTAATTTTTTTTTATGAACGTCTATGTCCGTGCACGTCATCAACGCTGCACTTTGGGATCGCAGTATCGCTCGCCTGTACTGAGTGGTTTGATCTCCTGACTTCAGTCTTATTAAACATACTTGAGACATCCTACAGAGACGTATTTGTAGTCACCAATGCCACCCCCAATCTCTTGATCAACAGGAAGTGGCCCTGGTTAAGGAATGTTGCAACATCCCACAGTGAGAACTGAATTGTCTGATGTTTGTCCATGATAAGACTTTTACAAGCTTGTATTTGAGTCCGTTTGTCACCTACGTTATTAACCTCATAGAGATTGGATATACTCCTCACACCTCATAGATATACTCCTCACAAAAAAAATAAAATATATATATCAAGCAACAAAGGTTTCAAACCCTGTATTGTTTTATTGAACGTTCAAATGTGTTTATATTTTGCTTTAAGAGGATTTGGACATTGATGTGTATGAACAACATGCCATGTCATTACCTTGCAGGTGTAACCCACCAGATGACCCGACTAGCGTCCGTGGGGCCAGCTAGCCCCTTAAGGGATGTTAGCTCTGGCACTGTAGCTGCTGGGGGAAGTGGAGGCCCGGTGGTGGGCAGTGCCCCTCCTGTACCCCCAGCACCACCCCCAGCCCTCAGTGTTCCCTCGGTTGAGCCTGAAGTAGAAGCGCAGAGGTACGCTCTGCCTGCTGTTCTGAGGTAGATCGCCCAATCGTGCACGCTTATCACGTTGGTCACACCCTCTCCTCCCTTTAATTTGTCTTGGTTATAAGAATGATTAATGTATTATTGACATGAACACTCCATTTGTCATTTGCAAATATTAGTTGTTTTTCAGTTTTATTTTTGTGTACATGACTTTTTTTCTGTTTTTTTAAAGTATTTCATGTACCCCCTCAACCTCAGCCTTGCACTTTGTGTCACACTCAAATGTACGTGTCTGTGTTGGTTCCTCCAAAAAGCAATGTACTTTCTGTTTAACATTTTAAAAGGAAATATTTTCTCTGAACACCAGCAAGATGGCATTTTTGTTTGGAAATTTTTCTTTAAAATGCACCATCGCCGGCATGAGAAGCTAGCTTTCCTGGTTTATCAATGTACTTGTTAGTCACTGGATGGTTATGGTGACACCGAGATGGATGGGAGTGCCGGAAGCAGAAGTTAGGTTGGTATAATGGGGATGTACAAGGAAATGAGGGGAAGAGTTTTGGTTGGTTCTTGGATGTCTGAGGAGTTCAACGTGAACATTGGTTTGAGGCAGGGACGCGCTCTCAGCCCACTCAAGTTTATCATGGTGATTGAGCTGGTGAGCTTGAGTATGGGGAGGATGTTGTGGTGGAGAGTGGGTGGGAGATGCAGGAAGTACTGGGGGAGTGGAAGGAGGCATTTGGGAAGCATGGGCTGAAGATGAGAATGGAGAAGACTGAGGTGATGGTGGTCAAGCAGCAGAGAAAAGGAATGAATATCATGTTAGAGGGGAAGCAGATCAGGCAGGAAAATAGGTTTGACTATCTGTGGGGATCAGTGACCAGGCATGGTAAGTCCCAGGCAAAAGTGTGAAGGAGGATTCAGGTGGGTAAGGGTGGAGGGAGTAATGGCAGACAAAGTTATCAATACAATTGAAAGGGATGGTTCTGATGTCATGTTTAACGCCGGCCTACCTTTACGGTCTGGAGACTGTCACTGAGAGGCGATAACAGGCTGCAGGTTTGTGAGAACAACTGGGTCAGTAGGATTACTGGAGTGAAGAGTGGATATAATGAGGATGGATGAAGTGAGGGAGGCGATTTGTGTGCAGATGAGTTTAACGGGGAGATTGGTGAAATGCCGGTTGAGATGGGCTGGACGCATGTTGCGAATGGGGGAAGAGCGAATGGTGGAGACACCGGATAGATTGAGGGAGCAAGGCAGGAGGAATAGTGGTTGACTGTGGTTGAGATAGGCAGATTGTGTGAGGGATATCTGTGAGGTAGGGGTGCTTGGAGAGTGGAGAGAGTTGGCTGAGGACAGAGGGGGGTGGAAGAGTATCGTGGTCAAGCTAGGGTAGAAGTGTGGTGCCATCGTTCTGGTCTACTATATCCACCTGGGAAATTGGAAATCTGCCATCATCACAGCATTACATAAAAAAGGTGCAAAAACAGATGCCCTTAACTGCAGCTCAATTTGCTTACTTCCAATCAGCAAGATCATGGAATCTATCATCGCACTTGACATAAAATCATTTCTTTTCTCCAACGGCCTCATCTCAGAACATTAATTCAGATTCAGACCTGGTCACTCTACTTTGGACATGCTGTTTCTACTCTCCCACCAATGGTGGAGGCCCTCAATATCAGATGTGAGATCAGGGCTGTCTGGACACATTTTGAGCTTTTGATACAGTCTGCCATCCTGCCTTGCTCTCCAAACTGGCTACCTATGGAATGCAAGGCCAACTCCACTCTTGGATTACTAACTTCCTCCCTTCTCATTGTCAACATGTGGTCTTCAACGGAACCCTTTCTCCTCTTCTCCCTGTCAAGGCTGGAGCACACTAAGGCAGTGTTCTCGACCCCATATTGTTCTTGTTCATCAATGATCTCACTGACTCTCTCTGAAAAATCCTCTATCTCTTTGTTGAGGACCCCACTCTCTGCCGTGACATCTCTCATCCTTCTGACAGATAGGCAGCAAACTCTTTCCTCTCGTCAGAACTTGACAAAATCACAAACTGGTCAAACACAATTTTATTTATGTATCCATTTTGTCTACCCTTTGCGTTTCCCTTACCCTCATGATTACCTGCATACCTTGTTTGTCCTTCTCGGTCTGCTTTCTCCCTCCGCACGGCAATTGGTGTTTCCCCTTTCTCATGCTGTTCACTTTGTTATGTTGTGTCCTGATTTGTTCTGTGTAATCGCTCTTCCGCGAGCCGAGACCATGTTAAAAAAAAAACAATGCCGTGGCATTTTTCAGGAACATGTCCACTGCGAATAGTGGCGTCCATTCATAATTAATTCTTTTGTTTCTTTGAACTTGTAAAATCTAGACCTTACTGTACAATTGATTGTTTTGTTTATGGCAAATCCTACATTTACCCACTTTGCATTCGGATAAGTGTTCCCTCGTGGCGAACCCAGAATGGCCACCACCTCCAGCCAGGATAGCTGAGTTATCTACAGCATTACCTTGTCAAGGAACACAAGTCCTCTGAGGAGGGTTTGTCCCCAGGGAGGCGAGTTCAGCTGGGGGCTGCCCTGCTTTACCTTTCATTTTGTTCAATTGCTTCATTTTCATCGTTTGAAATGTAGTTTTCATAAATACATAACCAAATAAGTACACAAGAAATGTATAAATATATAAGAACCAGTATAGTGGATTTTCCACCAAAAGATAATGACGTAATAATGACACACACACACACACACACACTTCTCCTTTTATTAATAAATGACGGGTAGTCATGATTGACTTGCACCTCATAACAATGTGCAGCTGGTATGAACGTGTTTTTATATATATATATTTTCTTTTTTGACATGAGATAGTGGCAAGAGCCAATCGGTGACTGTTTTGGAAAAAAACAACAACAACAAAAAAAACTTTCAAATCAAACGAATCTCGGCCAATCATTGCATGTTTTATACGGAAGCTTCACAAGGGTGGTTTCACTGAAAGTTTTAAAAAAAAATTATTATTATTATTGTCCTCCTGTGGGTACTGTGCAGAGTGGTGGTTTAGCAATGTGCAGGAATGTCAGTTCAAGTATTTAAAAGTATGTTTTTGTAGTTTTTGTATCCTGTATTAATTATTTTTGCACATGTATGGGGTAGTCATTGAAGCAATCATTCAACTCTTACTCTGTAAGCTTTGCAATTACCTTTAACGATAAGTCTGATCTATTAGTTTATAGTCCTGAAATCTGTAACGCAGTTTCATGGATTCTGTTGTTTTAACGTAAAGACGATGCAAGGCCATTTTGTCCAGACAACTTTGATGAAACATCCTCTCCGTTAACAGATGAAAGTGTGGCCTCGGTATGTGGTCACAAAACATCTGGAATAATGTCGTCTTTAAATGTTACAATTTTTTTTTTTTAACAGGTCAACCTGTCTTAATGAAAGCACAAACTGGTGACATTTTTCTTTTTTTCATTTCTCGTTGGGAATGATCAGGTACCTGCATGCTGCCCAAAAACCTTTGCTGAGGAGAGGCAAAGGTTTTCGGGCAGCACCACATTCATCGAGTCACTTTGCGGTCATGTGCTTCTTATTCTCAGATCAACGTTGACACCCATACTTTTCAACTAGGTTATTCACAAGATATCGACCAGATCATGGGCTCTCATGTCGTAAATATACCTTGAGGTACTCATCCTTACTTTTGAAGAGTTTCGGCTCTCTTCCTGAACAGCTTCTATGGTCCACAGCACCGGTTTCACTTGTCCTCCTAAGTCTTGCAACAATGGTGCTGCTGAACCATGAATTTGGATCCCATTAGGCCGCATGGAGTCGCTTTCATGAGCTCACCTTTTGATTACTATATGCTTGTCATGTGATATTTCCTTCCCAGGTGCGGTCGTATTCACCACGCATCAACCGCACTACAATGTTTTTGATGATTATAGTAGTCCTGTGGGTGTGGAACTTTCTAATTGCTTGTATGACAACCAATCCATGTACTATATCAACACGTGACTCTACGATGGAGGATTTCATTCCTCCTTACGCATGAGATCACATACTGTATTTGCGTGTTACACCTTTTATTTTATTTTTTTTTCCTCTTGCCATCATTATTTCCAATACTGTACATAAATGAGAGCAATCGCAGATTTAGTGATTAGCCTGATTCAGTCGTACAAGGGAAATTCGTGTTACATGATGGTCTAATGTGCATGTGCGCATTGCGCGTCTTTTCTTTTTTAAATGATTTCTTCTTCTTCTTCTTCTTCTTCTTCTTCTTCTTCTTCTTCTTCTTCTTCTTCTTCTTCTTCTTCTCCGTGTCCTTGTCCACACAGTCACACATTAATCTGGACGTGGTTGTTCAGATACAAGTTATCTGCTTTGTGTTTATTCAGTGTTTATGCTCAAATATTCTGGTTTTAATTATGTATGCGTGATTGTAGGTTGTCTCTTATTGATAAAGGTGGAGATCTTTGCTTTTGCTCCATGGATACTTGTTTGATGCCACTGTGCCAAGTGAAAAGACACTAACTTGAGGCTGCTGTGCTTTTCCCAGCCGTGTTGAAGTCTTGAAAAGGAAGAGGCTTCCCAAACGAGCCGCACGACGTGTTCGCACCCACGATGATGATGGTAACCATGCATTACCCCTCTTAAACTTCAATGATTATTTGCATTGATGATGATGAGAATTGCTTTACACTGAATTTGATTTAACTTTGATAAAATACTTCAACATGCTGTGACCGTTACATAGTCGTGGGCACGTTGGGCTTTTGGCCCAAGAATGCATAACAGTCATAGGTAGAGATGACCGTCGGGGTGGAGACACTGATATTGCCCAATCCTGCAACCCATTTCCAACGGCTGTCTCAATCTGGTGGTCTTCCTGTCAAATAGCCAACCAAGACCAAGATGGCAACATCATGCTGCGTAAACAGTTTCATGCTGATGATTATCACTAAAAATTCAGGAGAATGCCAAAGGGCAGAGTAGCACTCCATTGAACTGTGGATGGAAGCCCTGTAAATTGATAAAAGATCAGATTTGCCAAACAAAGGCTTTGCACAATGGTGGATACCGACGGAGTCGGCGGCTGGCTTTGCAGGCCAACTATCTAATGGATAGTGGGGATATTTTCAGCAGCCTCGTGACTATTTTGTGGAGAACTAAGTTTTTGAGGGTGGATTTGGGTACCTTGGAATTCGACCTTTAAATTTAGCTTCGACACATTTGAGAAATGATTGGGAACGGCCGCTAGAGGGCGTTTTCCAAAATGGCCTCTCTCTCTATCGAGTGCAGCCTGTGGCTGCTGGTTGCATCATTGGTTGGGACGCGGCTATGCCACTAATGCAGTGTCCCCCTTACCAGTACACTGGTACTCATTTTGCCGACCTCGGAAGGATGACAGGCTGAGTCAACCTCCTGGTGTATTAATTCAGTGGCCAACAGGGCTTGAACTCAGGACCCTAGGATCCCAAGCCGCCACCCTAACCACTAAGCCAACACCAGGCTTTCCAAAATGGCCACCATGAGTATTACGTGTGAGTATCTTGGTGTTTTGTCTGCAGAGTCGGCCAAGGGGTGTATTAAGGGTTTTTTAATGGTTCTAAATCCAGTTTTCATACTTGTAGCAAGCTACAACACTCAAAAATACTGTTATTGGTGCTTTTATTTGTTTCTTACAGGAAATAAAACAGCAAAATGGTAAATATGCAGCAAACATTGAATTGAATATCAAGGACCTTAAACTGGTGCATCGCTATGGTGATTATTATAATATGACTTCTAGCATTTAGTATTTCAACTGCCCTTTGAACAAGGTGTAACATTTTTCACTCGGCAGTTTTTTTGTCATCACTGCCATCTGAATACATTGAAGAATCTGAATCGGCATCAAGGTCTCTGTCATCTGGTTGATTCCTATCTGCAGCTGAAACGTCTTCTGGCGTAGCGGGTTTAGATGATACGGCAGGATCAACTGTGCCAGACGTATCTGTAGCCCAGCATGCCCCAATGGTGGAGGAGGAGATTTGGGTTTGCAAATAATTCATGAACACCCACACTTGATAGTTGGTTCTTGAGATATGAAGATATGGAGGCAGGCCACTTTGCATTTTCTCTCACATGAAAGCCATTTTCTGGACTCCCTTTGGACCAAGCCAAAGAGAGCAAGATGAACAAGGGAAGCAAGATGTAGGGTGGCTAACTAGATAAAATTCACACAAAATGCCACGATGATTATTACTCACAACCAGACTGTCAATCATTTATCTACAGCTTGAAACACACTTGATGCAATTGCGAATTGTCGTGAACATGAGCAATGGTGTCGTGAACATGAGCAAGGGCATCATGAAAATGCACCAGCGAAAATGAAAAAAATTGACGAAAAAGCTGTCCAGGACATGAGCTCGTGTTTTAACGAGTGGAACTGCGACCCATTTGATACCGCCAACAGCACAATTATGTCTCTTCAGTCTGGCAAAGCTGCATCTCCGAACCTTTGTGATGATTTCAAGTCTGCCAAAGATAATGGCGAAAAGCTAGTTCCTGACTTTTTTACAAGGAACGAATCCTGTCAAATGAAAATAAATGAAGGGACTCTATCAAAAAGAACAGTCGACTAAGCTTTCTTGATTCTATGACTTTGGACAGCAA
The DNA here is from genome assembly GCA_035128595.1 of Eptatretus atami. Classification (NCBI taxonomy): domain Eukaryota; kingdom Metazoa; phylum Chordata; class Myxini; order Myxiniformes; family Myxinidae; genus Eptatretus; species Eptatretus atami. The sequence goes on from CM068962.1 coordinate 11,008,983, forward strand.
GGGCATGGAGATGGACAACAAAGCAATGGCAAGCTTAATCTGAGTTGTGCAACATTCCAAAAATTTGGAAACGTAATGTAGTATCGCCTGACTGAGATGCCATTGGCTATTTTCAACCGAAGAGGTACAATGTGGAAAAGTCGTCAGATCACGACCTCAAGACGAGATGACTTTTGCGGAAGTTAAAAATCACCCGCCTTTGCAAAATCGAGGACAGTAATCGTTGATATGGGATATCTCTGGCATCTGGCAACTCCATCCAAGGAAGATGAAAAAGTTTGATGGTCAGCCGTGCATGTGGGGCAACTATCCACAGAAAATTTCCAGTTTTGGTCACAAGGTAGCACATTCGATCTACAGTTTCATTTTATAAATGACACTTATGATCTGAGCAATTTCATTGGAGGCAGCAAAAACATCTTCATCAAGGTGGACAATCAGCTTCCCTCTTCAGAAGGTCTCGGTGTAGTTTTCAAAAATCTACACAAAACAGTCAGGCTTCAACAATTCGTGTTTCATGAATTCAAATGCCTTATCCGACATGAAGCGAAGGAGTTCATCTACACTTTGAGAGAGCAGTGCTTTAATTTGAGGATGAGTAAAGAGATAATCGAGCGAGAATGTCGTCAGGCTGAGGCAGACACAAAAATTTTCTTCCATGTACACTATCTCAATCAGAGTGACCCCCTGTACAGCTATTCCTATCTGCTGAAGATACTGATGTGATAGTTTTGGCAGCACATGTTTCCCACAAGGTTGCAGTCCCGCTGCATTTGTACAAGAAGGGGAAGATTTACGATTGCAAGAACCTCTGCACTAAAGATGTATCTGCAATCATTTAACTGCATATCTTCACAGGCACTGACTGCGTCTGTAGATTTTACCGCCAAGGTAAAACATCAGTGTTCTCTGCTGTGCAGAACTGTTCTGAAACACGATCCCTTTCATCTAGACTCAGGGTTGAACTTCCAGTCAACAAGACTCTTGTCCAGGATTTGGAACACTTCACTCTAAGTTTTATCATTGATGAGAAACAAACACATTCTCTTGGACAAACACTTTCCAACAAGTGGAACATGATGAAAAAGGAGGTTACCTCTAGAGTTCCACTCGACCCTGACTCTCTTTATCTTCATATCTCAAGAGCCAACTATCAAGTGTGGGTCTTTATGAATCATTCCAAACCCGAACCTCCTCCTTTGCCATTGGGGCATGGCTGGGCTACAGATACAGTCGTGGCAAAAAATATTGTCACCCTTGCACTTTTTTCAAATAACTCACAATTTTCTCTAAAAATAAGTTGAAATTGATGAAAGTATTTTGTCTCCACAATTCTATATTATTTCACTGTTAATATAACAGAACCTTTGTTTTTGATTCAGAACTTAATGTGTCCTTTTAAATCAGAAAATAAAAAGAAATTGCATTGACAAAATTATTGACACCCTCGACTTAATATTTGGTAGCACAGCTTTTGGACAAAATAACTGCAGTCAAGCACTTCCTATATCCATGAATGAGCTTCCTACGCCTCTCTACTGGTAGTTTGTCCCACTCTTCCTGTGCAAACTGCTCCAGTTCTCCCAGATTTGAAGGGTACCTTCTCTCAACTGCTATTTTCAGATCTCCCCACAGGTGTTCAATGGGATTTATATCTGGACTCATTGCTGGCCACTTCAGAACAGTCCAATGTTTTGTGTTGAACCATTCCTGGGTGCTTTTTGAAGTGTGTTTGAGGTCATTGTCCTGTTGCAAGACCCATGACCTTCGACGGAGACCCAGCTTTCTGACACTGGGTTGAACATTGCGCTCCAAAATGCCTCCTTGGTAATCTCTTGATTTCATGATGCCGTGCACACTCAAGGCAACCCAGTGCCAGTGGCAGAACAGCAACCCCAAAACATCACTGAACCTCCTCCATGCTTGACTGTCGGGAAGGTGTTCTTTTCTTTGATGGCTT
>CM068962.1:11010952-11023969 GCA_035128595.1 Eptatretus atami
TCTGTAAACAGAGATGATGTGCTTTACCAAAAAATCTGTAAACAGAGATGATGTGCTTTACTTTACCTGGGTCTCCTACCACAGAACCCCCTTTCATTGAGTTGGCGATGGATGGTGCGACTTGAAACTGTCGTACCTTGTGTCTGAAGGTCAGCTTGAATCTGTTTGGCAGTTGATTGAGGTGCTTTCTCCATCATTCGAACAATCCTTCGTTGCAATCTTCGATCAAGTTTTCTCTTACGGCCACGTCCAGGGAGGTTGGCTACTGCGCCATGGGTCTTAAACCTCCCAATTAACATTGTGTACGGTGGACACAGGAACATCAGGATCTCTGGAGATGGATTTGTAGCCTTGAGACTGTCCATGCTTGGCTACAATCTTGTCTCTAACCTCATCAGACAATTTTCTGGTTTTCTTTCTTTTCTCCATGGTCATTGTAGTACACACAGTGACACAAAACGGCAGAATGGCTTCTTTTCTCTATTCAAACTGGTTGAATGAGTGATTTTTCATATTGCAAGCACCTGCAACTCACTCCAGGTGAGTTCAATTCCAAAGTAAAGGAGAATCACCTGCTTGAAATCTAATCATTTCTCGCAACTTCTAAAACGTGCCAATAATATTGTCCAGGCCATTTTAGGATTTCTGTGTGGAATATGCTAAGATTTAGTAATTTTTTTCAGCTTTTTTTTTTTTAGGTTTGTTCCACTGCAAACCAAAGACAGACATTTATGGATACCCAAAGATTTTTTAATTTCAACAATTTTCTGGAAGAAATGGTGCATTACTTGAAAAAAAAGTGCAAGGGTGCCAATATTTTTGGCCACGACTGTATGTGTGGCACAGTTGTTCCTGTCATATCATCCAAACTTGCAATGCCAGAAGACCTTTCAGCTGTAGATAGGAATCAACCAGATGACAGAGACCTTGATGCTGATTCAAATTCTTCAGTTTATTCAGATGATGGTGATTATGAAGAAACTGCTGAATGAAAAATGTTACACCTTGTTCAAAGGGCAGTTGAAATACTAAATGCTATAAGTCACATTATAATAATCACCGGAGTGATACACCAGTTTCAGCAAGTTCAATGTCCTCGATATTCAATGTTTGCTGCATGTTTACCATTTTGCTGTGTTGTGTCCTGAAAAAATGAAAAGAAGAACAAATATCAGTATTTCTGAGTGCTGTAGCTTGCTATAAGTATGAAAACTGCTGTCTCTACCGTCTCCTCTCTGGTCTCGCCCCCCCTGCTCTGTCTGCGATTTGTCCTCACCATATTTCCACAGGGCGCTCAAGGTCCGCCAACAACCTCCTTCTGGTAAAACTTCCAACATCACGAATCACTGCTCACCTTCACTCTTTCGTTCCTCTTTTTTCCCGTCTTTGGAATAAACTCCCTCACTCTGTTCAATCCCATTCTTCCCCCTGGCCTTAAAAACAGCTGTTGACCACCACCTCTTATCCTCCCCCATCCAAATCCTCGATCTTTTCTAGCCCCGTTAATCCACCCCAAACCCACCTCCTTCAAATTCCCTGCTTTCCTTACTGGTAGTCCCTGTAATGTCCATCTTCTATGCCCCATCCCTCTCCCTTCCACAGATCTCTCCCTTCCACAGATCTCATAATGTCTCTGTTCCCCACTGTTTTGTCCTTCCCACTCCCGCCCCTCTTGTCTCATGCCCCCCCTCGCTGTACGTTGTGTGTTGGCTCTCATACAAGCCTCGACAAGGTATACAAAACAAAAAATATATAGAATTTCGACCCATTTAAAAAAAACCCACAATGCACCCCTTTGGTCAACTGTAGACAAAACACCAAGATACTCAGACATGTAATTCACTCATGGAAAACTCTCCCTCATGGCTGTTCCTCCTCATTTCTCAAATGTTTAGAAGCTAAATTTAAAGGTTGTAGCCCAAGGTACATAAATCCACCCTCAAACTTAGTTCACCACAAAATAGCCACGGGGATGCTGAAAGTAACCCTATAGTTCCTCCATTAACCAGGTTGGAGTACGGTCTTCAAAACAGCTGTTCACCACCATCTCAGGTCGTCCCCAATCCAAAAACCATGATCTTTTCTACCATCATTAACCCCATCCAAATCCCTCTTTCCAATTTTCCCTCCATGGAGTTTCCTCCTGCATCCATCGTCCACCCCACACGTGCGTGTGTGTTTTGCATCCTCTTTTTGTCTGTTACGTTTTGATCCATTCAGTGTACTCTCTCTTCCACAAGCCTCGACGTTATACAAAAAATACCCATCTGGACCACATTTTTATCATTCACAGAATACCTATCCAAATGTGGCATTTGCAACCAAAACTACTATAAAAGGGGTCTCCACTCCTTGCCATGTATATTGATATTACATTTTTACCAGTTTGTGAGATGAGTTACCTGATCTACCAGTTCATGGAATATATTTTTGATGCAAACACTGCAATGCAATGCAGTTGCAGGTCCAGTGCATGCATTGGGTGATGGGTTATTAATTTTATTTACTTGCTTCTTTCACCCCTCCTTTCCAGGGAAACCAACCCCACCTCCTCATTCTTCATTCTTGGGTTCTTTGCACCCTTCTCGTTGGGCTCACCCTCCCTCACCTCACCCACCGTCCCCTTCCCCCTCACCATCACCCACCACTCCTCCAGGTCCCCCTCCTGCACCCACGGAGAGTGGCCGTGGCAGCACTGCGTTAAGGATAACGGGTGCAAGGGACACTGGGAGTGGCAGTCGGTAGGTTATTAAGATTATTATTTACACACATTAATCTCATAATACTTTATCAGCAACCTGTGAAAGAATGGCTGAACAAATTTTGTACAAGTGTATGTATAATGATTTAAAGATAAACTGATTTGATTATGGGGTGAAGCGGTCAAAGGTCAGAGGTCCCGTTGGGTAAAAATCATTTTTTCGCCATAACTTGTGAACTAGTGATGGGATTTTGAACAAACTTGGTACAAGTATATGTTATGATGCAGAGATTATCCGATTGGATTTTGGCATCAAGAGGTAAAAGGACAGAGGTAATGTCAAGTAAAAATGTGATACTTGAGAAGAGGTTAAGGGATTTAAAACAAAACTTGGTTGAAGTATGTATGATGATGATGTAATGTGGGCAGAGGCAGATTGTTCTCAAGTGCCGTTCTCGTTATTTTATGGGGTCATTAATTTTCGGAGCATTTTGCATCAAAACTTGCAACTTGTGCTGCTTGCCACTCTACATGTAGAATGAAGAACTGGCCTTGCTCGTGAAGGCCAGCGTCTATCTGTATTGGCAGACCAGGTAAAATATAGAATGAAACCAAACAGGACATTGATTGAGATATGCTAACCACCGTGGGTAGAAAGTTGGTGACATTTTAACAGTTGACCCTTCATCGGATCAAAAGAGCAGTTCTGATGAAAGGTTAACACTCACCTTCAGGTTCTCCGTGCTTCCCACGGCGGTTAGCATAAAATGATCGGCATTATTGTTGAATCCATTCACTTCTTTCCACTCTAATTGTGTGTCGCTCAATCGGTCTTTTAAAAGTGGCGTTTTTCCGATGTGGTTGCTTTGGTTGAAAACTGAAAGAATAATACGAATGCAAGAAAGTGCACGGCTTTTTCAAACGTTGCTTGTTCGCGGCACTGTTGCAGGGTTGTGTAACGTGTACGTTTAAGGACGAATATAAGAGACCATGTTATGGCAACAAAACACAATTTGAAGTGTGCACACAATTGTAAGAACACTTGTGAAATTGTGCTGCATGTACTTTGATGCTGATTGATCATGCCAATTTGTACCATCGCCTGTAGGGAGAGGGTGAGGCTGTGGGTGAAGGAACAGGCCACAAGCTTTCTGTCACGCTTCCCTTCACCTCCTGCAGAGAGAGGAATCGACACTCAACCTCACGGCCTTCTTCCTCGACTCACGCGTGCTGCAACCCGGCTTGCCCAGGTTCCTTCTCTTTGTTTGTCAAACCACTTTTTTGTGTTTGTATGTCAATTCTTTCGTACGAATCTCCTCGAGTCTATATCCTTCTTGGCCGCTTCATTCGATTCGTGCCTCCTGCAATGAAACGCATCGCTGTTCTCATTCCCCAATCTTGTTCAACTATCTTTGTGGAACATTTCTCTTCACTCTAGGGTGACTCTGCAGTGACCACCCTTCAGGAGGTTTGCTCCCTGCTTGTCGAATCTGACGCGTCAGCATTTGAGCTGCAACATTCAGGCCTGCTCACGGAGCTGCTCTTCTTCCTCACTGGCACTCGGCTGCCCTCATTATCTTCCCAGCACTTGTTCTGCTCGCTCCAAATGCCACCGCAACCTCCCACTTCCATCCCAGTGCTTCAGCCCAGGGATCGGAGAAGTGATTGTGAAGTGCATAACGACAAGGAGTGGCTTGCAGTGGGTCAGCCACAGCGGCTCAGGCTCATGGCCTTCTGCCACATCTTTCTGGGTTGTCCGGTAAGTTTGCTTTGTCTTTGCTTTTGCAACCTTGTTCATAAAGTGCACAGTAATATGAATGGAATTACAGTTGAGGTCATGGATCAACAATGATCGTCATCAACTCTTTAGTGGGTATGTTTATTTGAGGGAGGCATGATGAGCTTATTTTAACATTGAGTAGATGTTTCTCCCACAGTACAGTTGTTTGTTTATTTATTTTGTTGATGGGATGTGAAGCATCCCCAATAATTTTGGCAGCCATGTTGATCCACGAGTCTAATTGGCTGTGTTTCTGCACTTGGTTGCCCATGGTGGTCTGTCCAGAGTAAATTGAAATGTCTTTGGGTTTACGATCCTCACCATGAACAACATGAATGCAGGCGATGACGTAGAACTTTATTTGTTCGACATCATCAAACAGTGGAATAGCTCTCAAAATCCTTTTGGAAGACCTTGATTCGTGCATGATCATTAGCTATGTATGATCCATGAACGTTGAGGATCTTTGTGTCGTGACAAGAAGAGTAGCCCCAACAGTAAAAATAAAATCAATTGCGCATTGGTAATTATGCCATTGTTATATAAATTTTATTTGCAAGATTTACAATTACTCCATCCCCCCCCCCTCCCTTTGCATGCACAGTCTAGCCCCCACCCCACGTTCTCCGACTTCCTCATGTGCATGCTCCACCCAATCCCTCCATCTGGATTTGGAGGAAAACGGATTCGTTTTTAGAAACTTGAATTTTTTCAAAGTAATTCTTCACCATTGAGAAATGGGGGGTCAAAGATGATACATAGCATGATATCTCAAAAAGTTGTGGGTGGGTTGTCACGACAACTTGGTGAATGAGTTGGGTATGTGACAAGAACAAGCCGATTAAATTTTGGTTTGACAAGGACTAATGTTCCAGATGCAGATCCAGCCTGTCAGTGGGGATACAAAACGTAAACTATTCAGTCTGGCAGAGGGATGCGCTCTACTGAGTGCCGTTCTAGTCCATCCGTGTTTTTCTTTGATAACATTTCCTTCCACTTATCCCATCCTCAGGCACCCGATGCTCCTCTGAAGGGCTTTGTGCGTCTGCCTTCTGATCCTCCCTTACTTCCTCTTGTTCACCGACTCAATGGCTGTCTCTCTCAATTGGAGCAGTTTCAGGTCAAGGTTCATGACTTGCCTGGTGGAAATGGAGCTGGAAGCAGGTGTGCTATCTCCAAATGCCGTTAACTCCCTTTGATTTACTTTGCTCTGAAGAAACCCTCATCTTATTCAATGTTCTCCCTCCATTGCCACTTCTGTGTGACTGTCCATCACTGTGTTGTACTCCTTTGTGTACTTGTTCCATAAAGGGATCCTCCAATGCTCCCCTCCTACCCCCTCCCTCCTTCCTCCAAATCAGCTATCTGACTATCTCAAACTTTGGCCCAGTTTTATAAACAAACTATTGGTGAGACAGATCTAAAAATGGTACCAGAGTACAGAGGAAGGTCTAAAGTTCCATTTTGTGTTCTGTTTCATGTGCCGTCTCCAAACAAGAGAGTGATCAGGCCCCCCTCTCTTTTTATTTTTATTTATTTATTTTTTCAATGGCAAAAGCTATTTGGAAACACCACAGACATTCTTCTTTGTGGAATTGTGATGTCAACATTTTCCGATAAGAGCCAATGGTTTCAAAAGGATGGGACACACCCTAGCACCAAGGATGACGTCTTTGATGATCTCCACTCTCAACTCGGTGGCAGGATCTCAAAATGTCTCTTTGTGCACGCTTTGAAGAAGGCTTACCCTTGCCACCGTCTTGCCTGGACATTAATCTGTTTGACGTCTTTTGGGAGTTCCTTGCAGAGGACGTCTAAGATGGCCTTCAGGACTGTCCACAACCTGAAACCGGTGATTCGGGATTGCGCCCGACATATTAGCCGAGTCTCGTTGGAAAGTGTTATGAAGAACATGTGCTATATGCTTAATCGGAATGTTGGTCATATTGAACATTTCCTTTCCACAAAATAAACCTTTGGACATTCCTCTGTGCTAGAGTACCATTTTTGGTTGTGATTAATAGTTCATAATTAACCAATGTGTAACGTCATGGTTTTTCACCTGGAGCACGCTGTATTCCTTCTGTGCAGGCACGGCCCCTCACGGAGGTTTGAATATCCTTTTCCTTGCTGTCGTTCCAGAGGTTCCCAAGCTTTGAAGTTCTTCAACACTCATCAGCTGAAGTGCCAATTGCAGCGCCATCCTGACTGCTCTACGGTGCGACAGTGGCGTGGCGGTCCTGTCAAGATCGACCCACTGGCTCTGGTTCAAGCCATCGAGCGATATCTGGTTGTCAGAGGTGAATAATATTTGGGTGTCCAATGGGTTTAAATCGGGAAGGAAGAGTTAAGGTGTGGTCATGGTTTCTTTTTAAAATGTTGTTGTCCTCCCCTTTACTCCCACCACCACCAGTAATCAAGGGAACAGAATCATTGGTGGTGCATCACCAATTATTTTGTAATTTTAACAGTAAATGTGCAGTCAAACTTGATGCAAAGTCAAATATTGACTGTGCAGTCCAATACATTAATTTTAAGGTCTTTTTTTAATGTTAGTTTTTGTTTGTTTTTGTTTGTTAAGCTTATTGAGGGTGTGGGGGTTGAGTGGCTGGAATTTAGGTAACACATTCTTCATTGCCCATCTGCCCACGCAGGGAGAGGACAGAAGACAGGCAGGGTTTGCAATTGCGTCTGTGTCTGCATGCCTGTCCAGAGCACACCTTTTTTTTTTTTTTTTTCCTCTTAACCATTTGTGCTTTTGGTCGGTTCAAAACAAACCTTTATTGTGAGAATTATGGAGAACACTAATTGATAACTGGGTAAAAATGTCAAAGAGCAAAGCCACAGTAATTACAAATGGGCCTTATCGGACCGCCCGCCACTGCGCAGGGCGAGACGGCCGGTTTTTTTTATCCCCCGCCGCGTGGCGGAAAGGGGATATTGTCACCCAGGTCGTCCGGCTGTCCGTCCGTCCGTCCGGGCGTCAACATTTATAGCTGTGAGTGCGATAACTCATAAACTGTTCGCCATATCGATTTGAAATTTGGGTCACACATGTACCACCTGAAAAGGAAGAACCCTATTGATTTTTGGTGTGGCCGGATCCAAGATGGCCGACTGGGGCGGCCATCTTGAAAAAAATGTTTTTTGTAATAAATGGAAAAACGCTTATCTGATTTCAATTATTTTTCAATGGCGGGGGATTCCCCATCTCTGATGGTATATTTTTAATTTCTTCAGTGTTTCTTTATTTAGTTACCTTTGAACTTCAGTTTGTCTGTCTCCAAGCCATAAAGTTTCTACCATTTGAGCTTTTGTTATCAAATTTACAACAAACCTTTATGATGAGAATATGGACACCAACTATTAAATTTTACTTTTACTCAGTCATGTCAGGTAAAAATGTGATGCTTGACAACAGCTGAAGGTATTTGAATAAAACTTGGTACAACTATATATAATGATTTAATGATACGAGCGGAGGCATATTGGTGGATGTCATGACGTTGAAGAGTGCCATTCTAGTTCTGTAATATTTTTGTCCCTGTGTTGCTGTTTGTGTTTTTGTCCAATTTTCTGTGTTGAACTGTATGTCGTGTTGTATTGTCAAATTTCTGTCCCTGTGGTTCTGGCCGACTCGCGCAGGCCTTAGCTAGTTTGCGTACAAATTCTCTCTGCCCTGATGCCGTGTGCCTCATTCCGCTTCCTTTCTCCCAAGTGTTGTCCTTTCAGCTTATTGAACTTGATCCCATTCTGCCTCCTTGATTAAAAAAGAAAAAGAAAAAAAACCACCACAAACAATCTGTCTGCACTGCCTGCACTTCATCCCTTCCTCCCTTCCTTTTCTCAGTATATCCAAACTGAATCTTTTTTTTGAATGAAACTCTTCTTATTTTAAAAGATATTAATGTTTTAAAATGCTTCACTTTTCTTCTTCTTCTTCTTCTTCTTCATGATCTCTTGCTCTTCTTTTACACAAGGCTTATTTCTCAAACCTGTCTTACTCCTAAATGCTTGGTCCATCAACCCTCCGCCCGTACAGACAACACCACTTTCCTCCGTGCCTTCAACAACCATTCATTCCTCCCCTCCCGTGATGTGTTTCCGTATATCCAAATTGGGAACCTTATGTAGTCCAGTTAGCAAAGGTTTTCTACCCACGGCAATTAATTCCTCATCTATCAGGTCCATTAACGGTGTCAAACCTTTCCATATCAGGAGTGCCCACCTCACATCTCCTACACCCCTGCTCTTCTCCAACCCCACCCCTTCTCAGTGTTCCACTTTTCTGTTGTCTTTTTTTAAAATTGAGATGTATATGTGTGTGTACATTATATATATATAATATAATATATATATTATAATATATATATAATAACTAATTTTGGACTCGCTTGCCTGGTGGCACGGTTCAGAAGTGAGGTTCGGCTAGGTTGTTTGAATGTGGGATAAATAGGGGGAGCGGAGTCGAGGTAGTGGAGATGATGCAGAGAAGGAGGTTGGAAGTGGTGTGTGTGCAGGAGACCAAATGGAAAGAAGATAGGGCAAGGAGGTTGGTCGGAGACTCCAAGCTATTTTCGCAGGTGGGGATGGAAGGAGTAATGGTGTGGGAACAATTGTATCGGAAGAGATCAGCAAGTCGGTGGTCAGAGTGGAAAGATGGGAGGGACGGATAGTTATGGTATGGGTGGTGATACAGAGGCAAATGGTGTGTGTTATGTCGGTATATGGGCCACAAACGGGAAGGACGAGGGTGGAGAATCAGGAATTTAGGGATGCATTGGAGAGGATGATGGGAATGGTTGAGCTGGAGGTAGGGTCCGGCGATTTATATCGATATACCGGTTGTATAGATTATAATTTTTCATATCGATAGACCGGTATTGGAATTCTGAATATACTGCTATACCGAAAAAAAATCGATATTGGGGAGGGGGGGGGAATAAAACCCGGTATGTCACCAACAAATCGAAGAAAGGTGTTTACAATCTTTAAATACCGTACATGATTTAAAAAGCTTCGATGCACTCGGAATCTCGGCTAAACATGGAGCAGGAACATGGTGAGCTAAACATGGTGAGTGGAACGTATGACGTCAAGACGTACCAGGAAGTGAGTGCAGTATGTGTTCACTTTTAAACCTTGGCATGCGAGCACCCATACATGGCTGGTTTTAAAGCAATTGCCAGTTATTTATTATTTATTATTTTATATGAATCTAGTGTGCTTTTGAAATCCTGTGCCAATTAAATGATCTGCGACACCAGAATGATAGCAGTACTGGTAACGGTACGAAAGCGACACGATGCGATACTGGTATGATCTGATCGGTACAGCCTTCTGTGATAGTCATACCCATACGGTGATGGCGATGGATCTCGATTCTCGACCTGTGCCGCTACCAATACTGATCTCGCTTTAAAACAAAATCATTTTTAACACAAGTTGAAGTTGGAAGTTGGAAGTAACTTCTGTGTGTCAATGATGTGCACATCATATATGAATACGTAATGGGCCATCTGAACGTACGTAAAAAAAAAAGAAAAAAAAAGTGTGTATATATATATTGGAACCTGCGTTTAAAAAAAAAAAGAAGTCATTCATTTTTATTATTATTATTTTTTTTATATTGATGTACAGGTATGACCCAACCGGTAAATCGATGTTGATGGAGCCGAGCAGGAGGTGATGCTATGCATTGTGGTGGACTTTAACGCGCATGTGGGAGTTGCGAAGCTAGGGGAAGAGGAATGAGAGGTTCAAGAGCTGGTGGAGCTGGTGGCGAGGAAAGGGATGGCTTTAGCTGGTTCATTTTTATTTTTTCAAAAACGGGAAAGCCACAACGTTAGCTATAGGGGTGGACATCCGGGAACAGAACTGGATTTGGTGGTGGTAAGGAAGCGGCAGTTGTTAGGCTTAAGGATTTTCAGGCAGTGGCAGGAGAGCATGTTACCACCCAGCACAAGCCTTCAAGTTTGTGGTATGGATGGAGAAAAGTAGTGAGGTTATGAGCAAGGGTCGGAAGATTATAAGGTGGGGGAAGTCTCGGAGAAACATCATTGTTACGTACAAGGAGACGTTGAGGGCTAGGTATGAGCAACTTCGCGAAGAAGTGGAAAGTTTGGAGGAGTGGAAGAATTACGGAGAGGCGTTTGGGAGAATTGCAGAAGTTTTGTGTGAAAGGACATCAAGAAAGGGTGCATCGTCTCGGCAGATAAAGCAGGTATGGTGGACGGAGGAAGTAGCGAAGACAGTTGGATAAAAGGAAGTGGTTTGGAAGAGGATAGAAAAGATGAAGGATAGGGGGAGGCAGCTGGATATGGGGTTGCTACACCTATATGGGCAGAAGAAGAAAGCAGCATGGAGAACTGTGGATACAAGGTAAGGAATAATTTGGAAGAGGATGGTGGGAGGAAGATTATATATAAATTGGCTCATGACATGGATGAGGATGGTAAGGGCATGAAGGGAGTGTGGTGATTAATGATTGTGGGGGGGGGGAGGCTAATGACAGAGGGTGCAGTATTGAAGGTGTTGGACGAGTATTTCAGAGAGCTGTTGAACCGGGAAGGAAGCGACAACGAGCTGGAGCTACCGTGTCATGTGGTGGGGAAAGTGGAGATAATTGAAGGATCATTGGAGGAAGTGTGGATGGCATTGAAGAGGATCAAGAAGGGAAAGAAGTCTGTTTCTCGTCCGTCTGTCTGTTTCTCCGTCCGTCTGTCTGTCTGTTTCTCTCCGTCCGTTCCGTCTGTCTGTCTGTTTCTCCGTCCGTCTGTCTGTCTGTTTCTCCGTCCGTCCGTCTGTCTGTCTGTTTCTCCGTCCGTCCGTCTGTCTGTCTGTTTCTCCGTCCGTCCGTCTGTCTGTCTGTTTCTCCGTCCGTCCGTCTGTCTGTCTGTTTCTCTGTCCGTCCGTCTGTCTGTCTGTTTCTCTGTCCGTCCGTCTGTCTGTCTGTTTCTCCGTCCGTCCGTCTGTCTGTTTCTCCGTCCGTCCGTCTGTCTGTCTGTTTCTCCGTCGTCCGTCTGTCTGTCTGTCTTTCTCCGTCCGTCCGTCTGTCTGTCTGTCTTCTCCGTCCGTCGTCTGTCTGTCTGTCTTTCTCCGTCGTCCGTCTCTGTCTGTCTGTTTTCTCCGTCCGTCCGTCTGTCTGTCTGTCTTTCTCCGTCCGTCGCGTCTCTGTCTGTCTGTTCTTTCTCGTCGTCCGTGCTGTCTGTCTGTTTCTCCGTCCGTCCGTCTGTCTGTCTGTTTCTCCGTCCGTCGTCTGTCTGTCTGTCTGTTTCTCCGTCCGTTCCGTCCGTCCGTGTCTGTCTGTCTGTTTCTCCGTCCGTCGTCTGTCTGTCTGTTCTCCGTCCGTCTCGTCTGTCTGTCTGTTTCTCCGTCCGTCTGTCTGTCTGTCTGTCTGTTTCTTCTGTCGTCCGTCTGTCTGTCTGTTTCTCCGTCCGTTCCGTCTGTCTGTCTGTTTCTCCGTCCGTCTGTCTGTTTCTCTTCTCGTCCGTCCGTCTGCTGTCTTTCTCTCTCTCTCTCCTCCTCTCTCCTCTCTCTCCTCTCTCTCTCTCTCTCCTCTCTCTTCTCTCTCTCTCCTCTCTCTCCTCTTCTTCTCCTCTCTCTCTCTCTCTCTCCTCTCTCTCCTCTCTCTCCCTCTCTCTCCTCTCTCTCCTCTCTCTCTCTCCCTCTCTCTCCTCTCTCTCCTCTCTCTCCTCTCTCTCTCTCTCTCTCCTCTCTCTCCTTCTCTCTTCCTCTCTCTTCTCTTCCTTCTCTCTCCTCTCCTCTCTTCCTCTTCTCTCTCCTCTCTCTCTCCTTCTCTTCTCCCTCCTCTCTCTCTCTTCCTTCTCTCCTCCTCTCTCTCTCTCTTCTCTCTCTCCTCTCTCTCCTCTCTCTCCTCTCTCTCCTCTCTCTCTCCTTCTCTCTCCTCTTCTCCTCTCTTCTCCTCTCTCTTCCTCTCTCTCTCTCCTCTCTCCTCTCTCTCCTCTTCTCTCCTCTCTCTTCTCTCTCTCTCTCTCTCCTCTCTCTCTCCTCTCTCTCTCTCTCTCTCTCTCTCTCTCCTCTCTCTCTCTCTCCTATCCTCCTCTCTCTCTCTCCTCTCTCCTCTCTCCTCTCTCCGACACCCCCCACCCCTTCCAGATCGGTACGTGGATGACATCTTTGCTGTCTTTGAGTCAACCTCAGCATATATAGTCTTCTTGGTATACCTGAACTCTCTCAATCCATCCCTGGAGTTCACTTTAGAAATGGAACGCTCCGGCGTACTTCTCTTCTTGGACGTCTTAGTTGAGAAATCGGCCGACTGATAAAAGCACAGTCTCCTTAAGTCTACTTTTCCTGGACAGTATACAAGGTGGGACTCTTACAGTTCCTCTGGATACAAGATTGGATTGATTGGTGTCTTGGTCAATAGAGCAAGAAAGATCTGCCCCACAGATAAACTCCATGCCAAAATTGAGATCTTGATAATGGATATCCTGAACAGATCATCTATATATACAGTGGGGAGAACAAGTATTTGATACACTGCCGATTTTGCAGGTTTTCCCACTTACAA
>CM068962.1:11032779-11048136 GCA_035128595.1 Eptatretus atami
AACAATCTCATTTGGGTTTAGATCGGTTGATTGTGGAGGTCAGGTCATCTAATGCAGAACTCCATCACTGTCCTTGGTCAAATAGCCCTTACACAGCCTGGAGGTGTGTTTTGGGTCATTGTCCTGTTTAAAAACAAATACTGGTCCCACTAAGCGCAAACCAGATGGGATGGTGTATCGCTGCAGAATGCTCGGGTCGCCATGCTGGTTCAGTGTGCCTTGAATTCAAAATAAATCACCGACAGTCACCAGCAAAGCACCCCCACAACCATCCCACCTCCTCCTCCACTTCATGGGGAACCACACATCAGAGATCATCCGTTCACCTCCTCTCTCTCCAAAGACATGGCGGTTGGAACCAAAAATCTCAAATTGGACTCAGCACCAAAGGACAGATTCCATCAGTCTAAGTCTATTGCCTCGTTTCTTGCCCAAGCAATCCTCTCTTGTTGTCTCTTCAGTAGTGGTTCTTTCTCTCAACCAGCTTCATGAGGTAGTCATCTGAATGCATATCCAACAAATCTTGAAGGAGTTCCCACATATGCTGACACTTGTCGGCTGCCTTTCCTCACTCTCGGCCCAACTCATCCAGCAGCAATTCGCGCATGAAGGCCTGATCACGCTGTCTCCTCTGAACATTGATGTTGAGATGTCTGTTAACTTGAACTCTGTGAAGCATTCACTGGGTGCAATCTGAGGTCTGTTAATTGGCGATTTCTGAGGGGTAACTCTAATATACTTACCTCTGCAGTAGAGGACTATGGGTCTTCCTTCCTGTGCGGTCCTCATGAGAGGCAGTCATCATGCTGGAGGTTTTTGCGACTGCCTTAAGAAATTTCAAGCCCCCTTGCTGTGCGTCTTTGTCTTTCTCTCATACGAGCCTGAAAGGTATACAAAAAATGAAAAAGTTCTTGAAATTTTCCATGATTGTGACCTTCATATCTTAAAGTAATGAGGATCTGTCATTTCTCTTGCTAGTTTAGTTGTTCTTGCCATAAATGAACTACTACAGACAACAAAATAATGGCTTTTACCAAAATCGGGCATTTCTGTACACAACCCTACCTTATCACAACACAACTGATTGGCTCAAAGATTAAGAAGGAAAAAATCCACAAATTAACTTTTAACAAGCACACCTTTAGGAAAAGCATTCCAGGTGACTGGCTTCATGAAGCTGTTTGAGAGAATGCCAAGTGTGCCAAAGCTGTCATCAAGGCAAAGGGTGCTTTAAGAATCAAAATCTAAATATACTTTGATTTGTTAACACTTTTTTGGTTTCTATATATCATGTCTATTTCATAGTTTTGATGTCTTCACTTATTCGACAATGTAAAATAGTAAAAATAAAGAAAACCCTTGAATGAGTAGATGTGTAACAACTGACTGCTACTGGATATATATATATATATTATTATATTATTATATTTATTATTTATTTATTGACTGTACTTTTTATTTAAATTTATTTGGGGTTCTCCAGAGTGGTCCAACAATGACTTATTCATCTCATTTATTGTCACCATTTTATGGGCCCTCTATATAAAACCGACGTAATTACTCTCTATATGGCTGCATACTTCATACAAGAATTATTATATGTTCACTTATGAACTTGTCTGTCTTAGATAGACGTGAGAGAGGAAGATGACTCGGATGAAGATGCTTCGAGGATGAAGTTGATGAAAGCCTGGTATTTAACATCAACATGAATGAAAATATTTTGTTTGTTTACTCCATGAGAATAAGTGAGTTCCCTTTAAGAACTTTAACACAGGATTAGCCATCAGGCCTTTTAGCACCTTCACTATTATTACGAACACTTTGGTTGTTATCTGTGCTCAATCTTTTTAAATGTGTCAAGCAAGAAGCAGCACGTACCATTTATATATCGTACGTGCCCTTCCTTCTTGACACTTTAAAAAAGTATAGGGCACAGACAACAACAAGGTGAGTAGGTATGACTCGGTCAGGTTTGAACTGCTGGACCTCACTCAGTACACCAACCATTACACCACCGAGTCTGGTTAAGGAGGATTTTTCTCTGATGTCTTGCTACCAGTCAGATCGAACCTATCCACGGCCTATTATTAAGTTTTTTTTTTTTTTTGTTAGCTCACTGGACGTAGTTCGTGGAACTTATGAATGGCCATAGTCTGTCTCTGTCTGTCTGTCGGCCATCCGTCCATCCACAAACTACCTGCAACCTTCTTCTCTGAAACTACACTACAATTTGATAACTTGACCACACTTCACCAGTGAGTACTAAAGTTTGTTCACGACAATTAAAAAAAATTCGGGCCCAAAGGGGTCACGGGTGGTTTTCCACCGGTCTACAGGGGCCAGGGGGGAGGTGCCCCCAAAAAGTATTTACTTCTTTCTCAAACCACACACAAATTTGATAAACCTGATGACAACCTTTATCACTGTGAGTACCAAGTTTACAGAATTTAAAAAAATCCACGTATCCTCTTCTCTCCATTACGTACATATTGTGTCATCCATGCCGACCAGTGGTTCCCTTATTTTTCAGCCACTACCGTAGCGCACAGGTATTGCCCCTATGTTGTTACATTGTCTAGAGTAAGGAGTATTTGTGTACACCCAAAGGGATAGCATTGTGTGATTTCGAGATGGTAAGAATAAGGTTTGTCTTTTTTCCTTCTGTGGGCCTGAGCAGATGGAGTGGGGTGGTGGCTCGTACCATGTGCCCCCCCCAATTAACAGATCATACTCACCACTCCTCCCACCCCCCCCCCAGACCACATTGTCAAACCAGTGCGCAGTAGGTGGGACATTGTTTGTTGCTGATGCCAGGCATTCATGAACACCCTTGGGGGGACTTGTGGGGCCCCAGGGGGGATTCCTATGGCATTGGACTGTGATTGGTAAAAACTGCTGTATTCGTAGACCTTGTGGCCTGTGGTTGGTGAGCCTGCGGGTGGGAAAGTTGGGAGACTTGCGATGACGTGGGAAGAAACCCAGTACCGACAGGAGTCAGTGAGTCTATAGTCGCTCCCAGCCACAGCTCGTCCTGTCACTGAACCGCTCACTTGGGCCTTCGCTGATTGAGGCGATAACCGACCGTGTGAGTTCTGCGACAGCTTCATACTCCAGTTTATTCCTTGTTATCCTTCCACACCCTCCTTCCACCCCCTCCTCCCCCTTCCACACCCTCCTTCCACACCCTCCTTCCACACCCCCTCCCTTTCCACACCCTCACCCTCCTTCACACCTCCTTCCCACCCTCCTTCCACCCCCATTCTTGTTTGAGTGCTATTGTGTCGGGTCCCTCGGAGGATGTCTTGTGTAATAAAGTATTTATCTTGTAGGGAAGGCTTCTTGTGTTGCTGCCATTTTTGCACAAACGATCGGTTCATATTGGAGATTCTTTGAGATTATATTGTATCTGTTGTATAACTGGCACGGTCATGGCCTTCTGGACACAGACCAACATTAACTGATGGGTTGCTTGTGAAAACTAGTGAGTTCGGTGTTCCTCGAAGTCTCAGCTTCAGCGTTACAACAGTAACCGCCTCTGGTTGCGTCCTGTTGGGAGGTTGCCGTCCACACGACAATAGCAATAAATGTATCATTTGTTGCTTGAACGGTATGTTTTGCTTTTAGGCATCCCAGGTCCTTTCATCGAGACACCGTTTGCAGTTTTATCTGTGGCCATCTCGCCGTAGGCATGACTGTGTACCAGGCTGTGCGGCAGTACGTGGTGCAGGGGCATCCGAAGACGACGGCAGATGGGACTGATGATGAAACTGGCGTTCTGGAAGGCGGTTATCGGCTCGGGACGCACACAATCTGGTAACCATACTTTCATTCAAATTAATTACCGTGATTGATCAAGATCATGTGTAAACGTTTTGTTTGTTAAAATCTTGAAATTCCACATCGATTATAAATGTACAAGAGATTTGTAAATTGATATCGTGAGAATCGGTGTTTGAATGATGTTTGCCTAGTACGCCCAGTTCCGAGGGGACCAGAGACAGATGGCGGGTGGGGTACAGAGAGTGCACAGGCAGGACGACTGCGGGGGGAGGAGGAGAAAGGGGGCGACGGTATTGGTGTCACAAACAGCAGTCACCAAAGGTGGCGTCGCCACGATGATGTGGAACGGTAACTCCCCCATTGTTGTTTTCTCCTGTAACACATTGTATTGTTTGTTCTCAGTACCCGTGCTTCGTGCATTTGTTGTAAATTCATTCAAACCCTATTCATTCGTGAAACGACATTCACCAAACTGGTGGAAGAAGCAAAACAAACCTCTTTTGAACTCTCGTGTGAAACTCGTGCATTGTTGTGCTGTAAGGCACCAAACCATATCCATGTGCAAGGTGAGGTTGTACATTACCCAATGCCATTTCATAATCATTTCTGGAGAATAAACTTTTTGCTGTTTGAGTAACACTATTCCAATTCTGTTTCAGCTGGTGTTCCCCCTCGTCCTGTGAACCTCTGGAGCTGGGTGTGCCCCACCCTGTCCCCGCTTCCCTCATCGACCCTCTCTCCATCTCCTGTACTTGCTTCGCTCATTGCACGCGATATCACATATTGGTACCACCTGTACCCGGTCAAAGACACATTGAGCTCTGTTGGTTTGGCCCACGACATTGATGCAATTGGCCGTGCCATGCTTGCGTTTCCTCCGTATTCAAGCAGTGATGTACAGAACAGACAAATCCCTGAAAAGAGAACACAGGAAATGATACTCACCATAGTATAAGCATCTCGTTTTCAGCAGAGTCTCAATTCAGAGGCTCTTTATTTTCAGGACGCCGAGATCAAAGAGCCATCCTTCATCTGAGTTTGTAAATGCAAAAAGTGGGCTTGCCAAGCTCCCGCAACTTCAGATCCATGGTGATTCTAACTGGGAATCTACCAGCCTGGGGTTACGCAGCCGGAAAAACATGGTCGTAAAACTGCCACAGCTTCATCGTGCCCTCCGTAACACCATGACTTTCCACAATCACTGTCGTTCAACTCTTACAGTTTGTTTTCGAGCTTTTGTTTTGTTTCTTCTCTTGCAGCCCATTTCTTGCTTCCATTTGACACACGGCACTGCTTTTTGTGCCATTGCCCTCGACCGGGACCGAGCCAGCAGCGTCTGCTGGATTAACCCTGAACTTTCCCTCCTGAACGGAGCAGAGGCCAGGTCGCCCCGACTTACCGTAAAAATTCACACCCGCTCCCTTTCGGCACAATAGCTCAAACGTGTCTGATTTGTTATCTGTACGTGTTCACTTGTGTTCTTGCTTAAGTGTTGGTATTGATTTATTCTTGATTGTATTGTTTTATTCCTTCCTGTGAGTGCATATCTTGTGTACTAACCTGGTCTTGTGTGGTTTAATAGTTAAGTGAAGAAAGTGCAGCATCGTGTCGTAAATTCCTTACCCATTGTGGCAGCGCACGTGAGCCGCGATGACCTTCTCAGCAGGCGAGGCGTGATGTCTGAGCTGGGGCTTCACGGCATTGCTGAAGTGCAATACGAGAACGAGGTCATCACGTGTCCTGTATTGCTTGCCTTCATGTATTCATTTTTAACTACTTGTGGAACTCAAACTTGTTCACAAATTCTAAACAATGTTCATCCACCTTTAATGGATGGCACAATGTTATAAAATTGCGCATACATGACTAAACTGATACTTTAAGATTTCAGGAGTTTGATCGGGTGTAGTGCTGCCGGGAGTGCACCTGAGCGGTGCCCCGGCACCTCAATCTATCGAGGGAGCTCATCTCCGCACAGTTTAAAATAACCACCCACGTTCACGATCGGTGAGTTATTGTGCTTGTGTGCTTTCATGGCCAAAAAAATCGGTCAAAGCTGTCACGAAGTTGATGTTGATGCCTTGGGCACTATCTGTGAACGATATTATACAAACTGTTACAGGCAACACAGACCCATAATTGCCCAATCCAGCAAAGTCCAGAATCGAGATGAACTTTCCAACCATTTTAATAAATCCAGATTTAGGAATTATCTTGTGTTTACTAAAAAGTCTTACACCGCTTGAAGACGTGAAGGCATGTAAAACTTGGCGAGCCCACAACTAGTTGAATCTGGGTGGATCAATGATGTGGTTGTTCTTGTAAAGAATGCCGTCACGTTGTATGAGCCAAGGTTGGCCTATAATACATCCATGATGTCACTCAAGTTGGCAAGCAGGCAATCGTGATGTTATACATGTAACACATCCGGTCGCGCTTCCATCTACTTTAACACTCGGATGTTTGCTGCCCCAAAGCTTTCTCTTATTTCATAAACTCCAAGAAGACACCAATAATATTACGACAAACACTAATGACTAATCGCAGTTGGGACGATCAGTTTAACGTTCATCCAAGGACGAAAACATGATGAATCGCCCTACCGTGAAACACCAGCATGACAGTTTAGAGCTGGTCGGGATAAGAACACAGGCTAACAGCTTGGAGGTGAACGTGCGTACCTCAAGGCCATCCTGCCAGCCATTACCACATGTAGAAATCAAAATCCTATTATTATTTTAACTCTCTTATTCTTAAAATATACATCGTTTTAAAAATGGTGGTTGGAGACTAAACTGTTCGAACTTTATTAAAAGGATTTAATTGTAGAATGTGTTGGAGTGTAAAGCTCTGGTTTCATGGTAAAATGTGTGTATTTCATTCAATCACTCCATATTTGGGATCAAATGGTTAGTGTCATGTTAAAACTTGATGTGACGGTAGATCTGGCATGACGTAAATACCAACATTTTTGCATGGCTCCAGTACCTCAAAATTTGGCACCACACACTGGTTGATCCATGATCAAGGACCCAACCTTGCTTTAATTTTTGTTGGTGCACACTCGTCACCCCTTAACTTTGAGTCAGGTAGCAAATAATATTGTGACTTGTTGATCATTTTTGGAAGACTTCGTCACCTCGGCATCATAAGGAGGATCAGTGGTGGTATAACGTATTACCAGTGTGTTTGTTAATTTAATGGGGTTATGCCATGAATGCGTGGTGTGTTACGAGCCGTAGTGCGATCTCATCGTACTCAACTGGTATTTGAATCTCGAGGTCACAGGAGGGGCTCACCCTTCTTGAAAATAGACAAGATGTGATGAAAAAGCATGGTGGGTGTCTGGTAATTTCATGCAGACTTGCGGGGGGGGGGGGGATTGAGAGATGCATAGAAATGGGCATCACATGGGCCAGGATTTTATCATGAGCATAGGATGTGTCGCGAATAATTGGGATCATTATCACGCGCTTCCACTTTCACCAATCCATCTCACCCATTTTGCATACAATACACTTGTTTGATGTGTCCATAAACCGCCGTTTCTAAGGTATTTTGTTTTTGCAGTGGGGACGGGGCTTGGCCGACTCTGGAGTTTTCGCGCTCGTGTCCAGGAAATCCAGAGAGCAGATCTGGCTTATGGAGATGAGAGGATCCCTCCACCGACTGGTACATGTCATTCTCAAAACCTCAATATTCTGTTGCTGATTTTATCTTCCACTCTTACCGATTGGTGACTTGACCTTATTTGGATATTATTAGGTTTTATTGACATCTATCCTGTTTCTTTCCCCAAATAGGCGGGACCGGGGTCACGACCTGTTGTCTCCACAAGGTCTCTTCCCGGACCTCTCCCCCGCGGGGTTAAGGTCGCGACCCTACAAAGGTCAAGCTTAAGTTCCGCTTCGGGTCGGCTAATGGCCAAAGCACTCCTGGATTCCAGAAAGGTACATCTTTAGGGAGTTGTCCTTCAAATGCTTTCTTGTCTGGATTGTGAGTTGCTAAAAACAGTTTCACAGCCCTGTCACTTGTGAAATTTTCGTTAAATGGAGATCAGATGAGAGGCACTTAAGATTGTTGACACCTTTAGGTAGCAGTCTAACTGGAGCCTCCTTGTGTGGTCATTTAATGAGGGAAATGGCTTTGTGTTCACCACTAACTCATTGTTAGTAAGAGCATAAAAGTATTTGTTGTTGATTTATTTTCTCCTTCTTTCTCCACTTCAACCCTGTCATCATGCTTGCCCAGCTTGATCTCCCACTTTCACTGCCTTTTTTCGCTGGTTCCGGCCAGGAGACTGCCTGGAGTTAGCGGGCATGCATCGCTAACCACAGCTTTATCTTCTATCCGTCAGCTTTTCCGATCAAAAGCTAGCCACCTCGAACCAGCCCAGTTTCTCACTCCATCGCGCGATCCAAGTTCCTCCACTACTGAGTAAGATTTAACTGTTATGAACTGAAATATTCATTTATGGTGCATGATGATGTTTCGTAACTCTTCCCCCCCTTTCTCCTTCCTTTTCCCCCTTCCATTGAAAATGGTGTATTGACCGGTACTTATCAGCCCTGTGCCCAGCCATTGCGGGTCTATCCTTATCTGCTCCTTACCCCTGAAACCAAACACGGCAGCTCTGAACTTCTAGCCCCCAGCCCGACTCCCCTGACCCAATAGATGTGGGAAGACCTGGGTCTATTTCACTCTCCCTGATACCCTAATATGAAACTTCGAAGGGAGGGAGAGATATCGCTGTGACTTCAAAAATGTCGAAGATTATTATTCGGTTTGTCACTTACAATACTGATACCTCTTCACAGGAGAGCACATGAAAGAATTATATTTTCTATTGGAAAGCACACCAATTTTTTTGTTCTTGCTGTTGTCTCCACACCAAAGGCTTAGAGCATTGTTTTTGATTTCTACTTTCCAGCTGTGCGTACGCTCGTTTTTTTTGTACCGATAACTTATGAAAACCGAAGAGATCAACCCAAAACTTGATAAATAGACGTTATACAAAAAGAACCAATAAATATTCGTTCACCAAGTCAAAGGTCATGTGCCCTTTGAAAATAATTTGCAGGCCATAACTCGAGTTGAAATCTGATGTTCCTCGTTCCACTGTATCTCTTCTCTCACTCTCTCGTGACCATTCGGTTAGCCTGCCCATAGCATAAGAGAAGGCTTATTGCTGTTGTTGGTTTTTTTCTAACAGTTAGTTTTTTTTCCCCCGCCCGCGTGGCGGAAGGGATATTGTAGGTATTTCGTGTTTCACGATTTTAATGTACACAAGAGTTTTCTAGACCCCCACCCCTTCCCCAAAAGCAATACTAACACCTTAGGTTTGTTTTGGGTTTTTTTGTCTGCACTCTCAATTTCCGAGCTGTATTCGGACCGGCTGGGACCTTTGGAATTAATTTTGCATCAAATAATGTGAATGAAAAGTATGCGAAGTGACGTGATTTTTAATAATATTTTTTTTTGACCTTGACCTAATTTTTGTGGTCATGAACTCAATTAGTCGTTTAATTTTTTCACCACAACTCGACCAAGGTGTCCCATCAGGACGAAATCCCTTGCAGATAGCCTCGAGCAAGGCCATTTAACACTTGATTACATCATACCCCCCGTTAAAAGTTCAAGGTCTTACACCACTCGAGTATAACCAAAAGTCGGTTTCCATTTTTTTTTCTTTTTTTTTTCCGTCCAATGTACGAGGCTTTCGGAATTAAATTTTGCCTAATTCATGGATAAAAGTATGTGGGTTGATATTTTTTGATCTTGACCTAAATAAGTCAACCCAATTATAGATTAACATTTTCACTAATTGAGTAAGATTGGCTAATCGAACGAATTTACATCTCCCAGATTACGCCTAGATCAAAGCATATTTAAGCTAATTTACATCATACCCTCCAAGTTAAAAGTCAAGCAAATGGCATTCCAAAAAAAATAATATATTTTGTATCACTCAATTTTTGCCATTGCGGGTTCTCAAAACCGCTGGTCCTTCCAGAGTTTGCATCAAAACGTGTAACACCTACACTGAAGTTATGCATCTGATACTTGAGCGACCTACTTTAAGGTATCTCTACCGGATGACCTAATAAAGCCGGACCAAATGTTCGTCCGTGCCGCCGTACGAACGAAATTTTCTTCCGATCTTGATGAAACTTAGTATGTGGGGAGAGGTCGATGAGTGTTGCACAACGATCAATTTTATCCGGGTTAAGGTCAGGGTCAAGGTCACGAGGTCACGTAAAGTTTATAAAAAATCGCAATTTCAAAACCTATTAGTTTGCCATTCTACAAGAATATCGGCAAACTGTTTATTGATTATGATAGTAAAAAATTTATCTTGTATCTAACTGGACAGTTTTGAATTCCGTCCCGTTTGGCCGCCACTAACCTGAGAAATGGTCAAAACACCTCCCGGTAACAAAAGAAAACTTTTTACTTCCGATCTTGATGAAATTTGGTATGTGGGTAGAGGTCGATGAGTGATACCCAACGACATATTTTTCTCCCCCTATTCGAGGTCAGGCCAAGGTCCCAGGTCACGAAAGTTGTGAAGTCGCCATTTTCAAAACCTATCTATTCTGTCATTTTAGGAGATATCTGGCAACAGTTCATCGATTATGATATGTAAAAAACATATAAGAGATGACCGTCACCCCACACGGGGGTAATTTTTCAGATGTGGACCAAATTAAGAAAAAACACTCTAATCATAACTTTGAATAATTCCTCCATTATCATTATGTTTGATTTCATGGATAAGATGAAATGGGGACGCATTTTCTTAATTACACTATTCATAAAGTGAAAGTCAATGTCATGTGGTGGTCCCCCCCCATAAAAGGTGCATCATTGGATTATGGCCCAGGTAACTGGGGAGGTTTACCCTTGATGATCGCTTTGTGATCACAGATATCTATTTTTTTTTTCATGTGACCTTTAATTGACCCAACGTAACAGTGGGTTGACTTCTAATAAAAGTGGATGAAGCATCATATCAAATTCATACTTCATATCAAATTTTTTTTTTCTTTAAAATAAAAAAGAAAATGAAAATTGCATCATGTCTTCCAGCTGGTATTCATTGGACCCTGGTAGAGGGGTGTGGAGACAATTTGAAGCTCTCAGGGAAGCTTCAATCATTTTCCCCACTCATCACCTGCAGCTTCTTTTCCTGAGGAGATGAAAGCAAAGTAAAAGTGCACAAGGGAGCTAGTTTTAGTAGGATTTAGAGTGTGGTGTGTTGGAATTGGGATTTGGGATGAAGTTTGTCAGGTCAGCCCAATTGATCTGTGACTTGCAACAGGTACCATGTAAACCTGTACTAACCTGTTCTGGTCGGGTTCGGCGATTAAACCATCTCCCCACCAGGTTTCTTGTGAGAGAGTGTATAATATGGACACCCAAGCAGGATTAAAAAACAAAACCTGTCAAAGGGTTGAGGACTCCTGTGAGCCAACGGCCATCCATATCTTAGCCTCAACTGTGTCCGGACGTCGTCCTGCAGTTGGTTACTTTTATTATTATTTTTTGTTTCGTAGGTTGGTGGCAGGATTTGCACTCAGGCCACTGTAAAACCCCCCACTCTGCAAAACACAACAAAAACTCAAGAAAATTCAAAACCCACTCCATGGGAGTACCTTTCTCGCTGCCTTCCGCAGCGCAGCCCACCCGGAACGGGATTGGGGCAGAAGCCTTCGAGACCCCCACTCTATAGAAGAAAGAAAAACCACGGGTAATTCTCCCGGGTCAGATGTGGTAGTGTGTGGAGTGCTGAGTGTTCTCCACCAGATCGGTCGTCTAACCTGAGGCGTCCCAGTGTGACGAATTTCCATCCCTAGAGAGATGATCACCTGTCCTCTGTTATCATCTGAGCTCAAGCGTTTGAACACGGTATTGCAAGCACTCTCTGAGGCTTGGAGAACCGGAATTATGGATCATGGCGGTGGTTACACCTACTATTGGTTCTGTTTGCTGTTGAGTTACCATGCCAAGGAGTTGCTGTAGCTGTGTCCAATAAACTGACGCAGTATAGAAAGGTATATCGGTCAACCAAGCATAGATGAGGACGAAGGATTCGCACTCTGGGTGTCGTTTCCCGGCCTTGTATATCTCTGACTGAAGCAGTGGTCTCACAGTGAAGATGCATCTACTGTCACGCTCGAGTCTGGTTGATCAGTGCCCCAGGCGAGAACACTTTCTAGTCTTGGGGGATTCATTGCAAACGACGGAACTGATGGAGTTATAACATTGTTGGTCCCCATGGGTCTGGAACTGGAACCAAAATAGCACCAAGTCCTTGACTTTGCAAGAAGTTCAGATTGGGCTAGTTCATGGTTTCAGCACCCCAAGCACAGCGCTGGACTTTGGTGTCTTACGCTGGTGGTTATGTCAAAGGAGATTGACCATGTGCTCGTTGATGGTCGCTGGAGATACCAGAACTGCAGGGTCTACCTCAGTTCCCTGAATACCGACCACAGGCTTGTGGTAACACTCTGAAGTTTCAGATAAATTCCGGAAGAAGACACACCAGCCTCGGCTGATGTTTGCAATCCAAGGAGAGAGGGTCGCGAGGATTTCAAAACAGGCTGAGGGATGATGGTCTAGTAATTGGGGAATCCTGAGAGTTGTAATTCCTTAAGCCCACACGTCCTTGATGTTCCGTCGATGCTGAACTCACCATAGAGCGGAGGGGGCTCTTGACAGAGGAGTCCGAAGTGAAGGCCCGCCGGGCTTGTTACTTTGAGCGACTGTACCAGTTGAGCCACAAGTCGTTGAGTTGGATCAGGAGGTGGTGTCTATCCCCATTGCTTACCCTCCAATCAACTGTGAACCACGTTCGTTTGTGGAAACACAGGCTGTGGTGACCAGTTGAAATGGGAAAGCACTGGAATCTGTGGCCCATGCTGAACTTCTCAAGGCTGGTGAAATGCTGTACCCATGTCGTCATGCAGTTCATGCTCTGCGTGGAACCGGCCCGTCCAACTGACTGAAGAAGGGCCTTGTTGTCCTCCTGGGAAGGGAAGGTGATCTGGGCTGCAACAACTCCGAGGGTACGCTGCCCTTGGGCCGTGACAAGGTCTATTGCTCGGATATCTGATATGTTTGCCACCAGCTGCTTGAGCACACGCCCAGAGCAGTCAGGCTTTACACAACAAAGGCAACGATTGACGTATCCTGGCTCTTCGGGTCCTCACCCGAACGCAGATGAGGGTTTCGGCAGGGGCTTGCTTGCAGTCTTGTTTATCTCGCAAAAGCGTTAAGAATCAGTGATCGATGATGCCCTCTGGAATTCTGTCTTGGTGGTGCCACCAAAACTGATCAACTTCTGGATTCTGAACTCTATCTAGTACTGAAGTGCTGTGAGATGTAGAACAATTTCGACTTATTCCTCACTGGCTTCGTCAGGGTTATGACTGGCCCCACACTTTCAGCAACTTGTTAGGACTGGATTTGGTGAGGATGCTGAGAGATTCAAGCTTAGGTTGGCATCGTTGGGAAATGTCAAGCTTTTCTACCTTGATTTTGCAGAGACTCTAGATATCTTTTGGGGCCCCTCAGGGCTGAATTTGAAGACTGAGCCACTGGGAATTTTGGGGTGTGCCTGGGTCAAAACTAAGATCCAGGGCTGAGCACATCGTGGATGCGCATCGGCTTGCTACCTGTTTTGAGATAGGTCACGGATAAGATTTCCTTTCTTGTAAGTGAATAAGTCTCTCTGGCTGTGACCAAAGTCAATGATGTCTCGCGCGCCGGCGAAATCAGTGATCACGTGAATCATGGTGTGCGCTGCCGTCTGCAGGAACGAAAGTCAGCTTCAGTCCTTGTGCCTCTCTAGTCTGTCTCTCTAGAGTTGAGACGATTGCGCACCACTGACCAGGACTCTGATGGACGGAGACGCAATTCTCTTTGGCGAGTTCCTCTTCGAGACACCCCTAGCAAGCCCTGATCGCACTGCTTGGTCCCACCCAGCAGTGTTAGTGGAAGAGACAACAACCCCAGAGAGTTTACAACGAGGAATGTGCAATATAGTCCGTGCTAAGTCGTCAGACTGCGCTGTGTATGACCATGTTGGCTTGGGTTTTCAGCCCTGAACTGCGAGATCCAACGTCCCGCATCTACCCAGATCTAATCGTCAAAAGGGGGATCTGGCGTCGCGGTGTAGAGGACCAACGAAGCTGCACCTAGCGGAGAAACTGGCCTGTGTGGGTAAAAAGGTGACATTGCACGTAGAAAGCACCAATAGAGCGTCGAGGCGATGCGTCAGCCGCAACAACGCGTAGCCCCCCATAGATGATCACACATTGTCGGAAAACGCGGCCTGGGAATTGTCATTCGTAAATCGGACGCACTGCTCCGACACTACGCCTCCATACGCTGAACCTCCGGGCCCGTTACAGTGTCTTGCAATTTTTGTCTAGTAACATCCTGATGCACACGAGATAATTCTTCAGTCGCTCTATCTTCATCTATAACTAATATTAGAAATACTGTCACCGAGAACTATCCACACTGAGATAACCAACGAAGTAGCGATCACAAAATTACGCTCATTGCATAACAACGCAAGATGAGGTGAAACTCGCAAACATCTGCAGAGCGCTGCACAACAAACTAGATCAACACAACGTCTTAAGTGACATGAACATGCCAGAAGGTAGCGATTTCCAGAAAACTGACTCCTTCTGCGAGTGAATAATGCCCATCCAAAAAATAACCGGGAACAGATCTGTCCCTTTCCGAAAACAGTCTTGACAGGAACTCGCGAGATAAAATGCGCCTCACGAATCGGATCTACCGCATTCTGTCGAGAGAACACCACCCTGCGCTTCCGAGCCAACCGATAGTTAGTCTTGGCACCACTGACCACGCGTAGCATATAAATCTCGCGCAGTCAATGCCCGATTATTTTTTCGAAGCAAAGACTACACGGGCTAGGTATACGGCTCTGCTGTCTGCTCACCTTTTTTGAACGACGCACACACGAGAAAACAGGAGCCTATGGTGATGCGCTCTGCATCGGTCAAAGTCAGCGATTTCGCATCCCCACCAGAAAGCGGTGGCAGAAAGTTAGCATATATCAAAACTTGGGCTAGTCTAATTATTGACACAAAGGGATGCTACGACTTACACCAGACCCACCAAGAAACAGACAAAGCATTGCAAGACCACCCATGTTCAAAAAAAATGACAGAATAAACCAATACAACAGCACCACCTTATGTAAATAGACAAAACTAAACAAGATACACCAACCATATTCAATTAGGGTGGGTCAAAAGGTCCAAACTAATCTACCAAAAATAAAAAAAAAGCAATGAGGTGGTGTATCAAAAGGTCAGGATACAATTCATTATAAAACAAAACAACAAACTATGTTTATGGTGTTATACACTAATTGAAACTACATATTATGATCATTCTACAAAAACTCCTCATTGATACCTACATACAAATTCAAAATGCTCAACTTAGCAGCCTCCAAGTAAATTATTGATGTGGAAGTCGATTGATTGGGGATTGACACACCCGCATCCCCATTGCCGCTCCAGGTGGGAC
>CM068962.1:11065344-11087004 GCA_035128595.1 Eptatretus atami
GGTCAAAACGGGAAGAAAAAAAAAATTAACAGAGAATTTGATCTTGGGTCATTCCTGGTGGAAGCTTTTGCCATCTTTCAACTTTGTTTTCGGTCGGAGGTGTGGAGATTTGTGATGGCACCATCGACTTCGCTCCTGTTTAAATTTTGGAAATGTGCCGAATGCCCGCTACCGGTTTGTCATCAAAATTTATGATTCATCTTGTTGGCTTCTTTTCAAGCTGGACATGCTTCTTTGTGGGGGACAAAGTGAGGCATGGGATGTGCGCCAGCTCATGGACAGCTGCAGGCCTGACCACGGCTACAACCACGACAGGTATACATACGCACACCGCCTCTTCCTGCAGTAATATGTTCTCGCTTTTCCATGAGTGGAGATTTTTGGATGCGATAACTGCTTCTTTTGATTTCTTGTCTTTTTTTAATCAAATTTACAACTGTTTGTATAATGATTGTATTTTTGGTTTTCCCCATTCTTTAAATTTTTCAATTTCCTCCCTCTAATCCCATTCCTCCCAACCATCCCCCTCCTAGCCGGGCAGTGAGGTTTCTGTTTGAAGTTCTCTCGTCCTTCGATTCATCCCAACAGCGCCTCTTCCTGCAGTTTGTCACTGGCTCTCCACGTCTCCCTGTGGGAGGTGAGTACAAGTACCCCATAATTTCCAATCTACTCACTAACCCTTCCCACACATCTGATATGCACACAATTTCTCCTTTGTTGTGGTCATCTGTTCATTACATGACGTGTGGTATAAAGTTTGATTATAACCCTCCTACCCCTTTCCTGGCATAATAATCATCATCATCCCCAGGCATTCTTGCTGGAAGCCCACAGCTCCAAGGAAGTCTGCCACTCCGACCAGATTCCCCCCAGGAATCGAGTAAAGATGAAATTTTAAATAATTAACAGTATCTTGCGAGTTGAGAGCAAGTTGTAATTTAGTGGTCCACAGCACTCAGTTCAAGGTGAGGGTGCAGGCAGGATGGGTCCTGAGCTGGGTCGAGTTTATTAATAAGTTTTAAGTGTGGGATGGTGACCAGAAGGAAGTCTATACCTTGCCGCCTTGTTCTAACCTGTGAAAAGCATTCTATTTACCTCTCTCCTTCTCTCAATACTCCTTTCCTTAATGGAATGTTGTTTTCCAACCACAACCCTTCCATCCCTGTAGGACTTTAAAATTTAGAAGTCATTGTCCACCCTTATCGTTTTTTTGAAATTTTAATTGTGATGGACTCAACCATTGTGTGTTCCTTCCTCCAGGGTTCCGCAGCCTGAATCCGCCATTGACGATCGTGCGTAAGGGAGAGGGAGGGGAGAAAGGTGGTGATGGCGCGCTTCCTTCCGTGATGACGTGTGTGAATTACCTGAAGCTTCCAGATTACAGTTCTGCCAGCGTGCTGAGGGAAAGGTTGCTTTTGGCTGCCCGGGAGGGGCAGCGCTCCTTCCATCTCTCATGAGGTGAGCACGGAGCAGGTGTCCCAAACCTCAGATCCTAAGTGTACACGTTCTTTAAATGCAACGACGTGCTCTTTGGGATGTCACAAAGACTTTACACAACTTTCTCTTATCGCATTAAGTGCTCAGAGGTATGTGTTGTATTATGATGAAAAGGCGGGAGGACATTCTCATAATTGCTGTGAGAAGGGAATGCTTTTGAGATGGTGTGAACTAAATGGACAATTGCAAGGAAATGACATGTATGCTGCACTTATCAAGTATTTTTCCTTTCACTCGGTGAACTTGCTTTTACTAATTCATCAAGAACTTAAAATGAACGTGATTTCTCTCGGTCCTTGGAAAATGAAAGTTGTGTAATTTGCCCTTTTGACCGCGACCCTCCGACCCACCTTTCACACGCCCCAATCTCGCACAAGATCCGATTCATTTCCCCTTCACCCCTTACGTTCTTCGTTTTAATTCCTACACCCCCAGAGTGATGGCGATGTGCAGTTAAATGGGCTGGGGAGTGGGGAGGGGTTGGGGGCATGTGAGGGAGGGGTTCTGTGGGTGAAGAAGAACCGGCGTTCCTTCAATCTCTCATGAGGTGAGCACGGAGCAGACATCAAGAGAAGAGTCAAGATTTGAGGTGGGGGGACTGTGGGAGAGTTGAAGAGTTTTAAAGGCAGGACTAAATTTAAGTTGAGTGGAATGTGGGTTTGGGTTCAGTGTTTGAATCAAAATAAAAGTTTCATTTGATCCTCACCGTTTCTTTTCTTGAGCTGTAGCTCATACTACACGCTGCACGGCGATGGGCCACTTGCTGAGCCAGGTGTAAGAAGTGTTTTATTTGTACTCTGATTAACCAGTAAGGTTTTCGTCGTTTTATTTTCTGTTAGCAGTGGTTAATATTGCTGTTTATTAAAAGGCTTTCCTTGTTGATTCATTACAGCACTTTTACCAAAACCAATTATATTTTGAGGGAAGTGTTACAGGCACTATAAGGTACTGTCGGTTACTTTCATAAGATTGAATCGATGCATTTAGCTCTTCAAACATTCCTACGAGGGGATAATGTAAATTTTGGAATCAGCCCAGTTGATGCTACTTTTGTCAGTGTTTTCCATGTACTCTATGTATGACATTATGCCTTTTTCCCATCTTGGCGATGCTTCAAGCTCAACTGTCCTGGGATTGTTGTCTCTATTTATTCACTTAGTCCCAGATTGTTGGTTCATGCCCCCCTTTCCAAACAAATGCCGTTCCGCCGGATTGCCTATCCTTGTCGAGTGTATCCTTGAGTCGACTGCGTCTGCCCATCCAGTTTCTCACGTCCTGCATTTTGCGCAGACTCGACAACCTTCGTAGGCATCATTGGTGATGTCGTACACAGTGTACTTCCAAGTCCTCTTTTTATTCCATTTGGCCCAATTGAAAGGAGACTTTTCAATGTGGCGAATGTCTGGGCATTCCCGTAGGTGGCATTTCAATCCCCAACTGTCTTGGGATTGTCTCCATGATTTATTCTGTCCGCCGCGATATTTTTGTTCGATGGCCCTTCCCTTCCATCAAATCCCATTACTCATCCTTCATGGGAATATGATCCAACTCTTCTTGAGATGAGATGTCCATGGTGGAGAGGGAAGATGTTCTCTCTAAAGGTCGTTCCTCCTTGAAGGGTTAAAATTATGGATGGCCCTCTGAATGATTTTCAAGATTATGCAGGTGTCTTGACAGCATACCTGTGATCAGGTTTGAAATATTTAATGAAAGAAAAAGATTTGTACAAATGTAATTCTTTATACGTTTTGAGAGAAAAATTTACTTGCTTACTGACTGCAGAGGCCAGAGCTCATCAAATTGTCACTTTTCTACAACAGAGCACTTTAACCTTCGCAAGTTTGAAACTAATGTTACTTGTAAATATTTAATGGTGGTGTTGATGTCATCAGCAGAGCAGAGCTTTGATGGTGACGTTAATACGCTTCCTGCATGGAGGTTGAGTGTTGCAGGAAATAACCCCAGAGCTTGGCTGTGGAACCGAGTCCTACCAGGTGTCGAAGTATCCACCTCCATTTCGGTAAGGGATCATGCACGAATCATGGGCCAAGCTGTGAATTTTTCTTGTCCTCAGTTTCGTTCAGAGGGCTCTTTTGAAGATCGTCACTGAGCCCCGTACAGCCTCCAATCGTAGTTTGTTTGTCGTAATATTCCAAGAGAAGGTTTTTAAGATCTCAGCGAGGTGTATGCATGTGCATTCACCTTTTCTTGCCTTATAACCTGGAATTGCATTGTATTGAATCAGACTTTTTCCACCTTTATTTACACATTGTAACCCACAACTTCCAAATGAAAAACAAATTCTACAAATTTCAGAAAATTAATTAAAAATACAAAACTAGAATATCTTGGTTGGATAAGTGTTCACCCCTGTGAGTTAACACTTGGTGGAAGCACCTTTTACAGCAATTACAGCTGTGAGTCTGTTGGGATAGGTCTCTACCAACTTTACACACCTTGATTGGACAATATTTTTCCCATTCTTCTGTACAAAATTGTTCAACCTCAGTGAAATTGTGTGGAGAGTGTTGATGGACAGCCATCTTCAAGTCATGCCACAGATTTGATTGGTTTTATGGTTGGAGCTCTGTCTTGACCGGCCACTCGCTGTTACCGCTTTCATCAACTTCGTGTGCACTAGCACTCGAGGCTAGTAGCTTTGGCTGGTGTCTTTCGGGTTGTTATGCTGAAGGTGAACTTCCGTCCCAGTTTTAGCTTTTGGCAGAGGGCAGCAGAATTTCCTCTCGGATTTTTCTGTATTTTGCTCGTCCATTTTCCCTTCTATCCTGACAAGTGACCCAATCCCTACTGATGAGAAACATCTCCATAACATGATGCTGCACTACCATGCTTCACAGTAGGGATGGTGTTATTTGGGTGATGTGCTGTGTTGGGTTTGTGCAAACATAACGTTTTGCATTTAGGCCAAAAAGTTCCATCTTGGTTTTGTCAAACCACAAAACGTTTTGGCACATGGTTCTCAAAATCTCCAGTTTTGTTTTTTTGCATGCGTCAAATGCTACTCAAGGAGGGCTTTTTATACGCCCGATATATATATATATATATATCGAGGCGTATTATGTGATACCGGTCGTCCGTCCGTTCCTGTCCGCACTCTAACTCCAAAGTTTTCAACTTTCACGTTTCATATTTGGTACATAGGTACAGACTGTGGAGACGGTGTGTCGCGACATACGTTCGTCATCTAAAGTGGTTGCCATGGCAACCAGGATGCTGTTTTCCATGTAGTAGCACAATTCTGTATATACCTTCTGTTTGGGCGTATATTGTGCTCACTTGCGCTCTTGTTGAGTAATGGCTTCCCTCTTGCCACCCTACAATACAGGCCAGACTTGTGTAGTGCTTGGGATATTGGTGTCACATACACACAGTGACCAGTCTTTGCCATGAAGGCATGTAGCTCTTTCAAAGTTGCCATTGGCCTCTTGGTGGCCTCTCTGATCAGTCTCCTCCTTGCTTGGTCATCCAGTTTGGAGGGACAGCTTGATCTTGGCAGTATCTTGGTGGTACCATATACCTTCCACTTCTTAATGATTGTCTTGACTGTGCTCTAAGGGATATTCAAACGCCTTTGAAATATTTTTATACCCATCCCCTGATCTGTACCTTTCCACAACTTTATCCAGAGGTCTTTTGAGAGCTCCTTGGTGCTCATGGTTGAGTCTTTGCTGTGAAATGCACTACCCAGCAGGAGAAACCTACAGGAACAGCTGATTTTATTCTGAAATAATCAGAATCACTCACATTGAACACAGGTGGAGGCCAATTAGATTGATGTGATGTTTTGTATTTTTCATTAATTTTCTGAAATTTGTAGAATTTGTTTTTCACTTAAGTTGTGGGTTACGATGTGTAAATACAGGTGGAAAAAGCCTGATTTAATTCAATTTCATTCCTGGCTATAAAGCAACCAATGGTGAAAATTTTGAAAGGAGGTGTACCCTTTTTTTGGCACTGTACCCAAGAAGGCTCAAAGCAGTAATCACTGCCAAAGGTGCTTCAACAAAGTATTGACTTGGGGTTGTGGAATACTTATTGACTCAAGACATTTCAGCTTTTCATTCTTAATTTGTAGAAATTTCTAAAATCATGTTTTCACTTTGTCATGATGGGGAAGTTTGTGTTGATCAGTGACAAAAATAAAATTTAAATTCTGGCTGTAACACAACAAAATGTGAAAAGTTGAGGAGTGTGAATACTTTCTGAAGGCACTGCACATAAGAATCCCAATGCTACGCACCGCCTCAGCTGACATACCGGTTTCATTGTTTTTTGGCGAATCATCAGCGACAGTGCAGACGGAAATGTATACCAGGCTTCCAAACATGTACCATGTGTAAATGTGAAAAGCAGTCAACATATAAATGAAAAACAAACCCACTCACAGCTGTGGAGGAATTCTGGGAATGGTTTGAAACAGCAAAGGGTTTACCTTGTGAAGCTTTTCATGGTTGCTTTATGTGGCTTTCTTTGGCTGGAAGAGCAGGGGAAGAGTCCATTTATTTGTCTAATCCTAGCCACCTGATTTAATTGAATAGGTGAGAGCTAATTGGTTATCCCCTGCATTTCACAGGTGAAAGACGTGAGTGGGTGCTGTGGATATTGCAAGTCAGTTAAAAAATTGAATTTTCCTTTAACACATTACATCTCCATCATTTTACTTAATGATAAAATTAAACCAATTTGTTTCAACCCAAATCTTGTGATGGAATTGTTTTCTCCTTCTCCAATAAATGATTCATTCAATCAAGAACGATTAAATCCCTCATGAATGCAAAACATTTCTTAATTCAGGTGGTATGGTACAAGGTAAGGAGGTGCAGTATTGTGGGGAATGAGCTACATTATCATCAAATATAGAAACTTGGGGGAGGGCAAGGGGTGAGGTAGGCTTTTTCATGATGTGTGCCATGGGGTTGTTATCTGTTAAGACCGTCAACCTAGACTAATAAAATTTGTCGTCTGTCTATCTGTTCGAGGTTTTTGCAAAGACTCCTGTGCCGATAACCACCACATTTGGCACACAGACCAAGTCTGACCTGGGAATTATCCTCAGTATTTTCATCCAGCACCTCAACCTTTCAAGACCCTTTAGACCCCAAAGAGCCGTAAGCCTCTATTATCATGTGACCCCTAAGACCTCTAAGTCCTTGAAGACCCTTTTGACTTAAATAGACCCTTAAATCCCCTTCAACCCTTTAAACAGATTAGACAGCTTAGACCCTTTACCATTTTGAGCTTTAGACCTCTTGGACCTTTTTAGACCCTTTTTACATGCTTGAGAGGTGAGATCCTTTCTACCCCAAAGACATTAACTACAATTGGAATATACCCTTTCGAGTTTAGACCATCTTGAACCTTTTAAGCACACATCACACAAACGTCTATATTCTTCTTGCAAAATACAGACTATACTTTTGTTTTCAACCCAACCAGAGGGTGGATACTCTATCTAATATCTTATCTGTCGCTGGGAAGTGGTAGGGTTGGAGGAGGCAGTGGGGGAGGGGTGGGTGGGAAGATGGAAGGAGGGAAATGGGTGGGTGCAAGGGAGGAGAGAGGAGGCAGCGAAGGGGTGGGATGATAGAGGGGAAGGTGTGGGTTGTGAGGAGGGAGGGCAAGGGGTGAGGTAGGAGTTCAGAATGGGGTGTTAGGAGGGACTCTGTTTCTAAAATGAATGGGAGGTTGTAGTTAGCATAGCCAAGTGTGTTGGAGCTGAAATAAGACTGGACTTTATCGGTACAAAAGCCGATTCACATTTCGGTCCACTCTTCCCAAATGCATACATTCTTGCCACGCTTTCCTCCTCCTATACGTTGCTTTCCTCCTCCTCCAACGGTGCATACGTTGCGACACAAGATGATAGAAGCAAACCCTTTTACACAACGTCTGTAATAACTGCAGAATCCTAAAAAAGATCGCAGATCCTTCAGTGTCTGTGGTTGCAGCCATCTTAACAGCTCCAATTTTCTCTGGGTCTGTTTTGATGCCATTGCTGGAAATGATATGGCTCAAGTGGTGGACCACCTCCTTGAAGAAATGCCATTTGCTTCATTCTATCTTCAGACCATACTCTTACAGCTTCTGGAATATTATTTCAAGTTTATCCAAATGCTCATCAATAGTTTTGGAGAAGTAGAAAAGGTTGTCCAGATATGCTTAGAGTGTCTGGAAGTGTTCTTCATTGTAGACGTGTTGCATGAGGCATTGGTATGTTGCTGGTGCATTGCAGGGGCTGAAGGGCATCTGGTTAAATTCATCAAATCAGCTGTACATACTATTTTAAGTTTTTATCGTCGTCCTTCACCTCAACCTTATGGTAAACAAACTGCAAATCCATTGTAAAAAGCCAACGAGATCCTACCAAAGCATCCATCACTCTTCAGTCCTCGGCAGGGAGTGTGAATCCTTACGAGTCAAAGCATTTGGCAGCCTTCTGTCCACACTAATTCACACTAAGATTTCTTTCTATCAGATTGTAGGACTGAGGTACTCACTTTCGCTTGGCCTGATAACTTTCCGCAACATGTTCCTTCGATGCTCCTTCACTTCTTGCCTTTACATGGGTGGAATGCACCTGTAAGGCAGTCGAGCAGGCTTGTCATCCGTTTAGGTGTATCGAGTGTCTATTGGCATCTGCCCGACCCAAATCATTTGTCCCGGATGCAAAACTGGACCTGTATCATTTCAACAACCCCCTCAGCTTTACTTTTCTCCTCCTGAGATCCTGGGAGATCTTACAGACTGGGTCCTGGTGGTAGTGTGTCATCTACTGGCTCATCCATTAGATGAGGTTCATTATGCTGCCCCACAGTGATTCTATCCACTGACACATCGATGAAAACTTTACCAGATTCCACCTCCACAGTTCCCAGTACTCCAACTCGAGTTATTGACTTGCCGAATGTCACTTTTAGTGGGGTTTATCATACAAATGCAAATGCTCCCGTAGGTCGAATCTTCCAGGGTCTTTGCCACGATCAGGTTTCAAAGCATTGGTGTTGTTAAAGGCTGCACAAATACACAAGGCCCGCCGAGGTTACAGACTACTTGTATGTCATTTCGTCTGAGCTGGAAACCTTGCTTTTTTTCTGCCTGATGTACAGACAAAACTGATGGTCTGCTGTTCCGTGTTCCCAAATGCAGAATACCCAGCTAAGTACTTCAGTCTGTTCATGCTTATTAGGTCTGTTAATCTTCGCCAGCATTGGTTGGTTCAATTATCTCTTGTGATTAAAATGCTTCTGTAATCAATACCTCATTGACCTCCCCGTCAATCTCTGCAGTGGCCTGCAAAAGTTTTCACACCCTCTCAATAATGCCACATTTAGATGAATTATGTATAAACAATTTTTCCAAATGAACTTTTTTTATTCATAACTGAAGAGATCAAACTAAACACTGTTCTAGTTGAAGGAAGTTACATGTCAGGAATACCTGAAAGACATGAACAATTAAAAAATCACTGATTGTAAAAGTATTCAGCCCCTGAGGTCTGTACTTGGTGGAAGCACCTTTCCTTTTATAGCAATGACTGCTATGAGTCTTGGGTAGGTCTTGACCAGTTTTGTACAGTAAGATGGAGAAATCTTTGCCCATTTTTCATGTTGTCCTGCTGTCCTGCTACAATCATTGTCCTGCTGAAATGTGAATCTCCTACCCACTTTCAGATTCATGGCTGACTCGAGCAGGTTTTCATCAAGTATTCTGCTGTACTTTGCACCTTCCATTGTTCCTTCTCTCCGGAGAAGATTTCCAGTCCCTGATGAAAACCAGCCCCATAACATGATGCTGCAATCACCATGCTTGACTGTCGGGATGGTGTTGACCGGGTGATATGCAGTGTTCGGCTTGTGCCAGACCTAATGCTTTGAATTTAGACCAAAAAGTTCAATTTTTGTCTTGTCTGACCACAAATCCTTTTCTCCACATGCCTGCAGTATCATTAAGATACTTTTTTGCAAACTCCATATGAACTTTTATATGTCGTTTTTCAGTAATGGCTTCTTTCTTGCCACCTGTCCATTGAGGCGAGTTTTGAGAAGGGAACGGGATATTGTTTATTGATGAACACAGACCCCCCCCTCCCCTCTCGGACATAGAGCCTTGCAGATCTTTCAAAATCTCTTGAATTTAACAGTGAATCCCGAAACCACTTCCTGCTTGGGGACTGCTGAGATTGGGTGGGCGACCTGATCTGTGTCGAGACGAGGTGGTATTTTATGTCTTCCACTTCTTCATGGTGGATTTCACCTTACTCTCAAAGGGATGAGTGACTGAAATCCTCTTATTACCTTCTCCTGAATGGTGTTTTGTCATTATTTATGTCTGACTCTTTTGGAAAGCTCCTTCGTCTTCAAATTTGCTTTGTTGGTTGACCAAGTGTGTTGCATCTTAAACCTCCTTAGGTGGAGGAGCTTAATTTTTTTTTATTTTATTAAACCACTGATTATTTATATACAGGTGAAACCAATTGCACTTATTTTGTAACCTTTCAAACAAATAATTTGCTCCTGAAGACATTTTGGGTTAATTAGGCAAAGGGGTTGAACACATACAATTGAGAATCATCCGATTTATTTATTTTCTGTTAATCTAATTTATTCATATTTTATCTGCATTTTTTTTTAGCTTTATCACTTTGGAGTAGTTTGTGAAGACTCTATATATCAAGTTTGATTTGAAGGCATTTTGAAATGAGCTCAAGTGATATCAAAATGTGAATTCTTTGGAGGAGGTGAATACTTTTGCAAGCTACTGTATGTACCAGGTGTATGGTGCACGGTTCCCATTTCCGGCTGTAAGTCTGAGCCATTCTTTCGGCTCAAATAATTGTCCATTTTCTTTCACATGGTTCTCAGAAACCATTGACCCTGCGTCAATTAACGAGTTGATTTGGACTTTCCCAATAGTCACCACTTTGGTTGGATTTTCTCCAACAACAGTTTCTAAAAATCCATTATTCTGGGCAACTTTGTGGCTGCCCCTAATTGTGCTCCAGCCGATGGGGCCCTCCAGTTCTGGTTGTTGGAGCTTGAGGCCTACTGTGCATCATCAATCTAGTCATCTGTGCCCTGCCCATTATAACCATTGCAACTTCCACCTTCGAACAGCTAAAGTCCTGGATTTGGGCTTTTCAGTAATTATGGACTCCCGTAAAGCTTGTTGGGGAGAACGCTCTTGGTCTTTCTCAAGTAACTTCTGCCATTTGCCTCTTCATTTCCGACATCGCCTCCTCATTGTACTTGCCATTCTTCCTTCTACGAGACATGAATAAAAGACAGCTGTTTAGAACAATGACAAAAACAAAAATCAGAGGTAAATAATTCCAAATGACAATACATTGTTGTACTATCAGTACAATTTCTCTGATTTCTCTCATATCCCTGATTATTTCAATAAAAATCATTTGGCATCAGTCACATTCAGCTGGAATCTATCTGGCAACAATCTTACATCGGGTAAATCCAGTTCAATAATGGAAATTGTGCTTCTCAGTTCAGCCCTCTATTGAGTGAGCTGTTTACTCCTTGTTATGTGCCTATCCCACTTCTGACGCCATGAAGCCATTGAAACTTGCATAAACAGCCAGGCACAACATTCATCAGTGAGATGAACACTTTATTTATGAGGATAAGGGAAATCAAACATAAAAAGGATGGCTAACCAGTGCATATTGGATATTTGATGTGGCATGTCACGACCAGCATGTTACTCACAGGATGTACAGAAAGGCCAGGCATAAAAGATGACGGTAGTGTCTCTCTTGTGGATATCTGCCATGATCTTTCTTGGGCAAACCATATTTCGATGTTGGCCTCCAAAGCTAGCCACCAACTGGGAATCCTCCATCGTACAGTCCTTCCTTAGCACACCTGAATTCCTATCCACCTCAAGGCTTTCATCCACAACTTAATGGAGTACTGCTCTCCCCTCTGGGCTGCCTCCACTGCTTCATATCTTGCTCAGCTTGAGGGCATGGCAACAAAGGCCTTCAAGATTATTGGACTTCCGCGATGCAGCTGAATCTATGGGCCTGTCACTTCATCACAGACAGGTCTGGTTCCTCTATTCTTTTTGTACCAACGTGAAATATTGTACCACCTTCTTTCTGGTCTGAACCCTCTGCTCTTCTGTGTGTCCCCTCCACTCCCCCCCCCCCCCACCCATGTTTCTGCAAGGCTCACACATTGTCCACCATCAACCCCCTTCTGGTGAAAATACTTAAATCCATGATGTCAACTCACCTCCACTCATTCATTCTCTTTTTTTTCCACCTGTGGAACCAACTTCCATATCCTCTTCCATCTCCTTCTTCCATCCTGGTCTGCAAGACAGCTGTTCATCACCATCTCAGATTGTCCCCAATCCAAAAACATGATCAATACCCGTTA
Organism: Eptatretus atami; assembly: GCA_035128595.1. Classification (NCBI taxonomy): domain Eukaryota; kingdom Metazoa; phylum Chordata; class Myxini; order Myxiniformes; family Myxinidae; genus Eptatretus; species Eptatretus atami. Next base: position 11,077,257 of record CM068962.1, read on the forward strand.
ATCACCTACCCCAACCCACCTCCTGAATTTCCAGTTTTTCCTTCTGAGAGTTTGCTTCTGTATCCATCCTCCCCTTCCCTCATTCCTCCCCACCCATTTTTTGTCCTTCACCCTGCTGTTGGAGTGCCACCCCCCTCTTTCTCTGTTCCTTTTTTGTTAGGTCCTGATCCATTCTGTTCTCGCTCTTCTATGAGCCCTGACTTTGTGTGCAATTTTTTTTTTTTAATGGTTTGTAAGAAAAGGATCAAATGAACAAAACTGTCATACATGACTCCAACATTTGATGTTTTTTTTTTTTTTGAAGTAAGTTGAGGTGACATCTTCAATGATATTTTTATTAAGCCAAGGTCTCTCCTTCCACTGAGTAATCCCCATTGCATGGTGGGTAGTGGAAGGTAAATGAAGATATGAATTGCTGAACATAATCCACAGGTTTTTTTCTACTTCTATTAACTACCTTTTTGTTACAGCCTGCATTTAAAATGGATTACATTTTTTTGTCACCAAATAACTGAACACATGGCTTCAGATATTTTTACAAATTAATTTAAAATGGAAAACTGAAATGTTTTGTCAATAAGTGTTCAACCCCTTTGCAATCTTCTTCTTCTTCTTTCGGCTGCTCCCGTTAGGGGTCGCCACAGCGGATCATCCGTCTCCATTTCGCTCTATCCTCCACATCTTCCATTGACACTCCAACCACCGCATGTCCGCCCTCACCGCATCCATGAACCTCTTCTTTGGCCTTCCTCTTCTCCTCCTACCTGGCGGCTCCATCCTCAGCATCCTTCTCCCGATATACTCCGCTTCCCTCCTGTGCACATGTCCAAACCATCTCAATCTCGCCTCTCACTTTGTCTCCAAACCGTCCTACCTGCGCTGTCCCTCTAATATACTCATTCCTTATCCTGTCCATCCTCATCACTCCCAACGAGAATCGCAGCATCTTTAACTCTGCCACCTCCAGCTCCGCTTCCTGTCTTTTTGTCAGCGCCACGGCCTCCAAACCCATACAACATAGCTGGTCTCACTACCGTCTTATATACTTTCCCTTTCACTCTTGCAGCTACCCTTCTGTCACAAATCACTCCTGCAACTCTCTCCACCCACTCCATCCTGCCTGCCCTCTCTTTTTCACTTCTCTACCACACTCTCCGTTACTTTGGACAGTTGATCCCAAGTATTTAAACCCGTCCACCTTCCCCACCTCAACTCCTTGCAACCGCACCATACACCACCACCCTCCTCTCATTTACGCACATGTACTCCGTCTTACTCCTACTGACTATCATTCCCCTTCTCTCCAGTGCGTACCTCCACCTCTCGAGGCTCGCCTCAGCCTGCTCCCTACAGATCATGATGTCATCCGCGAACATCATAGTCCATGGAGACTCCTGTCTGATCTCGTCCGTCAACCAGTCCATCACCATTGCAAACAGGAAAGGGCTCAGAGTCGATCTTTGGTGCAATCCCACTTTTACCTTAAACCGGTCCGTCATTCCACTGCACACCTCACCGCTGTCACACTGTCCTCATACATATCCTGCACCACCCCTACATACTTCTCTGCCACTCCCGACTTCCTCATACGTGACTCCTCTCTTGGCAGCCTATCATAAGCTTTCTCTAAATCACAAACACACAATGCAACTCCTTCTGGCCTTCCCTATACTTCTCCATCAACATTCTCAAAGCAAACATCGCATCAGTGGTGCTCTTTCCTGGCATAAAGCCATATTGCTGCTCACAAATCATCACCTCTCCTCTCAACCTAGCTTCCACTACTCTTTCCCACAACTTCATGGTGTGGCTTAACAACTTTATGCCTCTGTAGTTACCACAGCTCTGCACATCACCCTTGTCTTTAAAATCGGAACCAGTACACTTACTCTCCACTCCTCAGGCATCCTCTCACTTTCCAAGATTTTTATTAAACAATCTGGTTAAAAACTCCACTGCATCTCTCCTAAACACTTCCATGCCTCCACTGGTATATCATCTGGGCCAACCGCCTTTCCACTCTTCATCTCTTCATAGCAGTCCTCACTTCATCCTTACTATCCACCCCACTTCCTGATTCACTATCTCACCTCTTCAACCTTCTCTCTCTCATTTTCTTCATTCATCAGCTCCTCAAAGTACTCCATCCACCTTCTCAACACACTCTCCTCACTTGTCAGCACATTCTCATTGCCGTCCTTTATCACCCTGACCTGCAGGACATCCTTCCCAGCTCGTCCCCTGTCTTGCCAATCGGTACAAATCCTTTTCCCCTTCCTTTGTATCCAACTTCTCATACAGATCGCCATATGCCTTTTCCTTAGCCTTTGCCACCTCTCTCTTCGCCTTGCACCGCCACTCCTTGTACTCCTGTCTACTTTCTTCATCTCTCTGGCTATCCCACTTCTTTTTCGCCAACCTCTTCTTCCTTATACTTTCCTGTACTTCCTCGTTCCACACAAGTCTCCTATTTCCTTCCTCTGTCCAGATGTCACACCAAGTATCTTCCTCTATCTCCCTCACCACTTCTGCTGTAGTTGCCCAATCATCCCACACCTCTTTACCACCATCCAACACCTGTCTCACCTCCTCCCTAAATTTCAGCAACAGTCTTCCTCCTTCAGCTTCCACATCTGGTCCTTGGTTCAGCCCTCACTCTCTTCCTCAACCTCACCTCCAAAATCATCCTACAGACACCAATTGATGCTGTCGAGCTACCTCTCCCCTGCCACCACCGTACAGTCTCTAATCTCTTTCAGGTTGCATCTCCTGCTTAAGAGTAATCCACCTGTGTGCACTTTCCTCCACTCTTGTACGTCACCCTGTGTTCATCCTTCTTCTTGAAATACGTATTTACCACCGCCATTTCCATTCTTTTTGCAAAATCTTCCACATTCTCTCGTTGACACCGTACCTACCCATCACCTCCTCATCCTCTTTATTCCCTTCCCCAACATGTCCATTGAAATCTGCTCCAATCACCACTTTTTATCCCTCAGCCCGAATTGGGCTAAGGGGTATTGTCGTCACAGGCGTTGTCCGTCCGTCCGTCCGGCGTCCGTCCGTCGTCTGTCAACTTTTGGTTTCCGTCGATTTCGAGGAGAACGCCTTGTCCGATTAAATCCATTTTTGCAGGGTATGTTGGGTTGAATAGAGAAGGTTCCTTTCGAAAATGGGTGCGCTGCGATTTTCAATGTGCCTTCCATGGCAGCCATTTTGAAATTGGTTTCCGTCGATTTGGAGCAGAACGCCTTGTCTGATTAAATCCATTTTAGCAGGGTGGTTGTGGTTGAGTAAAGGAAGGTTCCTTTCGAAAATGGGCGTGCTGCGATTTTCAATGTGGCCTCCATGGCAGCCATCTTGAAATTGGTTCCCGTCGATTTCGAGGAGAACACCTTGTCCGATTAAATCCATTTTTGCTGGGTGTGTTGGGGTTGAGTAGAGGAAGGTTCCTTTCGAAATTGGGCACGCTGCGATTTTAAATGTGGCCTCCATGGAGCCATCCTGAAATTGGTTTCCGTCGATTTCGAGCAGAACGCCTTGTCTGATTAAATCCATTTTAGCAGGGTGTGTTGTGGGTTGAGTAAAGGAAGGTTCCTTTCGAAAATGGGCGTGCTGCGATTTTCAATGTGGCCTCCATGGCAGCCATCTTGAAATTGGTTTCCGTCGATTTCGAGGAGAACACCTTGTCCGATTATCCATTTTTGCTGGTGTGTTGGGGTGAGTAGAGGAAGGTTCCTTTCGAAATTGGGCACGCTGCGATTTTAAATGTGGCCTCCATGGCAGCCATCTTGAATTGGTTTCCATGGATTTCGAGGAGAACGCCTTGTCCGATTAAATCCATTTTTGCAGTGTGTGTTGGGTTGAGTAGAGAAGGTTGCTTTCGAAAATGGGCGTGCTCGATTTTCAGTGTGGCCGCCATGGCAGCCATCTTGAAATTGGTTTCGTCGATTTTGAGGAGAACGCCTTGTCCGATTAAATCCATTTTTACTGGGGGTGTTGGGTTGAGTAGAGGAAGGTTCCTTTCGAAAATGGTCACGCTGCGATTTTCAGTGTGGCCGCCACGGCAGTCGTCTTGAATGGTTTGGTCAATTTCGAGAACGGCTTGGCTTGTCCGATTAAATGCATTTTTTCAGTGTGTGTGTTGGAGTTGAGTAGAGAAGGTTCCTTTCGAAAAGGGCGCGCTGCGATTTCACTAGCCGCCACGGTAGCCATCTTGAAGTCTGTTTGATTTTCGATATGACGTCCAACGTGCTCTAACTGACTGCATCATCGTGAATCACTGCTTCCTTTTACAATGCAGGCTGAGGGGTTACGCCCGCTTTGCGGAGCTATTTTTCATCCTTGGATACACTCTCCACCACTTCATCTAACTCACTCCAGAAATCTTCTTTATACTCCATCTCACACCCCACTTGCAGGGCATATGCACTGATGACATTCATCATCACCCTTCAATTTCCAACTTCACATCGCTCACTCGGTCCGACACTCTCCTCACCTCCAATACCCTTGACATAATCCTCCTTCAGGATTACCCCGACACCATTTCTCCTCCCATGCACACCATGGTAGAACAGTTTGAAACCACCTCCAATGCTCCTAGCCTTACTCCCCATCCACTTGGTCTCTTGTACACACAGTATGTCCACCTTCTCTTCTCTCCATCATATCAGCCAACTCTTGCCCTTTGCCAGTCATAGTCCCAACATTCAGAGTTCCAACTCTCACCTCCACACTTCTACCTTCCCCCTCTCCCACTGCCTCTGGACACGCCTTCCCCGTCTCCTTCTCCTCCTTCGCCCAGCAGTAACACAATTTCCACCGGTACCCCGTTGACCAACAGTAGTACCGGTGGCGGTCGTTGGTAACCCGGGCCTCGACCGATCCGGTATGGAAATCCGTTTTATGTCCGCATAATGATTTGGCATAGGTTTTATGCCGGATGCCCTTCCTGACGCAATCCTGGTCGCCTCATACAACAAACACAGGGATATGGTACACCTATTCTAACCGGGGCATACACCGGTTTGTATGCAATGGCACTCCAAAATTGAGCTCAGGTCCATCCACTTTCCTTTGATGAATTATCCTTGAGATGTCTCTACAACGTGGAGTCCACCTGTGGCCAATTTAATTGATTGGACATGATTTAGAAAGAAATCTTTCTATATGTCCCAGTTGACAGTGCAAATCAGAGGAGAAACTCCACGATGAAGTCCAAAAGGAACTGTCCGTAGAACTCCAAGATACAATTGGGAGGAGACATAGATTTGGGGAAAGGGTATAAAACAATTTATAGTGCTGCACAGTGAGCTCCATCATTAGGAAATGGAAAGAATATGGAATTACCCAGACTCTTCCGAGAGCTGGCCAGCTGTCCAAACTGAGCAGCAAGGCAAGAAGAACCTTGGTCAGGGAGGTGACCAAGAGCCCACTGCCAGACCTACAGAGTTCCTTGGCTGAGATGGGAGAACCTGGTGGAAGGACACCAATCTCTGCAGCACTTCACAAATCTAGGCTTTATGGTAGAGGGGCCAGACGGAAGCCACTCCTGAGGAAAAAGGTACATGACAGCATGCCTGGCATTTGTAAAAAGGCATGTGAAAGACTCACAACATGAGGAAAAAAAGAAAGAAAAAAAGATTGTGGTCTGATGACATATATTGAACTCTGGCCTGAATGCAAAGCGCTATGTCTGGCAGAAACAGAGCACAGCTCATTATCCATCTAACTCCATTCCTACCGTGAAGCATGGTGGTAGCAGCATGCATATGGCAATGCTTTTTTATCGGCAGGGACTGAGAGACTTGTAAGGATAAAGGGAACAATGAATGGAGCCAAATACGGGCAAGGCCTTGAGGAGAACCTGCTTCAGAGTGCAAAAGACCTTGGACTGCAGTGAAGATTTACATTCCAACAGCACAATGACCCCAAGCAACACTACAATGGCTTCAGGACAAAAATGTGAAAGTCCATGAGTGGCCCCAGCCACAGCCCAGATTTGAATCCTATCGATTGTGTGGAGACTTGATTCCTTTTCGACACTCCCCATCCAACTTGTAGTCAGGTTCCCTGTGTATTTTCGTTCAATATTCGTGGAGATTTGCAACTAACTGCATTTTTTGGAGGATTTGACCTTACTGAACACGAAAACCAATGTTTCCATTTGAATCGATCCATTTTAAGGCCGCCATCTTGGATTTCAAAATGGCCACCGTTTCATACCTATTTTATTTAATATCTTGAAAAGTAAGCAAGATATTGTGTTGATTTCAATGGATATACAGTACACACATTTTTGGGATCGAGGAAAATGTTAGTGCAAGCAAAAATCGGCTGTGATGGCAGCCATCTTTGATAAGCCACCATATTGTATTTCAAGATGGCCACCACTGAAAAAAAAATCATATGACTATAATTTTCACTTATAGCTCAGCAATACGCTTAGCCGATCAGCCCCGGTCTGAAATTTTGGTCACCGGTATCAAATTAGGGGAGAATGCTCATAGTATTTTTTATGAAGGTATAAACCTAGAGTTGGAAAACATGTGATAGCATTGTGGCGTGGCAGCTTTATGGAGTTATCCCCCTTTTTCCAAAATGGCCGCCAAATGCTCAATACCCCATATATAGCAGATTTTAGACCACCTAGAGCAGTGTTACTGGTGTCTACGACTAGGTTTGAGGGGTCAGATATATCATTTCTGTATTTACCTAAAATATTTGATACAGCCTAATATTAAAATTCAAGATGGCCACCAAAATGGCTGCAGACACATATTTAAATGACCGCGTTTAAGGTCCTAGAACAGTTACGACAGTGATTTTGGTGTACATTTCCAATATTTTAGGTAAATACAGAAATGATATATCCAACTGTAGTGAAATGTACATGATGACTCTAATACTCATCATTTACTGTCAATAATTACTGTTCATCGGCATCCACATCGTCATCCTCGTCCGTACTCTCCACATCATCTGATGACCGATTCTCGCAGTCTGACAGTTTGCACATATCAGTGCACTTAAGTCCATTTGCCAGACATACACAATTTGGCAGCGTACACTTCCTTGAACATTTGCAGGCCAGTAGGGCCAAGATAGCCTCAGTGCTGGCTGACCATCCATCCAATCCACTACCATTAATTTCTCGGCTCCATCCATGTCAATTTTCACCCTCTGCCAATGGGACTTGGTACACCTGGGTCTTGCTCAAGACATCTTCTCCATATTCCAGCCTGGTTTTGCCCTTTGTGCATGTTTGACTAAGCAGTCCCTGCAGGGTGGAAGCTGATGACTCTCTATCTCACCTTTCTTAACACAGAACAAGTTATACCTGAGATCATTGACCTTGGTGAATGCTGCTTTGGGGCCATAGAGGAGACATGTGACACACTCTAGTTTGTTCATCAGTTCTGAGGAGAGGTCCCATTCCTGGCCCAACTCTGTGAATGTGTTCTTGATTTCCCTGTTGTTGGTCACTAATTTTAGAGCACTTGCCTTCCCTTTACCTGCGAAAGCACTGGTAGTGTCACATCCAGTGTATGCATGTATACCAATAAGAGCTCTGCAGACATCTATGCCGACAGTGGCAGCGACTTTCCCGATGTCAACTAATCTAGTTCTGGTTCTAGTTCCACATTTCTGGAATAACGAGCTCCTATCTTGTCATGGAATGCCAAACACATGATAAAGACATCTGTGTCCTCTGCGCATATCACTACAGCCTGGTAGCCCTCTCTAGCAGCATGGACAGCATGGAAAAGTAGGCGCCCATCTGCTTCCTCCTGCTGGCACTGGAGATCTGGTACCCTTCACTGCCCTGTGATGTAATTCTGTAGCATTTGTCATCTACAGTTACATACAGAATCTTCTCATGTAGTTTCTCTCTGACACTGGCTTCCTCCATTCACTGACAATGAAGCTAATCAGACTGGTTTTGTTAGTTATTCCTGTCAGGAAACTTCTCCATTGCCTCACAATCTGTGCGCTTGTGATACCCTGCAGCTGGTGTCCAGTCTCTTCACCTCGTGCCGATCTCTCACTGTTCTTGATAGAATTCTCTCGATTCTGGTACGTGTCGAACACAACATCTATTCTGGTACTTTTACTTCCTTCACGCAATGCCATAGACAGTATTGTAGTGGCAATGTCTCAAAACGTAGTTGACACCCTTTACTCTTTGAACTAAGTTCATTCATCGACCACAGAAGCCGGATTTGTGGGAGTTGGTCTGCTACTGTCACATTCTTCTGCAAAGTAGTGGCTAAGGAAGCTTTGTTTGTTTTCCTGAGTAATCCGTCTGGGGTAGAGAGAGCCCAGGGTAGTGGTCCCAAGGGGTGAGAGAGGATTCCTCCATCGTGAGATTGCGCCCTTGTGCCATCACTATGATGTGACCAAACAGAGACCGGTCAGCTTTCAAGATTATGTCCTTCCCACTTGTTTTCACTACCTTCTTCTTACACATATTTGTGAATGTCTTCAGCTTGTTAGTTTTCATCGGATCGTGAAATGGTTTCGCTGATGGTCGTTCTCCAGTCTCTCGTTCTGGAAAGTGGCATAACTCTGCTCTCCAATATCACATGCCTTCATCAGGTCAGAGGCAATGTCTCTGGTGCGTTTTTGCAACGTCTAAATGGGGACATGGTTCCTGACTTTGGTGGCTTCAAGTAAGGTTAGCCAGGAGTCATGACTTTGAGGACTGATTAAATGTTCATCTTCGTCGGATACTGCCTGGTGTATGATGCACAGTTTCTTGGGGTCCCTGGGGCGTTTCCATGCTGACGGACATCTAATGCTAGTCTACTGTATTCCAGGCCTCTTACGTAGAACTTCCACAGCTACCACGATACCTGAAAAAGAGAATATAAACATTTATATTACATAATATATATATATAAATATACATACATTCAGCCTGGGGGTTTGTCGGTATCAAATCGGGGGGGGAGGGAATGCTCATAGTGACTACTTGGCCGCCAAAATGCCCAGTACCCTATATATAGCAGGTTTTAGACCACTTAGAGCAATGATACTGATGTCTATGACGAGGTTTGAGGGGTTGGATATCATTTTCTGTATTTACCTAAAATATTGGAAATGTACACCAAAATCACTGTCGTAACTGTTCTAGGACCTTAAACGCGGTCATTTAAATATGTGTCTGCAGCCATTTGGCGGCCATCTTGAATTTTTATATTAAGGCTGTATCCAATATTTTAGGTAAATACAGAAATGATATATCTGCCCCTCAAACCTAGTCGTAGACACCAGTATCACTGCTCTAGGTGGTCTAAAATCTGCTATATATAGGGTATTGAGCATTTGGCGGCCATTTTGGAAAAAGGGGGATAACTCCCATAAAGCTGCCACTGCCACAATGCTATCACATATTTTCTAACTCTAGGGTCTACACCATCCCAAAAATCACTATGAGCATTCTCCCCAATTTGATACCGACCAACCCCCCAGGCTGATCGGCTAGCTGTTGATTATGCGTGATTTTTCAACCAGTGTTAGCTACTTACAGGGGTTAAGAAAATGATGGTGTGACAAGAACAAGTTTCAATAGATCAAAGGAATGTGAACATTACATAAATCTTATCAGAAATTTGTTTACTTTATTTTCAGGTTGTAGCCCATAATGACTGACCAGCCAATTCTTCGTAAGGGATCCACACCAACAATGGGAGCATTGAAGCAGCATTTCTGAGAGTCCATGTCCAGGCTAGAGTGTGGGGCC
>CM068962.1:11096627-11107567 GCA_035128595.1 Eptatretus atami
CAGCTTGAAGACCACACGAGGTGGAGAGGTTCGAGATAGGTTCTAGGTTTCAGCTCATCTGCCCCTCAGAGTTGAAATCCTTATTAAAGGCATCAGCCACCATTTCTTGGGTGTGTGTGTGTGTGTGTGTGTGTGTGTGTACGAGTGTCCGTGGGCCCGTCTAATAAGTAGTAAACTGTTAAGTGCCTGTGTTGTATTTGCTTTACATTTCATAATAGAACTCGGCTGTAGGTTTTTGCTTGTCTTTTTCCCCATCCCCCCATTCATTGCATTGCCTGTGTTCAAATAAATGTTCCCCATTGTTAAATGTCACCTGCTCGTTGCGTCCCTTCTCACATTGACTACCATGGAGCGTTCAGAATGTTAGCTGGCTGTTTATAAGCCGATAAAACGTACATCTGGTCCGACGGGGCTTGGCGATATATAACCGCTCGGCAATCGCAAACGGAACGAGCTGCTTAAAGCGGCTCGTTTTCGTGCAGGCTCCGTTGAGGTGTAGATCCCCGGCATTTCTGTCTGCGCGAATAATTATGTACATCGATAATTCGGCGATCAACCCTGTAGCGTGTAGACAGAATAGTTGGCTGATCTATGGTGTGGTTCACAACACCCGTAGCTGGGTTTCGGCGTTGATCCGGAAGCTACGACTGGATTGCTCGTTCGGTGGGCGCGCGGCCGCAATTGGGCTAAGGCGGTCGTCCGCACGCTGAACGGGCGGAAATCTACAACAATATATATATATATATATAAATTTACTATTTTCGGTGCCTTCGATGGAAATTATGCAACTTCTAAAGTAACATTTGTACTGTCATGCAAGTATGACTCTGCCACTGTGGAATCAATCTGGATTATAATTAAAATTACAAATAAGGTTTGCTTCAATCATGTCTAAAGTAAAATTTCAATTCAGCTTAAAAGCAATGAACTCAAGAGAAATATTTATTTTCAACATACATCATACATACAACTATGGTATAACCAAAGTGTCCATCTTGTGAAATGTCACGACTATAGAGTGTACCAAGACCGATTCAGCAATTCGCCTTTCCAAAACCTGCTTATTGTACAAAATTCATCTCAACATGTACAACTACATAGTGCTGGGTAGAGGAGACCAAACCAATAGCATTTGCACCTTCCATGGCATTGTCTTGCATCCACATTTTGAGAGTTCCTTATAACACATCAACGGTTTGGTTACATCTGAGTTCCTGCGAACATCGACGGTTTTGCCATTTTACAAAAGCTGTGAAGCTGGTGTCATGGTGAACAGTTTTAGGCCAATGATTTGTCCTTTTACCACAAACTGTATACTTTCTGGTTTTGGGATTCAACTCGGTTCATGCAATTTACCCTACACCCAGCCTGGACACCATCTGGACAACAAAACTCAACATTTGGGACATGAAATTACTAATATTTGTTGATTAAACCACCACTGAACTCCATGCCAAGTTGCATAACAGCGATGTCACCAGTGTGCCCTGGTAGTGCATTGCCATTCACCACTTCGTAGCATCGTCATCCTGAATGTAGCTCCTGTTCTGGTGACTGATAATCATCGACACGTATCCACATCTTGCTGACAATGTTGGAGCTACAATGCTCCTCCACATGCTACCTTCACCCAATTTAGCCTGCAAGCCAAACTAGTTTACTGGGATGTGGCAGTTTCCGTGCATGAGCAACTTCTTGGAGCTGTCGACGAGAGCCGGGTAATCAGTGAGGACTAGTGCCAATTGTCCATCCGAGAGTTGTGGCTTGACTGCTGAAGCAAAAGTACATCTACCACTACAACTACTACAACACCCCTACAACCAAACCATTGTTTAATAGAATGCAAACGTAATAAAAACAAATATCAAACTAACCACAAGTAATGAAATAATTAATTGGACGTGCACAAGTTGCAAAATCAATTTCTGCACAAGTAAAAAGCAAATAGACCCCAAGATCAAATTGGACATTCTATCAATAGTTATAGAAAAAATAATAATAAAATAAAGTAATTCAAGGCAATCCTTGGCAGCCATCTTGGATATTTTGGTGGTTACCGGTAACGTTTTTAGCTTATCTGCTGGACTATTGGAAGAAATGGGAATGAGGGGGAAAGGAGTTTGGGGGGGGGGGGGGGGGAGAAGCAGGAAAGTTGGTGCAAGGGGTATATACAAGTGGTATGTATACTAGCAACACAGATCATAGATGATAAATATTATCCTTGTGTATGCATCAAATAGATAGTTTCACGTTTGAAAGAGTCATTGCAAACCATGTGACCAACACTGCTTCTTTTGGGTGGTGGTCTTTGGTTGTGCTCTGAAGATCTCATCTTGTTACTCAAATCACAATTTTATTTTCAATAGATATTCTGCCCTTGCTATGAATAGGCAAAAATTTGACCAACTCACCTGTGGTACGAAGTCCATCGCTCTGTTCAACCTGATGATCAGACAGGGTTTTCCCACATCATAGCCAAAATTGAGGTCATAAGTTCCAGAACAAGGACCCAACCATTCACGGTAAAAGCGGCACGGAGTGGGGTATTTTCCTCCTTGCGGAAGCCGTGGGGGTTTGGGCAGCACTGGTGAGGGTTTTTCAGGGTTGTGGGCCAATGCAGAGACAGATATATATTAAAATGACAAAGCATAATATAGTTAAACAAAACAAAATTGTGGGTTTAAACTTTAACCAATGAGTTTGATGAAAAGCTGGGTGGGTGGGAGATGACTTGGAGTGTTGTTTGTGGTACATGCGAATGACTGATATCTACAAATTAAGAAGCAGACGGTGTATACAAGTTTTGTTTTCAGTGAAATTTTCTAATTTTGGAGGTTTGTGGAAATTGTTGCCACCAGTCAAATTTCTACCTTGTGGCGATCAACATCCAAATCCAGTTCGGGCCTGAATTTGGTGAAGTAAACCCCTTGGAGTTCCTCCATTTGCATAAGAGATAAAGCCTCTGGTGAACATTTGGTCAGGGAAAAGCACCTGGGAATCCCATCAGTTCAAGCAAGGACTTGTACCCTAAGTTGCTTCCATGATGTAACTATCAAAATGAGATGAGGGGTGTTGGTGGGATATTGATGGGAATAAAATCACCTTGTGAGTATGCGTTTTATGGAAAGTGCTTTGTTAAAGAGAAATACAATTTCAGCATTAAAAAAAAAAATAATAATAAATTTAATCTATAATTTCTCAGAGATCTCATTTGGCATTACCCAAGATAACTTGCGAGTATAGTGGGCGAGGTGCTTTTAAACGGCTTGGAGACCCATGAGAGCCATTCCAGCCAACCTGGATGGAGATGATGCCCGACCTGACCCAAGGTGAGATACTCAAACACAAGGGCAAAGTCGCCCCGTTTTGTGCTTACGATGCAAACTTTGTATACAAAATCCAGGTTAACGACAACAAACACTTTTAGTGTTTACCATGTAGACAATGTTCACATATTTACCATTACCATTTAAAAGTTATAACGTGTGCAAAGCCACAATGCATTGATCAAATGTGAATACATCCTTTAGATATTAATTTGTTATAAAGAACATGTCCACAATGACCATTTGCTTTCACACATTTTCTCAAACCGACGGAGGAATATGCCCTACTCTGCGACACGAGACCACAAGACTAGACTTCAAAATATCCCAAAATAAACCAATTGTATGGAATCAAGTCTGGGTAGATGGTAGAGGGTGGGCCATCATATCGTTCCACATCGGTACCTATTTGGAAAGCCGAGAGAAACAAATCGATCTTCAAAAACATTTAATGAAGGTCAAGGACACGTTCACAGTATGGGGAGTTGTACCATCCTTCCTGAACCATGGTGTGCTCGTGTCCAAGATCTTATCGTCCACAAACATAGTGAAACGGCATTTTAAAACATGGCAACACACCAGGCCAATCCAATAAAGGACTGTTGCCATGTGCAAAAACACACTGAACATTTCCCCACAACATACACGATGCCATTTTTTTTTAAACAATCAGCTTTAGCTTATTGAACACTGGGAGAAATAGCTGCTCGTTTATTTTAACACTGCTGGTTCTTTGTAACCACAGGCCAAGCCAACGAGTGAAACCTTCTTTTGGTTTGGTGGTCATACACTACCGGTCAAAAGTTTTAGAACACCCATTTTTCCAGTTTTTACTGAAATTTAAGCAGTTCAAGTCCAGTGAATAACATGAAATGGTACAAAGCTAAGCGGTAAACTGCCAGAGGTTAAAACAAAAAGTTTAGGTTACCAAAAACTGAAAAATAATGTAAATTTCAGAGTTGTTAAAAAAGGCTCTTTTCAGGGAACAAGTAATGAGTTAGCAACTGCAGCTGTTCTGCAGCAATGGAAGTAAATTAAGCCTTGAAAGTTGATGCAAACAATTCTGACAGGTGTCCCAACTTTTGTTGATTAGTTACAAACCCTCTGTCTGTATAAAAGTAGTGTTGGAACAGACTGTTTTGCTACACACTCTGAAGCATTATTTGGACAATATTGCACTGCAGGAAGTCGTATATTGCTATCATAATGGCGAGAAAAAGACCATTAACAAAGGAAGACAGACAGTCCATTAGAACCCTTAAAAGGTGTAGGTCTTTCCTTTCGAGAAATTGCAAAGAAGCCAAGGTGTCAGTGAGTACAGTTTCCTACACCATCAAAAGGCACTTGGAAACTGGAGAAAACTCCGACAGGAAGAGGTCTGACAGACCCAAAGCCACAACACATTCAGAAGACAAGTTTTTCAGTCAACAGCTTGCGTGATAGGTGGCTCACAGGACAGCAGCTTCAAGCACAGCTCAACACTGGTCAAAGTAAGGAAGTCTCAGTTTCAACTGTGAAGAGAAGACTTCGAGCTGCAGGTTTGGCAGGTCGAGTGGCCGTAAAAAAAGCCATTGGTCAGATGGCAAAATAAGAAAAAGAGGCTTTCCTGGGCTATGAAGCACCGCCAGTGGACAACTGAAAACTGGAAGAAAGTCTTATGGACCGATGAATCAAAATTTGAAATCTTCGGTTCATCACGCAGGGTTTTTGTACGCCGTTGAGTAGGTGAAAGGATGATGGTTCCTCAGTGTGTGACACCAACTGTCAAACATGGAGAAGAAAGCGTGATGATCTGGGGCTCTTTTGCTGGATCCAGTCGGCAACTTGCACCCTGAATTAAAAGGGCTACCACAGCATTTTGCAGCACCATGCAATACCCTCTGGTCTACACCTAATTGGGCAGGGGTTCATCCTACAGCAAGATAACGACCAAAAACATACCTCCAGGCTTTGTCAGAACTACCTTAGAAGAAAAGAACAAGACGGTAGGCTTCAAATCATGGAATGGCCAGCACAGTCTCCAGACTTAAACCCCATCGAGCTGGTTTGGGATGAACTGGACAGAAGGGTGAAAGCAAAGCAACCTACAAGTGAAACACATTTGTGGGAACTTCTGCAACAGTGTTGGGAAGAACTTTCCGAACAATATTTGATTTCCATTGTGGAAAGAATGCCACGAGTATGTTCGGCTGTTATATCTGCAAAAGGTGGCTACTTTGATGAGTCAAAAATTTAGATTAAATTTTGTTCAACAAAACGATTCCATGATTTCTTTTTTATTTGTTCTCTGCTTTAATTTCAGAGTACATTGAAACATGAAACTGCTTAAATTTCAGTAAAAACTGGAAAAACGGGGGTGTTCTAAAACTTTTGACCAGCAGTGTATATCCATCTTGGTCAATTTTACATTTGCAACAGTCATGTGGAGAGAGGAGAGAGATGTTGAGAATTTGGTAACAGGGAAGATACCATTTTCCTCACCTCCACAGTCAGCATATTTTTGCATGGGTTTCTCAAAGGTGTTGTACTGTTCCAGATAAACCTTCATGCTCTCTGTAAATCCTTCCCATGTGTCAATCTTTTCAGGGTGAAAGGTCAGGTCAGACTTTCCAAACCGTGGGCGGAGTGATAGTCCTGCAGGTAAATATGCATATAGAGCAAGTGGGGAGTAGACAGACAGGCATTTTAGATTCCAACACTATGTTGAGGCTTTTCTCTCAATACAAACATTGAAGCTTGTCTAATTCCAATGGCATGGCATTAGGCTGGGATAGACCCATTTTTTATATGCAAGGCAGCACCTCACTGGTTCAAAGATGGTGGCAAGAAACAAATGACCAAAAAAAAACAAAAAAGTTATGTCGGTGGCCCTTTAAATGCACAACTTTGTAGGAGTCCAGCCTACAAAGCGTTATTGTCATGTGATGAACAGTTGTAAAGGATCACCATTTCAGAGCAGATCTAGCATGATATTTTGGCAAAACACCGACAATACCATTACAATGTAACCAAGTAGAAATGGGACTCTGCACATGGAGGAGCCGAACGAAGAAAAGGGCAGCAGGTTCACAAAACTACAGAACACGAGGAGGTTCCTAAACTGGATGGACAACCGCAAGGAAGAATATCTCAAACAGAGTAACAACATCCCATAAGGGAACACAGAGTGTAGAGGACATATGGAATGCTTTTCTCTTGTATGTAATACGGAGTGCTGAACGATCCATCATAAGCCTCTTTTGCATACCACCTGGAAGCCAAAAAAAATAAGAATTGTACATGGTCACATTACCATAGAACACCTGTTTCACCCTTTGGGACTCATCACATTGCAGGTGGTCGATTCCGGGTTGGTGCCCAGGTCAACATTTAAGCAATTACTACATGTTGACAGTTAACCAAAGATATGGATAATAGCAGCTGTGGTTCTGTTATGATTGACAGTGGTCAAGAGGAGAATTTGTGGTGAGATTAGTAAACACGATTCAAGCTGCAGAACGTGTTCATTTGCATATTCCAACCCCAGTTTGCCCTCCGTTAACCTTGCGTGCGGTGTTCTAACGAGTTGCAGTGTGCATCACGTCCACACGTACTTATTGGACCAGTTCAGAGCACAAACTTCCAGACATGCTCGACTCGCTTGCCGGTGGGTTTCCAAAATTACGAGCAATTTAATTTGACCCTCAACATTGTTCCGATGTCATGTGAGCTTCGGTTCACAAATGCATTCCAAACACACATTGCCAATTTGTTTGTCCACCATTGACACTGCATAAAGAGGTGCGATCCAACACAATGGAACACTCGACTTGCAAACAGTTTGCATCAGCGGGGAAAAAAAAACAAAAAACATTTTCTTAACCACAAGTTGAGGGTATATGCGAACTACCATAGGAAGGGTGACAATGAAATGGAAGACCAAGAAGGAACCCAAAGAAGTAAAGAGGAAAGATGGCGTTATCAGGAGGAACCTGGATAGGATTCGGGTTTCAGCCACAATCCACTACCCTCAAACCCATCCAGGCGCAGCCAAGCGAGACTTGCAGAAAACTCTGCAAGGATTCACTTCCCCTTAGATAGATTTAAAATAAAATACAAAAAAATTTTTAAGGAAGAGAGGAAAAAGCAAGAATTGGAGTGAATAAAGAGAAATGTGAAAGTAGAAAGAAGTGTGAAAGGAACAAAGAACAAAGACGTCAGGAAGAACTCGAATAGATAGATTTCAGCAATTACTCCTCAAACGCAGCAGCATGTACAAGCTACCAGAGACGCTCCCATTCAAAATAAAGCCCTTCAAAATAAAGCGACTGTTTCTGTCCCTGTCTCAGCTTCACCTTCGGATAAATTCATCGTTTCTATCCAAAAGCTCAAAAACGTCTTTTTTTAGCCCCAAACTGGTATCAGCCCGATCGGGGGGGGGGGGCGACTGATATCTTGGGTGCTATCAGTTCATCTGGAGCCTCGACACATTTATTAATCATCTGGGCATGAAGGCACAAACTATTTTGGTATCGGAGCAAAAAGTCATGGGACAATTTTTTTTTAATTACTCTCCTTGGTGCTGCAAGGAGATGCTTTACACACTGACCAATCACGTGACCAGGTAGCTATTTTCAAATAACCTGTAATTGCCATCTCCAGACATGCTCGTCAGATGTGTGCGAAAATAATCAGACCAGCCAGGAACTGCTATGGGGTAAGGGTGGCGGTGGTTGGGCAATGGGCTGTAATCATCTATTTTAGACATTTTAATTATACTCATGGCATTGAAGAGAAGACATTTTTTGAAAAGCTTGCAAGGCACATCAGGTTGATATTTAAAGATTATAATGCATCTCAGGAAACTAACGAATGTAACCAACGGTGTGGAAGGGATAGTCAAGGCATGCCTGGAGGTAGAACCCTGTCCGTCCACTTTGGTAGCTCCATATTCACCGTCAGAAGAAACACCTTCATAGTAGCCATGAAGAATCCACCAAGGAAGATGTAGAACAGGACATAGAACCCGAGGATCTTAACTGAAGAGGGAGGGAGTCGATTGTAACACAGGAGTTTCAAGTCCTCGCATGCTTAAAACAACATTTATGTACAGTATAGACAAATAGACAAAGCTGGCAGCATTATACTACCCTTCTCAAGCTGAATACTTAATCTCTTCTAATTGCAGCTATTGTTAAATAAATAATGTCCCATCTCGAGTATCCTCCCCAAACATATGCAGAAATACACGCGAGTTATGAATCAACAGCAATATTATAAAGAAGAGGGGAAGACAGAGAGACAGACAGAGAGAGATTTGAATTGGCCGTTAGAGCAACGAAAGAGCGAGGTTGTGTATGCTCTCAATGACAGGATCACTGTGCAAAACAAGCAAGGACAAAACATACACCAGCTGCTCGCCGTACGACCCATGCACGTCTGCAACTCGGAATCCCACAGGAACTTCTTCCATCCTCCTCCTTCCTCTCGTCGAGCCATCTGTCTTCAAGGGTTTTCGTTACCTTCTCCAATTAGTCTTCTTACACCGAAAACCCTCAGTGGTTGGTACAATTCAACCTTCTTGCTTTTCAAATCCTCCGGCTTGATTTTCTTTCAGTCTGTGGTGCGGATGAAATTGGCAAATTGATTAACGAGCCTGAAAACGTACGGTACTCAAACATTTTTCGCTCAGATTACCGGAACAAATTCTTCATTTTTGAAAGACATTCCAATCGATTGACAAACATCAAAAATAATAATAATAATAATAATAATAAAATACTACTAATTAAAAAAAATCAAAAAGCTCACTCTGCCCTTCCTACCAACTGTAACCTTTCTATTTCAGATCTTAAAGTTGTTGTTAATGGATCTAAAGCTCATGAAAGAGCTTGTACATCAATCTGTAGGACATATTATATGAACAGACATCGATGTACCTCAACACAAATTACATGGACATTAGACAATGACCATGTGGTAGACACGACTTGGACCTGCATTCCATGCATCATGAGCCCAGGGTTCAGATGGGAATACTAATAAGCCAGCAACTCGTATCCAATTCTATTTTAAATCTATTTGCTGTCACGACGAACCTTGGCATCGAATACAGTCTCGGTACAAAAAAAATAAATAAATAAAACTCGCTCTGTTCCCCTTCTTCTCCAACGGTACCAATCTTCTGCACCACCTTGAACACAATACTCCTCCACCCCTCTGTGCTCAGCCAACTCTCCACTCTCCAACCACCCCCATCTTGATATCCCTCCTCAGACAGTCTTCCCATCTCAATCATGGTCCACCTCTTTTACTCCAACTTCACTACCTCAACCTATCCACGCAAAGTGTGCAGCCCAATTCAGTCAGCTTCTTACCAATATTCCCATCAAGCTTACTTGCACACCACTCTCCTTCCTTAAGCTCATCATCCTCCTGTCCACCCTCTTCACTCCCACAATTCTCCAGACCCAGTTCACACCCTTCACCACAAACAAAAGTGGGCTAAAAGCACTTCTTCCCTGCCTCGAACCAATGTTCACGCTGAACTCAGAAATCCCAGGACCAACCCAAACTCCCCATCGTTCCCTTGTACCTTCCACCACCCTAACTTCTGCTTCCGGCACTCCCATCCATCTCTCTCGGGACAGTGTCGTCGGCCTTCTGCAGATCCACAAATCTCAATAACATCTTACCTTGCACCTCCAACCTCTTCACCAGCCGTCTCAGCATGAACATTCCATCCCTCATCCCCCTACCCTTTCTAAACTACTGCTGCTGCTCTTTACCGATCTCGATCTCCACACTCTTCCTTATCCTCCCATCCAGAATCCTCCAGTACCTTCATGCCACGACTTAGAAGCGTAATGACTACTTCCCTGGCTCTTGAACAATGCCCTTCCTCTGCCATATCAGCACACTCAGCAAAGTCCTCCAATCCTCTGGAATCGAACGCTCTCCTACATTCAGCAACCACTTCATCCAACTGACTCAGACTTCTCCCACAGCAACTATCATCTCTGCATGCACATCAATGCCTGCCACCCTTTACTTCATCCTCTAATGCTGTCCACACCTCCTCTGTGTTGCTTCCTCCCTGACTCAACAGCTCCTTAAAATATTCCTTCCATACCTTAATACTGCCCCCCCCCTTCTATCACTAGCCTCCCAACACTGGCCATTGTTCAAACAGCAACTGGAGCCATCCTTAATCACCACCCCCCCCCAACCTTTTGCTTATCCTCATCCTTGTCACGAGCCAATTTATAGACATTCTTCTTCAAAATTGTACATCCACTTCCATATCAATCCACACCTTACTTTTGCCCATACAAGTGCACCAACCCTGCATCCTCTTCACCAACTACCTTTGCTTACTTTCTCCGTCTACCATATTTGGTTTCTTTCCCGAGACGACGCACCCTTTTTCCTGATGTCCTTCCACAAAACTTGTGCCATTCCCCTAAATGCCTCTTCCTACTCCAACCCTTCTGCTTCTTCACCAAGTTCCTCATACCTGGCCCTCACCTCATCCTCTCCTTGTACTCCACAGCAATGTTATCCATGGAATTTACCCACCTTATCTTAGCTTAGCTTACCCCCTTTTCTGCATGTGTACAACACAAACACCGCAGG